>JANCMC010033613.1:1559687-1651945 GCA_024363005.1 Charaxes varanes
ATATTATTTGTCCATCCCTCGGTCCGCCCACAAGGTGCCCTCCCCCCTCCCTCTAGAAGTAGAATTTCCAACCTATCAGACGTAGAGATTTAAAATTTTCCACGTTAAATGATGTCATTTGGTAAATTATCTTAAGCGAATTCGAATAACAAATTTTTAAGTTACTTAACAAATACCTCTATCGCGTATCAGATACGGAACCCTTCTATATAAGAGCGTTGAGAGCTCTTGTCTACTTTATTTTGGTTCAAAAAGTTCCCTATGTCTTAATTAAAAATGTTTTGTGGCCTGAATAGTTGTATAAAAACTTATTTATGAATGAGAGTGAAGTTACAATATTAAAGCGTAACGTATAAATTCATATTTTATAAAACAAAAAAGGTGGTCTGAATAAATGAGTTTCCAGTGGTAGTAAAAATTGCAAAGGTAATACGGAATAATTCTGTCGATCAGTCCGCGTATGCGCAGAGGCTGCGTGGGGCGGCGCATAATTTGTCAGTGAGCCCGTTTTAATGGCGTTGTAGGCGACCCGATCGTGCACAATCGAAGAACATCGATAAAACACATTTATTGGATACTAACGCATATAAAACCTTCAGCTAACTTGCATACGACTGGGGGACCTTCAAGATAAAAGCATTAGCAACTAATCATCGTTTCCCAAAGGCCGGCAACGCGGTGTTTGCCCTCATTTTATATCTATATTTTTTATATATAAAAGCGAAAAGTCACCTAACACAAAATTTCGAAAACTATCGAACGTATAAAGATTAAAGACAAGGAGGTAGTATATAGTTGGTAGACATCCGCTAAGAACGGATTTTGCTAAAGGTCTTGATTAAGGAGGTATAGAGGCAAGTTTGATTATGCGCGGGCGAAGTCGCGAGACACGGCTAGTAATAGAAAAAAAAACAAATTAAATAAATATATATATATATACACAGACGTCTGTTCCTAGGGTAGACAACTAATGCCTGTGTTATAGGTAACAGACGCCTGTTATACACAAATATTTTTTTTACAAATATATAAATATATATAATACACCCAAACTCGAGGCGGGAATTGAACCCACGACCTCTGGAGCGGAAGGCAGGGGAACTGCCCACTGCGCCAACGGGCCAGCCAATTAAATTTAATCTATGAAGCTTATTCTTACTAACACACCTAACAAAATAGCGTTAATCTTTTAACAATAAAAATGTTTACGCTTGAAAAAAAAACTATAATGTCTACTGAGTATATAATTTCGAACGCAAACTTCGCACAAGCGTAACACGGCGAAAATACCAATAACTGGTGGGGTGTAACTGCGCAATTATGCATCTTTAACACTTATAAACAGCCAAATTAGCATAACATTAATATTAAACTGGAATCATTAAGTTACTTTGTATAAGTCCCGAAGTCGCGAAGGCTCACGGTAGATGGACTAGAATCCTTTAAAAGCTACGTTCAATTCCCGCTGAGCTATAAACGTGGCTATTCTTAAGCATTTACAAAACTGAGCTGAAGTGGATACAAGGATCTAGTAGTATAGAATCTAGATCTTAAATCAAAGTATTTTAGTATTCTAAAGAAAATTGATGGCTTTAATACTACTACAAATACTGCCAAAAATCTTTAAATTTTCGTACTATATGCTTATTTAAAACTATATTTTTTTTAAATTATTAGTAATAACATTGTTATGATTGACAATTAATATACGGTCATCATGACCTCGGTTTGACACAATCTCATAGTACAATGTATACATGTGTGTGTAAATCGTTTGGCATTGGTGTGCGTGAGGTATTATTTTAACATATTAATTATGCATATTATTTTTATATGTTAGCATTCGCAAACCATCGTCTATAAAAATTATTATTGTTCCAAATTGCATACTCCTCAATCCGCGAAATTTTCGAAAAATGGTACATTATATTGTTAGAAGAATCTGAAGTTTTCGACTGTATATAACGCCTTACGTGTTTTTAACCTGTTTTAAATTTATCATGAAACAGATTTATTGATCCCAATCATTGTTTCCGTAAAAAAACTCGATGACAAATAATTGTTGCAATTTTTAAATAAATGCGGTGAACTTTTATTACTATGATATATTAAGATGATCTAGTAATGTGATAACGGAAAGGAGTGGCGTTTGCGTCAATTCCTTTTACTTCTTTTCGTTACTAGACGTTTTAGCTTTTCGTAGAGATGGCCGAAGATATTTTTTGACTGCTATCAAAAAAAAAAAATTAAGTAAGTAAAATTAAGTTTAAAAAATATTGAACGGTATTGGCACAAGATGGGACAAAACAGGTTATAGACTTGTGAAATTGATTATAAGGTTATAAATTTTAGAATTCAAATTCCCTCCAAAGTAGTCGAAGTTGACCTGACGTCACTTTATCTCAACAGTGCGTTCCACTAAGCATCATCTCGAGGTTTTCGCCGCGACCATAACGATCGCAGTCGTCAAATGTCGAATATCAATGAGCACTTTAACACGTTGCAATCTCTTATTGGAACGCACTATAACATACAGTAACGTCATACGCTGTGCTGGGTGTTTTAACTGTCATGGCGGATTGTTGTACTTTTTAATTTCCTTTTTTTGTTAATCCCTATTAATCTCGCTCGCAATATAAGAATAAATACGTTTGTTAAGCTTTATGCATCTTATTTTACGTAATTATATATAGTGTTATAGCCTTCCTCGATGAATGGGCTATCTAACACTGGAAGAATTTTTCAAATCGGACCAACAGTTCTTGAGATTACCGCGTTCGAGCAAACAAACAAACTGTTCAGCTTAATATATAGTATAGATATAGATAACTAGCGACCCGCCCCGGCTTCGCGCGGGTGCAATGTGGATATGCCACGAAGGTACATATGTAGATATTAATTAGAGATAGCGCCATGCTTACAGTCCTTTTGGTCTGCAGCCGATATTACTTGCTCGTGTGCCCCTTGTATCATTAATAAATGGGTGTCAGTTCTCAGTATGATAAGGGATAGAATCTCAAAGTTTGCAGATGTGTTGTCAGTTCATGGTTTTTTTTCATAGATATGCAGACTGTTGGGTCACTTCTATTATCTATCGCTTGTGTCTTAGTCATAATAATAATAATAATAAATTGTTTATTTTCAATCCTAGTTACATTGTTAGATACATAGAGTAGGGACCTCCTAGTAAGCATCGAAATACCTGTGTCAGGAGGTCCCACTCTTCCCATAAATATTTGAAATAAAAGTCATGCGTGTTCATCTGGCTGAACTTAGGATCAGGAATCACTCAATTTGCGAATTTCCCACCTTCCTTATGATGTTCTTCCTCTTTTCCTCGTCCCGTAAATGTTGAATGTATATTGATGTTCGTGTTCAGTCCATATTGTAAATCTTATATATAAAATTCATATCCCCGGTCCCGTGACCGCAGAGCAGCTAGAGCAAGAAAAAGAGAAAAAAGCGCAGCAGAAAAAAGCAAAAAGGCAAAGGGAGAAAGAGAAACAAGCAGAGAAGAATAAAACTAATAAGTTTTTGCAGCTGTCTGACAGGGAAAAGGTTATTATTATTAGCTGTTGTAGTAAATTTATGCTGTATTTTTTATTGTGGTGAAGTTAATTCTTGTAAAAATCTGTATATTAACTGGCAATGTAGCAAATAAATTAATTTGGAATCAAGTAATTAATAGTTCAGGATGTTGCTCGATTTTTATTTTGTGAGAGTGGAACACTCCCCCAAAGACGTCGCATTGTGAGGCGTGCGTGCGCTGCGCTATACATCTATAAATATAAAAGCGAAAAGGCAACTATCATGAAATATCGAAATCTGCGTGACGTACGAAGATCAAATTACCTGGGAGATAGTTTTTAATTAGTAGACGTCCGCTAAGAAAGGATTTTTCGATATGCCCAGATTAAAGAAGCTATAAAGGGTCATGCAAGTTTAATTTTACTTGGTTGAAGTCGCGAGAAACAGCTAGTATGTTGTATATTGCTTGAAAAAATTCGAAACGCATGCGGCACGGCACGCAATGCGGCATCAAAATTTTTGATATCTATGTATACCAAAATATGTATACATAGATATCAAAAATTTTGATGCCGCACGCAAACGAGCGGCTAGCCTAATTGGATGAGATCTTTCGGGTTGCAGCATTACACCGATTTTCCCTCGTATTCATTCGCGGATTAAAGCAAAGTAGTTTAGTTTCTCAAACTAAAAACTTGTCAGACAGGTTTTGCATAAAGTTTTAATCATATGATAGGCCTTCATTTTTGTACTACAAGCTAAAAATTTGGCGAACAGGTATTGCATAAAGTTTTGACGACTGAAAGACCGTAATTTTTTGCTCTAAACTAAAAATTTGGCAGAGAGGTAGCTAGTAGACGTTTCGTAAGTACTTAAAATTGGTTCAGATTCATTATTCTAGACATCAATCCAGATCGAATGAGGTATCGCACGTATTTTGACGAGCGGCCGATTTTTCGCCATTTTTAACCTCTTTCCTGCCTTGTAAAATTATCTGTGGAAGCAGTTACTAGGTCTGATGTTGTCAACGCATTACGATTTAAGGACGTTGAGGAAAAATACACTAATTTCTTTAAGACATGACGATGACGATAAAATCATACATTAGTGTAGTCACATCACTTATAAGAAGGTGAAACACATGGGTGTTCGTGTGTTTCACCTTCTTATAAGTGACTACACTCTAGTGACTATGTTGCTAACCATTTAGCAACATATCATATTGAAAAAGGATTCCAGAAACATATTGCACGGTTAATCATGGGTGAATCCATGGAATACTAAGAAATTCGTCTCATCTAGGCTATAAATTATAAAGATATTATGTGAATTGTCTAAAAGCCTCGAGGCCCGAACCGAACCTACGATCCCTGGAGCGGAAGGTAGCATCACTACCCACTGCGCCAACGGGCCAGTTATTTTAAAAATATAATCCGCAATTTTCCTATGAACCAACACAATTTTATTTAATTTATTATATATTTTTGTTATACTTAACATAATTTTTCATATACTTCACATTAACGAAATGAAAGTATTTATCGATCGTGACCATTAAAAACTAACTTGCTTATGGTTAGTATAAACAAAAAATGAATGAGCCAGTATTCTCAGAAGATACCCGAACCAACGCTAGCTGCGCTGTAAACAGAAGGTCGCACCATTGATTAACGCTTCTATCCAGACACATACAACACAAGTAAATTCACCCATTTATTTTCATTTCATTTATCGTTTCCTTCCAAATTGTAGGTTTGGTATTGGTATTGATGGGTAGGTATTGTGGTACATAGAAAAAAATATTTTATATTGTACGGCACTCTATATTTTAGAGTGCGCTAGTAGGTAAGGTATACCCGTTATTATTTAATATTATTTATTTATTTTATAAAAAAATCTGTTATTTATATTAACTAAACAATGTATTTTGCTCACCTGACGTCGTGGCAACTTTCGCAGTGGACGTTTGAGTTGTGGAAGTGCTAGTTAAACTATTACTTGACGCTACTGAATTGTCGTACTGAAATTAAACAAAAAAAGACGTCACATTAATTTTAGACCAATTTTTTATACTAGAGATTGCCGATTAGTAGAAATTCGGTAACAAATCCTTGGTTTTGCGTTCCATATTTAAAACTATGTACAAAATTTTAATTCTTTTTCAAAAACACTGTTATATTTGACATTAATATACATACTGTCGTCATGACTGCGCTTTGAAGTGTCAAAGCGTAGTCGTGAAAAGATAGTATATAGTAAAATGTATACGTGTGTGTGTAAATAGTTTAGCATTGGTGTGCGTGTGATTTTATTTTACTAGTTTAAATACATATATAATGAACGAATATTTTACAAGAATATTAACATTCGCCCACCATCTTCTATTTATATAAATATTCGATTCTTTATCTTCTCAACAAGCAAGCAAAATTTGCAGTCTTTTTCCTTGCTCTGGTACTATGTTGGTTGTATTTTTATTAATAAATCCCTAGTCAAGATTATCCATTATAGTGCTTTGCATTTTGTTTTGCAAGACAGTATTCTGCTCACTCTTATAAAAATATCTTACGACTTTTCCTTCCTTACTTTTCTTTTAAACCTTTCCTGAAATGTAGGAATGAAAAAATCAAAAAGAATTTAAACCTTCTTGCAAAATTTTATTATTGTACTTCCCGCGGTTTTTGAGGTTTCGTGTTATGTGACCTTTCGCTTTTATCTGTTTTTTTTTTCGTAAGGCCTTTTCCCATATCTAATAGGGGTCGGCTCTCCCAATCTTCTTTCTCTAGGTACTACGGTTCCGGGCAGATGTCGGGTCTATATTTTTGTTCCTGTAGCTGCCGCTACATAACGAGATGGCAATGATGTCGAGTGGAAAAGGTTACACCAAAGCAAACTAAATGGCGCTGTACGAATGACTACGACCGCAGTACAAACACTGAAAATCTGCATACAAACCAACTCACGCTAGCGAAGTTTCTACTTACGGTTACCATATATATAAACCTTCCGACGAACAACTGTCAGCGAGGCGCGGCCGCTCTAGTCAACTCTAACTAGCCTGGACACGAAGATCTTCCTTTGCGGTGGTTGAGCTTATCGACCTACGCTCCCACCCTTCATTCCTCGCCGAAACTTTTCACATTCCCATATATGTAAGATAAACTAAATTGTTTCTCAATCACCTGCGGCGCCTGCGCCTGTGGCTGCGCGTTATCCTTGTGGTGTTTCGGCGGGTGGTGGTAGGGGGCGGTGGGGTGCGAGCATCATTAATAAAAAATATACACAAAAAATTATGTACAGAAGAGTTAAAAAAAACCTAAGTGAAGTAAATAAATTTGATATTCTTGTTTTTATGTTGTGAAAACCTCTTATAAATCGATGAATGCCACCTGTACTACAAAAAAGTATCATGTTACATCTCAGCCAAGCGCACCAGCAAGAAAAGGCAATAGAGACAATCAGCATAAGCATTTGGTGTTATCTCGTATAATTATTATCTCTAAACTAATATTGTTTTTTTTTTCAGGCTATATTTGCCAAGAGATTGATGCAGAAGTGCTTTCAGAGCAAAGCAATCCAATTCTCACAGCTATTATTCACGGTATGAGGTCCACTGAGCCCAGTGCCCATGTCCGTCTCGCTGCAACACAGGCTTTGCACAACTCTCTTGAATTCACCAAAGCTAACTTTGATAAAGAAAATGAAAGAAATTTTATAATGGAAGTTGTTTGCGAAGCAACCCAGTCTATAGATATGAGAATCAGTGTAGCTGCCCTTCAGTGTTTAGTAAGTTGATATGTTTTTGTTTGAATTATGATAATTTAGAATAAGCTAATATTTTCCAAAACCCATTAATAATATGTGTAATACATTAGATAAAGTTATTTCTTATGTTTTGAAATATTTTATCTCCATGTATAATAACATGCATTTTATATTTATATTTACCCTAAATCAGCAGTCAGAAAGTGTGTTCCGTGTGTCACATATGGTTTGCAACATGGCATGACAGTCTTGGTGGCCCGCAACTGTTTTATAAATTCAATTAAACAAATAATACTTAGTTAATTACATTACAGAAGTATAAAAGTTTTATCATATTATACTAAAATTTAGAATTTTTAATATTGCTTACATGATTACCTACATAAACAGATAACTAGACACCTGTTTCCATATAATTATTTTAGAAGTGTGACCTGCTTACATCTAACTTCTTAAGAATGTGGCCTACCTGCCTCTAATTTGTTAACAATTTGGCCCATACCTGCCAAAAAGTTGTCAACCCCAGGTCTAAATATTTAAAATACTTCTGAGTCCATTAACAATTTTGTCTCCAACATCCTTTTAAAATAACATATTACAGTAAATATTTTTAAGATTATTTTCAATTATTCATTTATTACAACTTTCTCAGGTCAAAATTTTGTCTTTGTACTACCAATACATGGAACCGTACATGGCACAAGCTCTTTTTCCAATAACATTAGAAGCTATGAAATCTGATATAGATGAAATCTCTTTGCAAGGAATTGAGTTTTGGTCGAATGTTAGCGATGAAGAAATTGATCTTGGTATTGAAATGGCTGAAGCAACTGAAGCAGGTAAGATTTTTATTGCATTTTGACCATAGATGTTGATGTTACAGTGGCTCCTATGAATGAATTGTTAGCCACATTTTTGTCCACTTCTTTACATGTATTTGTACATAACAGCAAGAATGTAAAGTGGAAATGAGTTAGGCATCTGGCAAGAATGACGAAGTCAATATTACTACTCTTATGGACTCTCATCAATGGTCACCGACGGCCATGTAAGCTGAGATTGAGGTGGAAAGATGACTTGGATGCTGTTGCAGGAAATACATGGTTTCAAGTAGCCGGGGATAGGAGAGAATGGCTTGAGGGGGGTTGTCTTTGCTGAGCAAGTATGATACTGTAGGCTGATTAAATTTTAATTAGAGGTAGCGCACTGCTTGTAGCCGAATTGGGCCGGCGCGTCCGGGCACCAGTACCTCTTTCTCACATGAGATTGGCGTGAAGTGGCGGCAATGCTGTCACGTCTAGTGATGATGTTGTTGTCGCGTTTCGTTCGGTTTGTGAGACTTCCCCAAAACAAATGCTTATAACAAGCTCAGTCCAATTTCGATTGCTATCGCAGTTTTTGGGATCAAGCGTACTGTTTCTTCAAACGAGACGGTATCCTAAAGTAATGGCATAATGTTATTTAGGAAAATAAAATAAAACAAGCTCCAGTCAGACTCGCGCATTGAGGATTCCGTGACACCACAGAATTCGAATTTTACATAAATACTTTACAAGATTATATTAACATTTACACTTTTCATAGGCTTTCGTTTAATTTGTGTATGTAACTACAAATTTACCGATTTCGGATGTTTCCCTCTACATGTGCTGTACATTGCTTCTTGCCAAGCTTCATGATTCTAGGCCAACGGGAACCGCATAGGTTTTGCGGTTGTTATACGATCGACAGTAATTTCCATTGTAACTTTATGATAGAAATAAATATATCTGTATACGGACATATTAAAGTTCATCCCAATATCTCTTCGCCTTGACCATAACTTGAAAACGGCGAGTCCAATTTAAATATATCTCTATATAATCAAATCAAATATCAATCGTTGGTCGTTACTCTGGCTAAAACATGAAAACCGCTAACGTTTAAAATTGATTTCATTCCACTCATTTCAGTATTTAAAAAGGGAAAGAAAGACAGAAAAAAACGAAAGATTGTTTTAAAATACTAAAAAATGCAATGGTGGCTACTTCGCAATACATACTTCTAATAGAAACCGTTCGTACTAGACTTTTAAAGGTGCATTGCCAGCCTTTAATGACGAGTGTAGGCCACCGGAAAATCCCAAAAAAACCGCCGCCGCAAACGTGGCGCTACCTCTAATTAAAAGCTATCTATGCTTAAAGGCCATCTTACTGACCTGAAAAAAAATCTTATAATTAAGTGTAATTGATTGCTAGTTTGCCGTTATTATACATATTAAAGGTAAGTCTTGAGTGCGCGGCCGTGCTACCGCCGCGGGCCGTATATAAGGCGGCACTGGGCGGCGGGCCACCACACAGCAGAGTTCCGTCGCCCGCGGTCGTCGTAGCCGTAGCCGTAGCCGTAGCGAAGTAAGTTGCATTTTGTTGTGACGTCACTGACTTAACACGACTGCTACGATGGGGTATGGTCTTTTACGTATTATAATTATTTTCCAACAAATTGGATTTAAAATAAATTTAATTTGAGTTATTATCAAGGCGTTACGTAACATTTTTTTTAAATTGAAATAAAAAAATTAGGGAATAAAGATCTCCCAAGTTGGAAACCTTTTTACGCATACGTATATGTATTGCGAGTTAGTAATCGCTTGTCTTAGTTATAATTACCGTATATGCGATTAAAACAATAACTAGGCCTTAGCAACTTTTCGGTAATTGTTACTGTTAGGTAAAAATGTTCATTTAGATGTTACGTAACATTTAGGGATGGTGAGGGGAGGTACAGAAAAATGTTACGGCGCAATACATGGAGGGGAGGGAGGACTTCTTTACAAACATCGACACCTTAGGGACAGGAACAATTTACTGCGACTGTAATGAAAGTCTTCTAACTGATAAATTGTATTATATATGGGAATTGGTTGTTGAGAAAGTACCGTTTCTTGGCGTAGCTAAAATAAAAGTAATAAATATATAATAATATTTGAAACGTTTTAAAACGTCTCTAAGGACACGAAATTGTTTTATACGCAAAAATAGCACTTCATTGAAATACTTTGAATTTTCGGTCCCAATCACAAAATCCGGGGTTGTCTGTTGGAACTTTTAATGGAGCAGACGATAATTATTGTTATTTGGGAGATTGTTATTCACAAGTGGGAGTTGCCAACAAAGTTCGGGCACAAAACTGTAACCTTATTTAGGGCATTAAATGTAGCCTTATCACAAAGTTTGCGTTACGTTGTCAGATACACCCTGTATATAGCTACATTAATGCTTCTGACCATATGTTAGACAAACCTTATGAACCTCTGAAACTATTTATTTGCAGTCTTTAATGTATGACAATAATAAAACTTTATTCAATTAAAACGCCAAAAACATACAAAAACAATTGTTATTGAATGGTGCTTTAGTTAAAATTGGCACCAACTCAGAGTAATGCCAATTATGAATTATCCTTTCAGTGTCAAAGATAGTGAATTCCGGCAGTACAAGGGTCCTCGTGATGCAGACTCAATGATCGAGTATGTGGCCAGAGGACGTTGGAAGCATGTTTAATATTCCAGTTTTCCTACCTACTACCGGTAAGATTGTACTAATAATGCATGTGGTAGTGAATCCAACAGCATGCCTTAAGCAAACTTTTATAAGTAAATACTTATCTAACAATAACTAACATCGTGCAACATTTTCAAATTTCTGTCAATCTATTTTCTTTTTTATAATTTATTTGGCAAAAAAACAAAAGATAAACAGAACAAGAAACGCACTCGTAAAACCACTTATAAACGTAAAACCACTTATAAATAAAAAAATACGTAATAAAATAGGGACGTTTGGGTAATAATAGGATGATTAATTAGAAATATAAATATTTATTCTTTAAATAAGTTTTTAAAAACTTATAATTTAAGTTATATTTGGGAGTAGATAGCTGAATTTGGAGTATTCTTGAGTTATTGCATTTTATTTCTCACTAGTTTTTACCCGGGATGTCGTCCGCGTAAAATTGAGTTAAATTACCCTATAGCATTCCTCGATAAATAAGTTATCTAACAGTGAAATAATTTTTCAAATCATTCTAGTTGTTCTTGAGATTAGCACGTTCAAGTAAACATAGATGTGAATGTAAGTTGCATTTGATTTTTATAAACATTATTTTACCGTATTTTTCCTTCTACTGAAGATTTTAAGGCTATTTACCGTTCAAGGATATACATATTTGGTTGGCTAATTAAATAATGAAAATAGGCCGAAACGGATTTTAAAGAAGTACTGTCAACGGTATTTTCGTATTATGTATTTTCCTGACAAATATATGGGTACTTGTGTCTTTAAATACGCTTATCTAATAACTTATGTAATGTTGAAATAAAAACACACTTAAAGTGACTCATAATTCAGCTACTTACTTCAAGAATGTGATGGTTTTTTCCTACTTTTTGGAAATAGTTCAACAAATTGAATTCCGTGTTATGCTTAATGCGATTCAACACCTCGCTGCTACTCGAGGCAGCTGTTGCAATGATTACTTGTAGGACTAACATTTATCTTAAAGTATTTTTTTAATCTAGGAAAGATAAACAGACTAATGACAGGTAAAGGCCTACCTTTACCTATGTCTTAGATAAGAAATGAATAAAAAATGCGTTGCCGGCCTTTGAGTAATGAGTATGCTCTTTTCTTGAAGGTCCCTAAGTCGTATCCGTTCGGAAATACCGAATTTGGCTATTGATCCTTCCTACCATGAAACGATTCGTCCTTGTCCACATTGTATAATTATTGCAACATCCTTTACCATCTTGCAAACAGATAATATGATTAGATTTACCCAAAAAAAGATTACAAGAGAACTACGCAACTAAAACAAATTTTAAAATCATAGGTTTTTGACGATATTTCGAAAAGACCTAGTACAGATTGTCTTTCACTATAATATTTGCCTATTTCCTTTCATACAATGAAACTTTATAGCGGCATTTGAAACTGTTACAAATAAATGCAACGGACAATGTTTAATTTTCCAGTTTATATGTCTTACTAAAGATTTTTTGTTTTTGTATTGTTGCATGCCGTCAGTAAAGGTCGGCAACTCATCTGCTAGCTTCATAGTTATGCAGATGTCCATGGGCGTTGGTAGTCCCTTGGGCGACGAACCGACTGCTCGTTTCCCCCTTGTAACATGAAAAAAAAAACTATTTTGCGTAATTGGTGGCATTTTTGACATAAATCGTGAAATTCACCTGGAGTCTGGGTATTTGTTACATAGCTAACTACAAACACTTGTAATAATATTCCCAAAACTTACAAACAATTTATATCGATATAAATATCGATAAGTAATAGTTAATTTGGAATATAAGCTTTAAGCACAGACAGATGGACTAAAAGGTAATATTTGTGTTCTAGTACGTGTAAAAAATATTAACGCAGTCAGAAGTCACCAGTTTTAGATACCTGGATTAGATATGTTATATTGATAGAGAAACTATCAGACTGCGTAATGATCAAAGATGTGTATTTGGAGGAAGGTCACCCACATCGGCGACGCATTCTATTGCGCATTCGCCGCGTATGGGACCTACTTCTAGATTTAGGCACGCACCACAGCTGCTTGACTAAATATAGACTTTGTGGAATTGCTTACCGATACTGGTATATATGCATCTAGAGATCTAAGAGCTTCGTATATATATTGAACATATACGTAACTAGCTGTTACCCGCGACTTCATCCGTTTTGTTATTGTTATAATGTTAATAGATTCAATTTTTTGTCCCTAATTCTTTTGCCATTAAACTCCCTGTCATGTCACGCGGTTTTGAAGGCTTCGTGTTAGATTTCCTTAATCTGTCGCAAAATTCGTTCTTAGCGGACGCCTACTAATTATATATATATATATATATGTACCTGGTGAATTTCATCTTTTTTCGTCCCGCGGTCTTCGAGATTTCGGGTTACGTGATCTTTGGCTTTTATATCTTATATATAAAATTCTCGTGTCACAATATTTGTTACCATACTCCTCCGAAACGGCTTTACCGGTTTTTATGAAATTTTATATGCATATTCAGCAGGTTTGAGAATCGGCTGCTATCTATTTTTCATACTACCACGCGGACGTAGTCGCGGGGTACAGCTAGTATATGTGTATATATATAAATAGATTATGTAAAATCAAATTCACTTAAGACTTATCCTGTCCATCAATTATAAACATTACACACGAATGATTAATAAAATATGAAAACGAATTTATTAGAAAACAAGAATTAAATCAATTAAATACCAGAATAAAACTTAAATAACATAACATATATTCCAAAAATAAATATCGTCTAAATTATTATCTTTTACGAAAATGCGTTGTTAGGAAAGTAAAAACTTGATACTTTTATTTCACCTGCTATATAAAGAGGCAAAGTTGTCCCGTAGTTGAGATCAAACCCACATCCTGTGGGAATGTCTATTGCGTAACCACTGAGCGCGAAACATTTGACGTTTTTGAACTAATATTTTTAGAAGTCATAGAGGTTAGTCAGATACATTAACACATATAGCGTCGTCAGACATAAATCTTGTAATGGAAAAGTTCTTGAAGTTCAGCGATATTGTTTCACCAGTTTGGACCTGGTGTTGAAGATTTTTTTATTTTATTACACCTTTATTATGGACCTAACATTTAAGGTGAAATGCATTTAAAATACAAATAAATATATCTAACACACATAATATTTCATAAACCGATGTACGAAAGTATAATAGAGGAGAGCGACAGGAAATCGATTACGGGGCTCAATAGCTTCCAGTGATAGGTCCGATGATAAATCCGATGACGAATTCGAAAGCACGTCGCAGCCTACAAAGCTGGTCGGCGCGTGATGTGTACAGTCGAAGGCAGTAGCGCGGAGTTTATTATATAGATGTTTCAGTCTAAAAATGCACGCCTCTCCACTATATAATTGCAATGCTCGCTTGTATGCACTCTACTAAATACGTAATATTATAAACCCCCTATTAAAAGATTGGTGTTATAAGTTGACGTCTGTTTAGGTGTCTATCTGTAACATCGTAGCTCCTAAACGGATGGACCGATTAAGATGCAGCTTTTGGTTTGATATGATGGATATGAATCTTAGCTATGATTTATGAAGATTTATTCAAGTGTGTTGTTCTTTCGACTCTTTTCGTTTATTGTCACTAGACTTTTCTATTGTACTATTATTCATTACATTTTTAACAGGCTAGAAAAATAACGAAACTTCATCAACCAACTCAATTATCTAGCTGTTTGATCAAATGGCTGAATATCATTCACGAAACTAGTTGAACGGCACCGTTTAGTCAAGAGGCTAGGCTCTTAGTTGAACGGCTGATTAAGTTGTCTGCCTGCTAATTACATATATATAGAGATATAGATGGAGCCAAAGAAGTTTTACTTCAGTGGTGTGGCCTAAAGCACAAACTTTTCTTTATATAAATATATAAAAAAAGTGAAATCACAGTATTTTTTGTATCGGGCCTCTCTTAACATTTTAAATGACAAGGAACTTTTTGAACTTGTATTGGGTGCCACATGTGCAATTGTCGCCGAGTGTACCAGCCGTGCGATGTGTCCAAGTAGGGTCATTACTATTCGCCGCAGAACGAGGTCGGCCGTTCGATTTCCACCATCCATGCCACTCAGCCATGCCGAGCACGCGCCGACATCTGGTATGTCTTCAGTCACCGATGGCTCAGTGGTATGAAGTGGCAAGGCCGTAATACTTATACTCATAGGCATTTTTATTCAATCTCACGATACAGTTTACAAACATAATTTAAAATTAAAACTACCCAACCTAATGTAACAATTAAAATGTATACCTAGAATGAATGGGCATACAGGTCAGTTTTATATCGAGTTCCTGTGATAAATCACCTGAAAACTCGGCCCTGATTTTCAGTGTATGCCCGGTGACGTAAGATTAAAACTCCTTAGGTCTCTATCGTCTTACGCGTAACACGAGGAAAAGAGGCAGGCGGTACAACTGCAACGGACTACCGATGCCCATGGATATGTTGCTGTGCGTGGCCGGCCTTTTATAAATGAGTAATTATGTTCTTATCATTTTGCTCCCTCCTCGTATAAGCTTTTAAACTAAAAATATTGCTAATATATTTTTTAATAATGTTTAAATTAAGATGAGGCGGCGTTTAATACTCTTATACAAATAAAGATAAAATTTTTGAATATATAACAAAGGAATGATTTTACCCACAGTTCCAATCAGAAATTTCAGATCAAAATAATAGAGTATCTCTGGATTTATTTTATTTTATTTTATTTATTTAAGGACCCACAACATAAAGACATCACAAAGTTTGCTTATGTAAAACATTTTACAAATATGGTTTTGACTCCTTACACTTACAGTCGATCACACAGGACGTACTTTCTAATTAGAACCTAAAACAGTGCAGAAATGTACGAAATTTCATTGTTGCACAGTTTTTCATTACTGCACTGTTTTTTACTTTAACATGAACTTCGACCAGTCGGCGATCCTAGCTTAAATAATAGCGATTGGTATCACAAAATCTCAACAACGCACAATCTCGTAATTAGGCAAGAGGTAAGGAGGTAGGTTATACTAAATATCCGCTAAGAAACAATTTTTTGATAGGGCTAGGTATAAGAGCTCTCGCAATTTCACGCGGACGAAGTCGCGGCAAACAGCTAGCAAGTAATATTTTCCTCTATAAACTCTTAACCTATTTAGCTGCAGAACGTAGTATAACATTGCACCGTGTTTTTGTTACCGTATTTTGTAATGCTTTATTAACAAGTTATCTTCATGCTATATCTTTTATTTTAACAACTCACTCTCTGTGTAACTATTACAACACTAAAATATATGTACAAGCCAAAATTGTGCGTGTTTTAATCTACTACAGGAGTCATAAACCGACATAGCGTCCACAGTAATGAATAATAATAAATATATACAGGGCTATATGACACACGGACGTCTGTTCCTAAGGTAGACAACTTAATGCCTGGCATAGTCTGGTTCTGTCATTAGAAGGGGACAATAGCCAAGCCGTTTCGGAATTTGAACCAAGTTCTTTACTGATTTCATCCTTCTATCGTTTTACTATGGAACGGTATACAACAAACATAAATGATATTCCATTTGTCTAATAAATCTTTATCCAAAATTCTGCATGGAAGACATATTTGCTGAAACATGATTCAGTTCGTTATAAAACTCACATACTTTGACTTTGACAATGAAAGTTTTAAAATTAATTCAACAGACATCTTTTTACACTATACACAAGGTGTAGAAGACATCGTACCGGACACGCATCCATGGGCTCAGTACATGATTCTAGACTCCCCAGAGGTTAAATTTTTCGTCGGCTTTTTCTTGAAATTTACAATTTTTTTCGTATCAATATCTATTCCTACTGTAAATATATGATGTGCTCAAACAATAAATCCAAGTAGTCCAATGGCTAATATAGCAATCACCAAAGCAATTATCTATAATGCCGGAGCCAGACATAGCTTCATTTGAATGACCATTCCAATGATCATGTAGTCCTTCCTATGCAGTTGGGCAGAATAGGTAACAAATAATAATAATTATGATGTCCTAAGTTTTATATCAACTAGTGTTTTACATATAGAAGGCTACTTAAAGACTTCTTGTAGACATACAACAATTTGTATATATTAGATCAAGAAGTTTTGTTTCCAATTCTAAAACGTCAAATTTTTTTGAAAAGCTACCGCTGATTCTAAAAGTCGCGACACGAGAAGAGTCAGCAAGAAACTCGTTAGTCACATAAGTAAAATGTTATTGCGATATGTTATACTCTTTTTTTACAGGATATTTTAAGTTTTATTTCAGAATAAAAGATTTTTATTTAGAATTTCGTAAAAATCGGTCAAGCCGTTGCGGAGGAGTATGTATATAAAGAATATGAAGTCCAAAGTCCAAACCGATCAATTTATATTCTAATACACGAAGCGAAAACTTAAGGTACCATCTTGATCGAAAATTGCTCGGACGATGGAGTATGAAATTTGGCACAATTGTTTTTTTTTTTTGTTTTTGCGAAACCGTCGAAGTGACGCTCAGTGGAACACACCGCTAACATAAAGTGACGCCATGATAATGGCGGGATTGGTTTTGTACTATCTGCAAAGAAACGGAATTTGAATTTGAATGTAAATAGGGATGCGTAAAAGCAAATATAAATATAAGGTCGTTCGTTCGATTCCCGCCTCGCGTCTGGGTGTATTATCTATCTATATTTATGTATTAATATATTTCTACAAAAACATTGTGTATAACTGGCGTCCGTTAACTATAACAGGCATTCAGTTGTCTACCTTACGAACAGACGTCCGCGCGTCATGTAGTCCTGTATATATTTTGTTATTTATATTAAATGAAGTTAACAAATGCATCATAGTTCAATCTATGTTAAGTTAGGTTATTTTTTTTTCTTATATCTATGTAGTATACTCTATAGTATTTTTATGTGCTATTGCAAAATTGCTCCTTGCTTACTTATTAGTCATTGTTGACATATATGTTGGTACTTTTTTTTTTCAAGAGGCCTGCAATCGCCTAAATCGGAATAGCGGATGTTTACTGTCTATAAGCTACCTTCTTGCCAAATTTCATTGTAGGCCCCGCAGTTTTCGAAATTTCATAATAGGTGACTTGACGCTTTCATATATAGATAACTCAGATATCCGTTTGTGAATTTCAAATAATTGCTGGTAATCGCTTTTCTATGCAAAAGTGATTTTCTTTGACAACCTAAGTTATGATTGCAAAACATCGGAGGAAAATATCAAGTATTGAAAATCTTAAAGAATAGAAACAAGATCTATAGAAATTGAAAAAAAAATCCATGACACGTTTACATGCTAACTGACTCGCAGCCTGAAAAATTTTACGAGTAATAAACGTAGTATCAATATATTGATAAATTTACATATTGATTTGTAAATGTCTAGATGTCTTTAGATATCCGTGTTACCGATACCTATAATCCAAACTTACTTTTAAAATAATATTGATTGAGCTAGTTACGGATACGAGCTCATTCCATCAGGCAGGTGGAAAAAAAAACATTTTAAAATCTATTAAAAGAGTGTTTCAGAGGTGTATAAAATATAAAAATCTTAATGCGAAAATATAATTTAATGCAAAAGAAAATAAATTTTTCAAAAGTCCAATTGTCACAGTAGATATCTACTCGACAGAAAGATTTAACAAAACTCTAATAAGGCAAAACTTTTGCACCATTATGATAATTTATTTTATACGTTCTAACTTCATACAATTCTTCAGGGATTATTCTAAACTTCATGCAATTGTTAAGGGGTTATTCTAACTTCATACAATTCATAAGGAGTTATTCTAACTTCATAAAAATTCTTAAGGGCTCATTCTAACTTCATACAATTAATAAGGTATAATTCATACAATACCTAATTTTTAAGATGAATGAGTCATAACTACTAAAATTCTATTTGCAGAACATGAATAATTGTATTTCCTCTCATTAGAGTTTATTCAGGGAGGAACGCTTAAACGACTAGTGGAATAATGACATTATAACTTAGTACTAGATAAAGTTAGACCACTGAAATGAGATTTGTTAGTAAATTGGACGAACACTTTCTTATACAGAACCCTTGGAACACGACGCGCGCGTACATACAGGCCATGCGCGGGAAGTGCTTGCTGCAGCTGACGGGCCCGGCCGACCCCACGGGCTGCGGCGAGGTATTTCTGTTTAAATTTTAAAAGAATTTTTCATTTTAACCGAAAAAAAAACCGGCCTCAAAGCAGACCACACGGGTAGCAGTAGTTTTCAAAAATGGAATGAATCATCAAAATCTGTTCATCCAGTCGAAACTTCTCGGATAACGAAGAAAATAAGCAAAATCTTATTAAGAACCTCCTCCTTTTTTTGAGTCTGTTGAAAAAAACATGGATAACAAAGATAAATAATGCACTGTGTCCTACACTAGGATTCTCTGCGTTGTAACATCTATTGCATCAGCATCGATTAAAAGCGAAACACGATAAAGACTTACCTCCTGTAGCCTAGCGAGAAAATTAAAAGAGAAACTTAAAAGAGAAATACAAGTAAACTAAATGTAGTGATCACTTAAAAGTAAACTCAACATGGGAAAGCTATTACAACACATATTAGTCATAATTACGTTACGTAAACAGAAAATCTTACACTAATTATCCTAAGAGTGAAATAAAAACTGAAAATTAACTTAATTAAAAGTAAATTCATGAGTTTTTTTCGCAACATATGTAATGAATGGAATGAACAACAATATTATATTTGTTAGCAACTTTACCAGTCGTGCTACGGAAACTAGGAAAACCCAATAACGCTAGGAAGAAAAAGATACTAAAATATGCAATATAACACATAAAATAGGCAAACCTGGAAAGCACGTGTTGGGCTGACACGCAAGCCTGACACATTCTTCTCCATTCCCTGTGTATCCAGGTGGACAAGATCCACAGCGGTACCTTCCGTCAGGTAGCTCCAGGCATTGGACTCCTGTTATTGACCATAATTTACGTACATTTCAAGTCAGTTCGTTACTTAAAATCCGTCAACTTTAAAAAGTTACAAAGATCAATGTCTCCATGAAGTCAATTAAGATACTTAAAGATATGAAATATCAATTAACATCAAAGTAAATGAGAAAAACTTAACTATGATGAGAAACGATTGTCGATAAAATAAAAGTGCGGACACAAAGGGGCCACCAAAGAGAAAAGAATAGGAAAAGAAAAAAAAAATAAGCGTGTTACAATTTTTCTTTCAAGATAACTAGGAATACTTGCGACAGATCTAACCATTCCTATATCTAGGCTCTGCTCTCATTACCGTAATTTATTAAACAACTAACTTCATCCTGCGACTTTGGGCGCGTTAAAGAACGTGCCCAAAGGCATCAGCTCTAATCCAAATTTTCAACCTCTATATTAACCCTTTCAAATTTCATTTCCGTGACAAAAAGTATCACAAGTGTTCAAGGTCCGATCGATCTCTATACCGAAATTAATAAAAAATTAGTTTCGCGGCTTAAGCGTAAAAGGCAGATTTTACATTTAGCTCTTAGACCTCTGACCCTATCGAAAAATCGTTTTTTAGCGGATGTTTATTAACTATAAACTAAATTTCATCGTTGTACGTCTCGCGGTTTTCGAGACTATATGTAAGGTGACCTTCCGCTTTCATATATACATATATAGCAATATATTAATAAAAAGTTTTCGTCAAGAATCAAGAATAGTATGTTGTATGTTGCTTGGCGCATAAATTTTAAGTGTATAGTCGGCCAAGAAAGTGCTTTACCATTTTGGATGACAACTCCTAGTTAAGAAAATTTTGCTAAGGGTTATTGTTAGACATCAACGTTATTATTAAACATTATTATTAAAAAGATACTTACGCCCTCCAAAGCAAGGGTTGGAACTGCAGGGAGATCGACAAGTCTGACCGTCACTGGTCTGCATGCCAGGACATCTCTCGCATCTGTACCCTTTATCGGTATCTATGCAACGCTCCCCTACAAAATAAAGGCTACCTAAAGTTAATATCTACAAAAGAGCTGTAATATTCGTATTAAAATTAGAAGGACAAAGCTGTGGGTAAATATTTTGAATAAATGGCCTTGACTCTACAGAAGCGTATTTCAGGTTAAAAGTATTGTATCCCTTGGTGTAATAATTTGACGTTTGCATTCTAATAATAATTTAATTAGTTGATTTTCACTGACTGACATATTATCTAAATCAATAATGCACAAAGCGGTCTTTCTCCCATAAGACTATAATGTCTTGCATGGTGTATCCATGTGACATTAATTGGATTTTTTGTGTGTCCGCGTCTTTTTGACGTAACGTCTTGCCAAACAAACAGTTGAGCGTCATTGGAACGTACGTTAGCAACAAGATGACGTCATGCACTTTGACTGCTTTTTGGTGTCACGTGTTGTATGTCTTTAATTGAATTGCTATATTATCAAAATATTAAACAATCTGACATATTTTATTATATGTAATATTTATACCTCTATCAAGTGCCCAGAACAAAAATTTATTAGTATTTAGTGATACTACCCTATTATATGAAACAGTTAGTTCTATAAAGCGGTCCTGCTTACCCTTTGAACAGGGCCTCATCCTGCAGGATATAGGTCTGCAGCGCCTGCCGTCGCCTTCCATACCTTGCGGGCAGGAGCCACATTCCGGGCCGCTAGCGGTATTCCGGCATTCCACTCCTGTTCAATCATCCCGATATAAGGAGTGCAAAAACCCGTGACTATCCTGTACCAGCTAATTATTATGGGTGGAACGGGACACGCCATTGTGGGCGTGAGAAAACGAGTTTTTGATACTCCTCCGCCCTGTTCTTTTATTTTTACGTCACAATATTGTGACATATACGAGTATATGCAGAATATTGGAATATTGCAGTTTTGTGAATACGTTAATTGTGCAGTTTGGTGACTTTTGCCAAAAATGGATGTTTTTATTTATCTTTTTCTTCTCGAAGTTGTTGTTTTCATTCTAATGAATGATATTCCAACGGGGGGGGGAGGGTTGATATGTTTTTTTGTAAAGTTTTCTAGTTATGAATGCTATAATAAGGCATTTTGTAGTATTTCCAGATTAATGTTAACATTAAACACATATATATTCATTTCTGTGTTAAAACAAAAACTAACCGCGTACGACGGGCGATCGCCCTTCCGCTTATAACTTATTCGAAACAGAGTTAAGTTTCGCACGGAATGAGTGATATTCCACGCGAAACGTAACTCTGTTGCGGATAGGTTAGAAGCGAAAGGGCGATCGCCCTCCGATCGACCTGGCCGCTTGGCGATTACATTTTTTGTTTTAACACAGAAATATATGTACATGTGTGTGTATAATATTAACATTAACGTCAAAATGCTTCAAAATTGTAGCCTTCATAACTCGAAAAGTTTACAATACAAAATATCAGCTTCCCCCTTCATGCAAGGAATTGAAAAGATCTATCGTGCCGGAGCCAGACATAGCTCAAAGTGTTTGTACTTTTTTGTCCTTGAAGACTACAAAGTTCTACAAAACTTTGCGCAGCTACACGAAGCCCCGGCCACATGACCATTGAAATGATCATTCAAATGCAGTCTGGCCCGGGCATTAGATACAGACATGTACAGGATATAACTGAATATTCAGGAACACGATTTTGAAGACTGGATATTTCCGATAAACGTCTTCGAAATTAATTCGCATAGAGTATTTAAAAATTCTTGAAATACTTTTTAGTGTGATGGGTATTCTTTGTTTCGTTGCAGACACTTACGAACTTTAACCTTTTTACTTATTTAGCGATAAGATGCTACCAGTAAAAAAATTATAACTTGTTATAAGATATAAACAAAGGTCGATTTAAATAAACCAGGCTTTGTGGACTGTCGATAGGAAAAGCTCTTAAGTAACTTTATTAAATGAATATTAAAAAAAAATAAGTATATCGGTACTTTGACTTTTTATCAGTATTTGACAATAAATTTAAGTATTACAGGGTACAGGTAGACGCTTGTGGGCGCGAGTATACGATTCTTTAACAAAATTCCAGGTGCAATATTAAATTTGTGTCTAGTTAAATTTAAACTACATGTTAGAAACACGCGTATTCGTAAAGCATATTACACTGTCGAAGACTATATTAAAGATAAAACTGCTTGGAGTTGAGTCGTTCCAGCTTTGTGCTTGATAGTTAACATGCAAAAATGTTTCTCCTTGCAGTTGGGACAGTTCCAGCCGGGTATGATTTCGTCGTTGAGGTATAGTTTTAGGCAGTCCTGGAAGAGATAGTATATTAAATTTATTATATTAAAACTTTTTGAAGGATTTCTTTGATCCCTTGCCCTTTGAAACCATGGGTACATTAAACTTAACGGTTTTGGAGAGTTAGGAAACAATATAAACTGCAGGATTGGCGGTAACACTGATATAAAATAAAAAACAGGTTCACTAAAGTGGTAACAAGTACAAAAACTATATTCTATAACAAAGAGAGATCTGATATGGAGCTGTGACCTACAGGAAATATTAAAACTAATACGTTTATTTTTCTTTCCACAAACATATTACAATATTTTGGATTGAATTTCAAATTTTGACGAGATGTCTTGTGGTGAAATTCAGCTGCCGGTACAAAACCAAATAATTTGTTAACAAGTACATGAAACTCTACTCAGAGCCAAAAGTTTATTTCTTTAGAAAATAAGTTATGACTTCCAAAGTAGGGATCTCCGTCTAATAGTTCTTTATCTAGTTGATTTTATTTAAGTAAGTTTATATTTCTTTTTTTTAATGTACTTCTATACACCTATCACCTATCACGAAATCTCGAAAGCCACGGGACGTGCAAACAGTACACACGTGTAGTCTATAGTTAGTAAACAACCGTTAAGGACTTATTTTTCAATAGGGTCACATTAAAAAGGTCTTTTTTATTTTTAAGGCTATATATATCATAACGCTAAATTTATTCACTGAATTTTACGCGAAGTCGCGTGTAACAACTAGTAGATAATATATCCTACGTGCCTTTGGCTTGAACACGGTTTATTTGTATATGAATCAAAATAATAAACTTTCTGATTACCATGCTCTCAAAAGTTATCATCTCACAATAGTATAAATTAAGATCCCATTTTATGTTCCGTACATAATGATTTCTAAACTTAGTGTGTATGTTTTAATTTAAATTTCGTCTTGTCTTTAAATGTTGTGTGTTGTCTAATTATTAAGTATTTTTAAATACTTTTATTAAAAAGAAAATTGTAAGAAGGAAAAAGATATAACATAATGCCTTAAAACAGTCGTGTGTGTATAAATCGTTTCGCATTGGTGTGCGTGAGGTTTTGTTTTCATAATTTTATATAATTGTAATACATTTCTTTTTTTATATTAGTACAGTTTTTATTCTTCTTTGATTGTGCCAAATTTAACAACAAAATAATATCTATTTTGTATTGTTGAATTGAGCCAAATTTCATACTCATCCAGTTGTCCTTTAAATGGTACCAAATGTTTTCGCTCCACATATTCACTTTTTATATTATTTTTAGGTTCAAACTAGAAAACCTACCAGAGCCCACAGTTAGCCCGGGCTCAAACAGTTCATCGGAGCAAAACGACGCCCAAAGTTCCATCATCAGCGCCATACCAACCGTCTCATCACCCATAAACATTATGCCAACTCTTATCTTAAGCTTTTAAACTTAGTTCGACAACCAATGAGGACTACTAGGCTGAAGTAGATATATAATTCTTTAAAAGTTAGTATGCATAAACAATTCTTTTTAGTCCCACAGCTGGGCAAAGGCATCGTCTTTCTCATCCAACTCTCCCTAACAAAAAATATTAATGTAATTTTAGCCATTTTTTCGTTCTATCGGTGTCGTCCGTCATTTTCGGCACGATCCCAAACCACGTCGCTTTTTTATCCAATTATGGGTCGCGAGCACATGCGACCCCATAAATCGAAACTCCTGTATCATAAACATGATAAATAACTGAACTCTATATAAATCAAGACTATTTTGAAATTTCAATAGGTAACCCCGTTCATTGTCTCATTTGCGAAATAAGATGCTGCGTTCACTTCGATGTGATTAGAGAAGTAAATGATTCGACGTCTGTGCGAACACAAAACGCTATTTATAAGCTAATGTTTCGAATTCAAAGGTACTGCAACCCATAGAGTATATTTTTATTTCTATTTATTAAATAAGGCCATCAACGATATATACATCATATAAAAACGGAGTTACATGGTATAAAAAGAACCTTAAATGCTATATCAATTATAGATGGCTACACCATGCATACATTAACAGCTACAAACTATTTTTTTTCTTGTCAAATATGTATAATTTTAAAATACAAGAATAGTAGTTATAAAGTAAAATATGTGTGAATCAAAGCGAGAATTAACTTTCAGTGTTGCCTCCTCTGTCCAGTCAAATTTGGTATAATTCAAATTTAGTGAAAGCTCCGATTATTACGTACATATAAGCAATAATTGTACTCTAGATTATAAGTATAAACAAATTGTATATCGAGCAGTACAGCTTTTTATCTGGTCACAACCAACTAACATACCCAAATCGCTAATTCGAAAACGGAGGTCTGTTTTAACTGATTGCCTTAAGAAAATAGTTTTAAGTAGAAAAACACTTTTCTGAAAAAACTCTTAAAATTACCTCCTCTGTATGGAGATTAGAATAGAAGTTACATCATTGTGTATTAAAATGCTCGTCGAATTACGAAAATAAGGACTCCAGGGTATAAATCAAAACAGAAATCATATTATTTTGCGTTCACGCATTTGCGTTAGTCCTGATAATATTGTTTATTCTAAATAGATGAAAACGTTGAAAAATTCTTCCCCGCGACATAATGCGAACCTCCTGGTAACCGCGCTCTAATATTTTACTTCTAATTTGCTTATAAATTACAAATTACTTTTATTTATAGAATTCTGCATGGTCGAAAATCAGCCACTAATCTTTCAATTTGCATACCATATGCTTATATGATACCTAAATAAAATATCGGGTGTTAGAATTATCGATGGAAATAAGAGATGAACAGTTACCTACGAGTTAATTAGTTACTGATACCGGCAGCTGAATTTCACCATATACTTCCCGTTGACCTTGAATCATGAAATTTGGCAAAAAGCTGTAATAATATCTTTAAGTAGAAGGGTAGGAAAAATTCCGAATACCGTAAATTTATCAAGATCAAGGAACCCTTAGTACGCGAGTCTGACGCGCACTTTAGGGTTCCGTATCGTAGTGTACCGGGTTTATTTATTTTTAAAGATACTTTTTACGAACCCAGTAAAAGATTTTAAGAAAAGCTTGCGTGAGGCTTTGGCCAATTATAACCCAGCTTTGTCGGGGTTTGAACTGAGTACCTTACAGGCTTTAGTCCGACCTACCATTGAACTATCGAAGCTATCGAACCACCGCTTGAGCGTGTTTTGTTAGTAGGCATCTGCAGCTGGCGCACTGTATATGTGACGTCATTAGTATCAGCTGGAAATCAGCAATAACGCCCACTAATATCATACTTAATTCCTCGGCAACCCTATTCAGTTAATTCATTTATCCGGTTAAAGTAATTCGAATCACTACAAAAACTGAATGACAAATTCTTCGCGTGGGAAATGCAGATTTATGTGTATTTTGTTTTAAATTTAAGATGGTTTAATGGTCCGAGTACATGTCATAATCAAAGTAATTCATTCCTATCCTTTAAGGTATTTTTCTGTTGTGTATCGAATCGAACTTAAAAAACCCAGAGGACGGACAATAGATAACATCCAAATATTCTAGAATTAATATCTCTAATAAAGTGGTCAAGAGCGTGTTAAGACACAATTATATAGAAGGGTTCCGTCTGATGCGCGATAAAGGTATTTCGAAATTAACTTCAAAAGTTGTCTGATTTTTCTCGATAGAATTTTCCTACTGAGCTTTTAGCATACCCCGTCAACATGGAAAATTTCTAGTCTTCACATCTAATAGATTGGAAATCTTATGATAGGACCACCTTGCAAAATACTTTGAAGGTCAATTACTCGTAAATGGTAGCCATAATAAAAGTGTCGTGTAAGAAATCTTGCTTTTATTTTGAAAGAGCTATCCAATAATACCACAAACAATAAGGTTGAATGAATAAAACTTCAACTCCACTTCACATGTATGAGAGCCACCCCAAAAATGTAAAATTATTATTATTTTAAGATGCCATAAAGAAAATCTATACGCAGTACATAAATATACCAAATTGCATGCATTTATGTTCTCAATTGTAGAAGTTAGTTAGGGCAAACAGAGAGGAGTTCGTGGCCTAATCAGTGGTCGGCATGTGAGTTAGGTTAAGTAGCTCTTGCTGCGAGCGGGTGATAGATGGGTGACCCATTATAGCACTGGTTTATATTTGATATCCAACCTCCTCCATGTTTTGGAAGGCACGTAAAACAATGGGACCAGATTAATGTCACTTTATGATATTAGTCGTATGGTTGTAGAGATTGTGGGCGTTCAGAGCATGACGTCAGGTGGCAATCGGTCATCTTAACTCGCCCCACAGCCATACCCTCTGCAATCTAAGTGGACCCTGAAATTTAACCGGGACAACGTTTGGAAGAAGAAGTTAGGGCAAACAGTCAGACGGACAGAGCGAAACTGTAAGGGTTTCTCATAGGACTACGGAACTCTAAAAAGTTGGAATCCATAAATGATAAAAAAAGAAAAATCGCCACATTTTCTACGTTTAAAAAAAGGAAAGATATTTTCTACTCAGTTCGTTCGTTTTTTTTTTCAGTAGGTTATTTTTAGAATTCTAGAGTTATTATAACATTAATGTGATACAGAACATTGCAATCGGTTCGTTTTCGTAGAATTTTGGATATCTGCTGTTCTAAATTCGAACATTATTGTAAATGCGAATCGTGAAGTGCCTCTTAGTGCGATAATATGTAACATTTTAGGTTAATGTCTTTTAATGCGAAGGTACTTTAGCAAATGTTAAAGCGAACATAATAAATGCGAAAATCTAAAGACGTTATTGCATCGCACTGTTTTTGGACTGGCTTGTTTTTTAAAGATCACGATATGCTAGTGAAAATACAACCATCTGTTGACGATATATATCAAAACTCTCCGCCGCGTATCCACGTGGGAATTATAAATGTTATTAAA
The DNA here is from genome assembly GCA_024363005.1 of Charaxes varanes. Taxonomy (NCBI): domain Eukaryota; kingdom Metazoa; phylum Arthropoda; class Insecta; order Lepidoptera; family Nymphalidae; genus Charaxes; species Charaxes varanes. The sequence continues at coordinate 1,587,792 of JANCMC010033613.1, forward strand.
AAAATAATTGATTGGCACTATGCGACCGATACTGATGCCAAGAATGCAATATTTAGTAAATTGTGTCTCAGATTCCTACTTATTTCACGCTAGGTGAATTCATGACTTCTCGTAGTTCTTGCCCTATGTCAGTTGCCCTGTGAATAGTTTTTTATGTGATAATGTCGTGCTCATAGAAGAATATGTATACCCGTGCATGAAACTCCGCCATTTTAATCGTTATGACGTCACTGCCCATGTCAGAAAAAAAAATACGTCGGTGTGGTAAGATAAACTATTACGTTTTTTTTGTTTATTTTTTATTTTTTTATTTGTATGACAAGCCTTGGAACAACAGAACGTCTCTTTCTGATGTCTGAGGCCCTAGCACGAAAATTTCGGACCGTTGGAGTCTGACAGTCGACTTTGAAAATATTCGTGCTGGGCCCTCAGCGGACCTCTCTTAGTGTCAACGCGTACTGCAATAGTACTTATTAAAAACATTATACAATAAAGACTTGCCTCCTGTGAGCCTAGCACGAACATTTACTAAATACAGTCGACTCTTCGACTTCGAACGGTTCAAAATGTTCGTACTAGGGCCTCTGAGCTGAAATGTAGATTAAAACACCAAAGTAACATACAAATGACAATTATAAGATTTTCGATTCGATTAATAAGCTAAACTCAATCTATCAATTACTAACATATATCCCCCACATCCTCACCTCGTGTATCTCTACATAATAATATTATTGCTAGTTTTGAAGAGATCTCCAAACAAGTTCCTTGAAACGCTCTAGCTTCTCTGCGGCATTTTAAAAATCTAACTATTAGAATACCAAGACGTTTACGGTATTCTCAATCCGTTCGATATAAGAAACTATTTTTAGGAAGCCCGAATTTCGACTACTCTATATTTTCTCATTTTTAACGCGTTTTATTAATGGTGTTCATACGAATGTTCCGCATAATATTTGTGTAAATATGAATATTAAAAATCTGAGATTAATTAGTACAAAATTAATTACCTACTCTATAGTCTCTATATATTATACTTGCTAGACTCTATATATGCATAAAACGTATGCGTTATAGTCTACCTCAAAAGGAATTGGTTGGTTCGGAAACAGAAAATAATTTTGTATCGTAATTAAATAATATAACTTTAGGTTCAGTGTGGAATTGTTGACACTAACAATTAGAGTGCTATATGTTGCCGCAAACCAGTAAACGCCAATCTATTTTCAATAATAGAAGGCTGTGAAATTGTAACCTCATAGACGACACGAGCCATATGGGTGTTAAAGTTGATGATGTTTACAGAACGAATTTAACCCGCTCCTTTGTATTGCTGACAATATACAGACGGACAGCTGTGAGTTATATTGTTGTGTACGTAGCGTTGAGCACTTTAGGAAGTACTATTACTTTTTTTAACTTTGTGTATGTGAATATAACAAGCAAATTATCCAATCTTAATAAGATTTTCATTTGAAGTTAAATGAATCCCTAACGCTACTTATATGATATTCTCGTGCCTCAACTTATTACTTAACATCAAGTAACATAGTTTTTATAGATCTACTACCACTTCCTAGCGTTATCCCGGTTAGGTACCGGGGTCCGCTTAGATTGCAGAGGATTTGGCTGTGGGGCGAGTTAAGATGACCGAATGCCATCTGACATCATCCTCGGAACCCCCACGATCTCTACACCTCCACTATAAAGAGCGCTCTTAAACCTAAACCTGGCTCACAAGTTCCGGGCACTGCTATGGTTCCTTCCTCTGCGACGCGATGTATCCGGCACCCGCACGGTGAATCCATGAAATGCTAAGAAATTCGTCTCTCTCTTTTTTTCTTTTGTCATATTTTAAATACTAAGTAATTTCATTTTAATAGTCTTAAAATATATATACATATCTAGAGCTAAACTTAAGATGCATTGTACCATCTACAATATAGTTTAGAATAAATTATTGTTTTGTATAAGGTTACCGTTTAAAAATCAACAGTGCACAGAAAAACCGACTGTGGTTTATGTTGCACTGACTATACTTTATAAGTAAAATTGTCTCAATAAGAGATAAAGGAAGATCCACCCCCTGGGAGTAAAGTGTATACATAGTTTCATACAATTTGAGAACCTTTATATCACATAAGATTCTAGAACAGACCATTCTAGAATCTTTAATCCCAATTGCCTGCCCATTGCCATAAATAATTTGTTAGTTCTGAGAACAGGTCAATTTCAGGTCACATGTAGCAAGCACTAAAACCATTTCGGTCAAACTGAGAATTCTTTTTTCCTAGCGTTATCTCGGTCTTGTACTAAGGTCCGCTGAAATTTCAGAAGATGAGGCTGTGGGGGCAACACATCTACGCGATCTATGACTAAGTCAATAAATAATACTATCTGTTTAAAATAAACTCTTCCGTATAGTATCTCACTGTACAGCGCCACACGCGGCTATTACGGAAACCAAACAATCGTTCGGAAAACTTTATGTTTAATATTCCAACAGGTAATAACTCAAGACTCCAACTCTTCGTTCGCATCAACGCAATAAATAAATGTTTCCAAATAAATTTTCCGAGTAGTCAGTGAAGAAGCGATAAATTCCATAGCATATCATCCGACGACGTTCGAAGATGAACTGATAGGCAAAAGCGTATTTTAAGTGCATTTTACGATCAGGAAAGAGCTATTGTATGATTAGCGATGTTTATCATAGATATTGTAACTTTTTTTTTATGTTACAAGGGGGCAGACGAGCAGGCAGCAGGCACCGAAGTGCCTACCGGCGCCCATGGAACTCTTTGAGAAATATTTATTGGTTCTGGCTTACTGGCTTGATTGAAGGGGGAATTATTGTTGTGATTTGAGGTTGTTGTGATTGTTCTGACTCTATTGTTAAGGTTTAAGTCTCTAAGATTCAGCTGCTGCCAGCTTCTTCATTTTACATAGTTTACAGAAGATACTTAATTTCAATATAATGCCGGGGTCAAACAAAGCTTAAAGTGTTTGTGCATTTTTGTCCTTAAAGACTACAAAACTCTACAAAACTGCGGAGGTATACAAAGTCCCCGGCCACACTACATGATCATTGAAATAATCATTCAAGTGAAGCTATGTCTGGCTCCGGCATAATACATACATAATTCGAATTCATTAGTATGATAGCATTGCCGCTACTTCACATCGATCATATGTGAGAGAGGTACTGGTATCCGGGCGCGCCTAACCAATTCGGCTGCAGACCAAAAGTACTGCAAGCTAAAGGACTCCTGGACACTACCTCTAATTGCATAAATAGATAGGAGTGGAGTAAAAGGATATAAAGGTAGATGGAAAGGGTACCACTTTGGATGTCAGCTCCTAGTTAAAGCAAATTTTGCTAAAGGTTATTGTTAGAAATTAACGTAATGCATAACAAGCAAAACTGAGCCTTATAACTAATTGACGTGCAAGCGATAGTCGACCTTAGCGTGGCAAACCAATTTCTTGGTCTACTATACATTAATTAAGTCCAAGCAAGTAATCTTTTAAGTGGAATAATTTTGTCATACATGACTTTTGCAAAACTTTAACCATTTACGCAGCGCATGCAGCGGAAGCTCTCAAATGGGAAAAAATATCCCCGATTTTGAAACAATCTTCATTGGTGTTCCGCTCCTATTGGACTTAGCGTGATGATGTATAACATGTAACCTTTGTCGATAAATGACCTATCTAACACTGAAATAATTTTTGAAATCGGACATTTACTTCCTGAGAATAGTGCGTTCAAACAAACAAACTCTTCAGCTTTATAGATTAGTACAGATAATGTTTATTTAACAATCCTAATGCTTTTCACGTATACATTTCCTTTGTTATTGTTTTACAATGTAATATATTGAACTCAGACCGTGATAAAGCTAGGTACAAAATATTGCTACATTTTTTGACTGGACTACTATACTATACCGGTTTTTTGGTAGGCGCCACTTTAACAATGACGTGGGTCCAATCCGGTCTCTCTTCTATGAGGTTGTGTAGATGGATCGTGGCCAACTTCCTTTTGCCGAAATCTGTAGCACTTCCCGTCCATCGGCTCAGTTCAGCGAGGGAAATTGCGTCTTTACTAGAAAAAAAGTTTTTTTTTTTTTTTAAGAATATTAGGAATACTTTTTAGGTGTGTCTAATATTCCCTATATCTGTGCCGATATTGAGGTTAATTCTCAGAAACTTCAAACCTCTGATCTTTTCAGGAAGGTTCGTCTTCTATCTATTTATATTGTTCCATGTTTAATTGTTATTTGTTTTAAAATAAACGTAACTATTTTATATTGCCCCTTTATTTTATGTTCCGCTAATTCTGCCGGTGTGTGTAACAGACAATAACCTATAACAAAAGCACAAATTAAATCATTTTTACGTGTCATTTTGTTAAGGGTACTCTCCGTATCGTGAATTTCAACATGACTTACCTGAGCTGAAGTTATCAAGGAATAATTTAAACTCTTTACGTTTCTGGATATATAGATTAATAAATTAAAATATTCGATACGCCTAATAAATACATAGATACGTATTAACCTGGTGTCGAGCGTTAACCTCGTGTATATCCTACAACTCTTCCACACGATCTCCTTTGAATTATAGCCCACTGTGAATTTAAATCTTTTAGCACCTCGAAAATACTAGCAATTCTAGACAGCTAAGCGCGATAATTTTAGTTTAAATTCTCTTTTGTCGCTTATATTCACTGTGTATTTTGGTAATATAATAAACAAATTAAAAGAATTAAAGATCTGCCAACATAACTTGCCATATAATTATTTTAATTTCAAGAATTTTGCAATATTTTATCTACAGTTTGTCGGATATGAATACTTAGAGATAGCAAACAGAAGTCTATTTAAAAATCTCAATTAAGGAGTATTATACTTACTCGTATTTAGACAATATATCGATACCTCCCACGTAAATTGTTGTAACTCCAAATTCCCAGCTTTATTCGCCAGATTAAGTAGCTCTTACCGCGACCGAGTGATAGATGGGTGACCAACTCTAACACTGGCTTCCAAATAGGACATAAAAAAAAGCATGTAAAACAATGGGTTCTGATTAACAGCTAATATCACTGAGTGATTTAGTTGTGAGATAGGGATTTCTTGGATAACGCAGAATACCCTTTTTTTTATTACAAAAAGACAGCTGGAAAAACTACAGTTTTACAAATTTTGTTTATTTTTGACAATAATGCACTTTGGCTACTTTCTCAAAAATGCTTACTTTTTCTTCTTCTCGAAGTCGTTGCTTGCACTCTAATGCAATTTCATTTTTTAATATAAATAATTTAACTTGATTAAATTTTTTTTTCCGATAAAATCGATTTTAACACCAGTACTGGTAACGGGTCACATTAAAATATTGTGCAAGGCAGGAAATTCCTAACAAAATGCACATACATTTCATTTTCATTGACCTAAATCGACCCTTCAATCGCCACTACTATGACAAATGTATCTTGTGTCTAAAACTGAGCAGTTCGTCCGACTATCGAAAACCATTAAATTTGGCTGCCGAACTCGACGCCCCAGCCTCAAAGGCATTGTGTTCACAATTGAGCTCGCCCGATAAAATCGATTTTAACGCATCAACCGATTGCGTATTTATCGATATTGACACAGATTAGAAATGAAAAGAAGTAACACCACAGTTCTTTTTTTACATGTTAATGAACTATAATAGACTTGGTTCCACAGTATATTCGTACCTACATCTATTGTAAATTAGTACAACATACCACATAGTATATATAGTTTTCATATCGATTTTTTGGCCATAATATTATTTATTGCCAAGTAAACGCTCAATACAATAAACGCCTATATATAATAGAAAACAAACTAGCGCTTGGGCAAGATATCATCTGCTATATCGACTATCAGGATAAGATTTAGGGAAGAAAAGACCATTCTTAGAGGCCGGCAACGCTTCTGCCAACCTCCCGGAGATACAAATGTCTATGACAACCGCCTGCACGTTTGCCCCTTGTTATATTTGATAAAATATTGATGTTTCAGAAGTGATGTAGAATATTGATTGTGGGGTTTCCGGGGATGACGTCAGACGGCAATCGGTCATCTTAACTCGCCCCACACATCCTCTGTAATTTAAACGAACCCTTGTACTAGACCGGGATAGCCCTAGGAAGAAGAAAAAGAGTTATAAAGTGCAATAATTCTTCATACAGTGCTTGCTGCATTTACAAACAACTTTTTACCTACACTTTAAGTAAAGCAAAAACTGTTTAACATACATTCAGAGCAGCTCGTCGTAGGATTCGTAGCTACTTAGTAGCCGGCATTTGAGTTCTTATCGCGTCCGGGTGATAGATGATCCATTCTAGCACTGGCTATCAAAAACCTCGGACCTACTCCGTGTTTCGCAAGGCAGTATAACAGTGGGTCCCGGGTCAAAGAGATGTTAGTCGTGAGATTCTAGAGATTTTGGGGGTTCCGGGGATGACTTCAGATGACAGTGGGTTATCTTAAGTCACCCCACAACCACAAACTTTGCAATTTTAGCGGACTCTGGTAATAGACCGCGATAGCAAGATAAATAAGTTAAAATATACAATTAAAAAAAAATCTTTGTTATACTAGAAATGCAAGTGGCCAAGAGCGTGTCAAGGCACGCTTATATAGAAGGCTCCGTATCTGAAACGCGATAAACGTATTTGTAAAATAACTGAAAAAACTGTTGTCCGTTTTCGTTGAAAATAATTTCTCTAATGAGTTTTTAGAATGTTCTATCAACATAGAAAATTTCAAATCTCTATGTCTAATACTTTGGAAATCCAAGGTGGGCACCACTTTGCGGACAGACAGACGGACGCGCGGGTGAAGTGAAACTATAAGAGCTCCTTAAATGACTACGGAACCCTTAAAGGGCTTTTTGACTTTATTGTTTCTAACGTTAGCACACAAATGTAGAAATTTACTTACTGTTTTGAAAGCATAATTTTCGCATTCGTCTGTTCGTCGAACAATATTTGCTTTAACTCTCCAACAAAGCCTCGCATCAAAGTGCAGTTGTAACTAAACTTTCAGCAGCCAATTATAACTTAAAAGTCGCTTCACATGTGCATTATTCGTCGGGAATATTCACAAGAGCAAGGAAAAAGTCCAATTAAAGTCTCCGCGTCTGCCAATCTCAATGCTTGTGACAATGCCTTATTTTCTTAAGAAAAAGTCGAGAAAATTTCCTACGTAGCCTACGTAACCAGTGGTTTTCCAAAACTATTCAAAAATGTTTCATGCAACATCAGTTTGGTTGTAACCCTGAAGAAGAGTTTTTGTTTTTTTATGTTACAAGGGGCAAACGAGCAGGCGGTTCATCGAAGTATTCACCGACGCCCATAGACATTTGCACGACTAGGAGGTTAACAGGTGCGTTGCCGGCCTTTAATGACGAGTTTAGGCCACCGGTAAATCTAACAAACAGAACTAAACGCGACAACAATTCCATCATTTGACCGCATTGCCGCCACTTCACGCCGATCTTAAGTGAGAAACACGTACTGGTACCCGGACACATAGGCCCAATTCGGCTGCAGACCAAAAAGAATGCAATCACGACGCTACCTCTAATGTGATACTTCCTCCCAATTTTGACTCATATTCGTAAGTATGTTTTGTCTGTAAAAGAATATAAAAGGCAAGTTTTTCGGTAGCTTGTTTTATTTGTAAAATCAAGCAGTTCTCTGCAATGCCTAATTAATTTTAATATGATCTGTCTAACAGAGAACTTATGAAAATTCTTAGCTAAATAAGTTCTTCTTAAAGAAGTAGAAATGTAGTTTGCTTTGTTACCACACATACATTTACTTCTTCTTTCTAGTTTTCCCGGTCTAGGAACAGGGTCCGCTTAAATTGCAGAGGATGTGGCAGTGGACGAGTTAAGTTGACCTCATCCTCGGAACCTCCACAGTCTCTACAACCTCACGACTAATACCACTCAGTGACATTACGTACCCACTGCTTTACAAGCTTTCCGTAACACGGAGGAGGTCGAATATTTGAAAACCAGTTTTAAACTTGGTCACCCATCTTTAACCCGGTCGCGGTAAGAACCGCTTAACCTAGTGATCGACTCAAACGCCGGCTTCTGATTAAGCTTCGACCTCCTCGCTTGTAAATACTTTTACTAATAAAAAAAGTAAATATTGTATTCTATAACTATATGAGGGGGTGAACTTGAAACCTTTCAAATCAGTGACTAGGAACGGTTCAATGGCCATAAACGCACCGGCACAAGCCGTAAACGCACGCACATTACTTGTTCATTCACACCTAATTACTCAGCAACGCAATTGCGAAAAGGAATGAGAAGGGAAGATACTTTTTATATTACTAGGGGATAACAGGCAGGCAGTTAGCCCCATTTTATGTGCCTTATTTATATTATTTTCTATATATCTATTCTTGGTGACAAATAATACAATGATGTGGTTGAACCGTCATTATTGGTCTCAAGGAACTAGGAAAATAATCCCAGATACAATTATTTTTTTTTTAAATTGCTTTTATAGGCATCCACAACTTCTGTCTCTTTGCCGTGATACCGGAGCCAGACATAGCTCAAACTCTCTGTACATTTTTGACCTTGAAGTCCACAAAGTACTAAACTTTGTACAGTTACACTAAGTCCCCGGCCACACTACATGATCATTGAAATGATCCTTCAAATGAAGCTATATCTGGCTCCGGCATCGTAACAACCGGATTTGCGTGTGTATATAACCACAACCGGGATGGGCGTTTATTAGTTGCTTCCTAACAATGATTAATAATCCGTTTGTGAGTTTGTATGTTTGTTACACTTTGATACTTTAACTAAACGTCTCTTTTTCGACAGATGTATAGTGCGTTCAGTCTTAAATTGCACGCCCCTCCACTAAAATCTATAATTTAAAGTGTGATAGTAAATATTAATTTCAACGCTTGCTTGTGTGCGTGCAACGATTTTATTGTAAAATCAAAGTCAAACACACACTGCAAGGTCAACTAATCGCACGATCGGTTTAGAGGAGTTTTAGCGGTCTGGAGGGGGCCAATACTTGCTTTCAGTCATCTAATGATGAAGGTTTCGTAGTGCCACAAGGAACCCTTATGGTTTCACTCTATCCGTCCGTCCGTTCTGTCCATCTGTCCTTCCGCAAGGTGGTCCTGGATGCCACCAGGGTGGGTCCTAGCATTTTCAAACTATGAGATGTAGAGACTCGAAATTTTCCAAAACAAAAAAGAAGTATTTTGAGCGAAGTCGATCAATAACTTTTGTATTTATTTAAAAATAACTTTATCGCAGTCTAGGAGATTATTCGTGCTATTGCTGATTTGAAAAATTAATATCTTAATATATAAAGATCCAGCGTCACTATGTATGTACTCAGTGAACTTCTTTCCAAGTCAATCAATGTTTATGAGAGATAGAGTAGTTTTTATTCTCAGACCAGCGCGCCTCCCCTCCAGTCCCTACCCCCTCCCCACTAGCGTCACCCCCTTCACCCAGCACACGTCGTCCCACACAAGCCAGAGCTCGCATGGCACCACTAGAAAAAACTAGTGTTTGAGACATCACCGTTGAAGTAAAACTTCTTTACCTCTCTCTCTCTCTTTCTCTCTCTCTATGTATTTATACATGTCGCAAGCAGATGATAATATAATATATACATAAATATTAATGTTGGCTAAAGTCTATTACCGCCGTTTGACTTCTGTTAATTCAGATTAACGTCGATTAACGACGAACTTTAAACTATACCATATACTGCTAAAATGCGATGTTGGAAAAGTAAGGAAAAAGAGACCCCCCTAGCTAAAAAATGTACTATTAACTGATGGACCCAAGAACGGATGCTAGAAAATTAATAAAAATCAAAGGAAAGTCTTAAGTTCCATCGCAAATTTGGATCAGCAATGAAATTAATAGTATCAAAATTGATGTACACTTAGATTTTTTGGAAACACTCCTGTTGCTCGTATATTTGTTATACATGCATTTTTAAAAGAGTATGTATCATTCTTATGATAGTTTAATTGACTTAAAGCTAAGTTTAGAGGAGAATGACTTCGTTAGAACTCAGTCGGTTCAAATAGTTCAGTTTAATTGATAGAATCAGGCGTTACTTTGCGGAAATCCATGACATGCATGAGAAGCTAAACTACTTTGCTTTAATCAAACGAGTCATCAGAAAATCTGCTAATGTCCTCGTCCTACACCGGATATGCAGTTGAATGAACAAAAATCTTGTTTTTGTTTTCCTTGTTTAAGCACCACCTAATCAATTTTGTAATAGAATTCTATTCCTTCTATACTTTCGGTTGCCTGGAAGAAATCGCTATTTAGCGATAAGGCCGCCGATTGTACCTGCAGTACTTGTTATTATTAAAACTAAATATTATGTAATATGTGTTCTTGTGGTGTACAATAAAGAATATTAATTCATTCATTCAGTGACTTAATATTTTGGCAACTAAATTACCTATAGGTACATCATTTATACACATACCACGCAACAGGTGCATGTGGATTTTGTTGATTCGTGGCAGCAAACGGCACAGAACCGCAAGGAGTGGCATAACTTGGTTTCCGAGGCCAAGATCCAGCGTGGGTCTATCTATGCGCCATCGCAGTAAGTAAGTATTAAAATCACATTTTAGTATTTTTAACCACTTCATTGACTATTATTAAACTACATGATTTGTTACTGTAATGCCGTTATTATCGAATTATAAGTGGAATAAGTTGTAAATGACAAAAAGTTTCTTGCGATTTCCGAAATAAGAACTTTTTTGAGTTAGGTCAGTTTATAACTAAGCGTGCATACATAAAAGCAAAAGGCACCTACCACACGAAATCTTGAGATAGTTTATAGTTAGTAGAAATCCGCTAAGAACGGATATTTCTACTCTCAAAAACCGAACGAAACGCGACAACAATACCATCACTTGACGTGACAGCATTGCCGCCACTTGACGTCGTTCCTATGTGATGAAAAGGTATTGGTGTCAGGACACGTCGGCACAATTCGGCTTAAATTAAATACGAGTCTCCATCCGTTTTCGCAAAATATCATAAATATACTTAAGTTCAAAGACGTTCGTAGAATATTGGACAATGCATTTTGCACAGTTAAATTTGGTTGCGGATTTCCACGAGATTAGATAGCTTTAGTTATATATTAAAATGCAAAATAACATCTTTTTCTCTTTAGAATTGTTAAATTTAATAATATTCAGTCAAATTAATTGTTTTTATTATATAAATTTTATCACAGGCATTAAGTTGTCTACCTTAGGAACAGACGTCCGTGTGTCATATAGTCCTATATATTTATTTATTTATTTTTGGTAAAACATAATTTTGCACCAAGAAAACCGAAATCTTAACTTTCCAAAAGACGACAGCAGCAGCGATAGTATTGTGGAGAAACCCTTTTGTTGGGTCGCGCCGTATCGACGCGCGGCTCTTTTATATAGGGGTTGGTGTCGGCGCAAGGCAACTTATTATATAGGTAGCATGACTAAGATATTTGAAATAGCCTTTGAATACTTTTCGGCGAGCATTATTTTGGGCTCAATGATAATCCCTAGTCATTGCTTTAGATTAAGATGTTAGGACCGCTTCAAGAGGTATACGCGGCCCCCTCTCATATGGTTCAAGCGCAAGAGTGTTTTTAAAATCGTACGCCTTTCTGGCCCACCCTGTATATATATATATGAATCGCAAACTGTATTGGTAAGCGCATAAAGCAACAACGCCTGGACCAATTTAACCAATTCTTTTTTGAAATGTTCGTTGAAGTCCAAGGATGGTTTTTACGGCGAGAAAAAATCGAATAATTTCCGGGAAACCCCTTTCTTTTTCCCACACAAACGTTTTATATCTAAAATGTAGAGTCAATTTGAACTTATACGGGGACGGAAACGGCGATGATATAGTATAATAGAATTAAATAATAAGTAGCCTAGTTTATTATATTATAAAAAAACATTAGCATTCAAGAATCCAGCCCGTATTAAGTTTTATGGAAACGATTGCTTAATTGGCTATTTAGAGATGAGCCTAAATTCGGGCAACGTACGTATGACGAGAATTTAATTGATGTATCAATATTTAGATCCAGTTGTACGGAACTTGGTCGCTACAAGTCTGCTGGTTTTGTTGAAACCACGAGATCTTAAGTTTAAATTCAAATCCAAATGATATTTTATTCAAGTAGACTTTACAAATTCTTTTGAATCGTCAAATATTTTAAAAACAACCAATGATTCAAAAGAGTTGAGCCACTAGTAGAGTCAGCAAGGAACTCGTTTAAAATCTTTAATCACTGCATCGATAATTATGACGATATTAGAAAAAAAAATCTGATAACCCGATACCCATGTATCCATCCCGACCCTTGGATACGATCCGCACTTCGAAATAGTAGAGACCGCAGGCCGCCGGAATCGGATGCGTGGCCCGAACGCTGGCCGCATCCTTGTGAGTTTTTCCATGACCTGAAAAAAAATTACCATAAACTGTAACGTTGTAAGTAAACTTTCATTTTCAGCATTCAATGAAACACAACCCTATCCCAGCATTATTATGTTGTTAAATGATCCAATTAATATCTCAAGTTTCCCATTCCTTAAAATGTTTGAAGGTAGCGCTAAGGTGGTGGGGGTGCTTGAGGTATGAATTGTAAGCTGTAATTTTACCAATCACTTTACGAATAACCTTTGTAGTTTGTTTCATCATCTCCTGATAATGCTTCAGTGTCGAAGCAAAACATGCGTTACAACACATTGGAATATCAGTGTAGTGCTGTGCTTTGGTGGCGGGTTCGGCGGTGTGGCTTTCGGGTTGCAGCATAGCACCGATTTCCCTTGGATTTATTCGTGCATTTAAGCAAAGTCGTTTAGTTTTTCATGCAGGACCTGGATTTCCGTAAAGTAACGCCTTATTATTTGATTTCCAGTATTATAATATCTTATTCTACAAACTGTGTCAAATAAACCTTTATACTACTGCACATTGTGAATTATTGTATGCCGTGTTCTCTATCATTAATGCCTCTGAAATAGGAATATATACGATGGCAGGTAAATAAGACGTCATGTCATTAAAGTTAAAACTCTGGTCCATTTTTTCTATACATTTATTATTTCCTTAAACATTAATTGACTCGAAGAATTGCAGCTACAGGCCCCATGTGAAGTAGTATCAAATATTTTTATTGGTGTATAATAATATGTGTTTGATTCAATCGTTAAATTTATTACGTAATCAGAAATCAGAAAACGCATTGACATAATGCGGGAAAGTAACGTCAATATAAAAAAAAAAGTTGAAAGTCGAATGGACAAACTTGACGCAGCAATTTTGGTAACCGCACCGCAGAGAGAATTAATGTCGGCGCAAAGATTCAAGGTTAAACTGCCTGAATAAAAGCTATGACTGCAAAGGTCGTCTGTTAGAATATAAATGCCTTTTTTATTTATTAGATTACGTAATTGATAGAATCAGACATTACTTTGCGGAAATCCATTGTATGCGTATAAAGCTAAGCGACTTTGCTTAAAGCCGCGTCAGAAAACGAGGGAAAATCGGTGCAATTCTGCAGCCCGAAAGACACATCATCCAGGTGAAACCGAGGAGATAGACTCTACTCTATTCGTTAAGTCTGAAGCCTTTTATCGTAAAGTCTGAGTTTACGAATAACCTCAGTAGAGTCTATCTCCTCCACAGGATAGACCCACGCTTAGCACGAACATTCTTATTCTAAGTAAATCAACGAGTCGATGTTGATTAGGATGAAAATGTTCGGGCTAGGTCCACATCGGACCCTTCTGGGTCGTCAAGCGGGTTGCATTAGCATGCATTAAAAGCATGACATGATTAAGAACTGCCTTCTGTGGGCCTACCATGAACATTTTCATCCTAAGTCAACGAGTCGATGTTACTTAGGATGAAAATGTTCGGGCTAGGTCCACATCGGACCCTTCCGAGTCGTCAAGCGGGTTGCATTAGCATTGATTAAAATCGTGATACGATTAAAACTTGCCTCTTGTGGGCCCAGCACAAACACTTTCATCCTAAGACAACGCGACAAAATACTTAGAATGAAAATGCTCGTGCTAGACCCACAGCTAATGCGCCAAAAAGACAATACAGGAAGTCATGAAAATATCAAATTTTAAAATTTGCAAATACCAAGTTCCCTATATTTAGCAAAAGTTATGTAGTCCTTATTCCATTATTTTCCAAACCGGCGTATAACGTCTGTGTGAATTCACTGATGTAATAAGATTCGTCCATACATGGCATAGATGCCATACGTATAATGCTGAAGCCAGACATAGCTACATTTAAATGATCATGTAGTGTGGCCGGTGACTTTGTGTAGCTTTGTAGTCTTCAAGAACAAAAATGTACAAACACTTTGAGCTATGTCTGGCTCCGGCATTAGCCTCCTTGACGTTACCTGACTTCACAAGATATAAACATTTTGAAGCGTGGCCAAATGCGTAGTCACTATTTGACACAAACGAACAATGTCGACGGAAATGTTAATGACCTCGCGGATCGCGAAAGCACACCAAATTACTACTACCATGCACAACACACTGACTCACGAAGTTAATACAAACATCCATTCGTTCGGCCAATAATATTATTAATTCGGTGATATTCATCAAATTCGAAAAATTTTACAGCGGGGAAAAAATATTCAACAGTGGTAGGGAATTATAATAATTATTGGTATTTTACATATGGTACATGAGATAATGAAAAGGTATACAAACACTTTCTTATCGCTTTAAGAGACGCGTCTGTTCTCGATCATAACCAATTATGATTAAAAACAAAAAAATAATAATCGTGACTAAGTAGAACTTGCAATAGCCTACTTAATTATAATAAATTAATATGTGAAGCGAAAGCTTTAGGTAACATTTCACGAAAATTGAGCGGACGGACGAATATGAAATTTGACACAATTGTAGTGCATAGAGAGGAAGATGTGCGAAGGCTAATGTTTTTTTATAATATGCTATACAAATGTATTAAATTGTTAAAAGAAAATTACACGTGTATTGAATGATGTCAAGGCCTAATCGTTACAATCGCATGTTATATTGTTATTTATTTTTTCTGTGAATATAATAATATATGTAGTTTTAAGCAAAAAGGTTTTTTGGCCGAATTTCGTCCAGTCGGCGATCTCTAGTTATAATAATTGCAACTGAAAAGCGCAGGTTAACGAACTGCGTGTAAACACATCGCAATCCGAGATGAACTCTTTGTTATGAAGGGCTTACACACCTCAACGATTCATTACCCTCATAACGGGATATCTTCGAGTTTTGTCGAGCAACGTTGAATGAAACGTATTCATCTACGAGTATATTATATTCACATTTAGTTAAGATTACTTCAAATTGTTAACTATATTAAGTAAAGAGATGACTAATTTATATGTAACTGTAAGTCAGTTTATTATTCTTAGTAGACAGATTATACAAAAATTCTATATAGCGGATTATTTTTTAAATATGTCGCAACATACATAATACGGGTATCAAATTGTACTGTTTGGTGAGAGTATGTTTAGTAGAATGAATTCACATAAAATTTTAATATGGTACCGGTTAATGATCAAAAGCTTGTTTAAAAAATAATTGTTATTTTAAAACGCTTCTCTAAAATCTGTGACCGTCCAACTGATCGCTGTATACTAGTCCTTTTAAATGTATTAGTGTATTAAACAGAATATGGGAAAGAGTTTCTATCAAAAAGACTTATCTCAAATATATATGAGAATAAAGTAAGGCCGACAGCTGACACGGCGAAGAGTCGGACCAAATTAGCTACAATCTTTAGCGGCTGTTGCCCCGGCGCACCTGTATCGCCACTAACCTATACCACACAACATTCACGAGAAAATATGTAAATAAAATTCAACTGTCTTTTAGTGATTTCTAATTAACTAAACGTCGTTTTGTCTATTGTTGTAAGTCAGTCTTACGTTGAATAAGCCACCATTATCCAAACAACACATTTTTCGCAGTGAATAGTTTCACATTTACAGTCATTGCAATTTATTTTAATTAATAGATTATATGTTTGAATTTAAAAAGGATTGTTGTAAACGGAGACATGGTTCTTCCACCATTTAAAAGGATGAAATTCAATGTGCTAATTGTTACAGATCCCTTTAAGGATTGAAAGGCCAAGCATTTTAATATGACCAGCAATAATTTACCCCGGTTCATTTATTATTTATAAATTAATAAGGTCACACCACCTTTACCAGTTGTTTAAATGCGAAAAACATATATAAACAATGTGAAAAACAATACCTAAAGTTTGCATAAGCGTTGTGATCAGAAAGTGCAATAGGTGTAAAGTTGTGATTTAAGTGTGGCAATTAATTGACTTATAAAATAAAATGTTAAAAAAAATTCAGCAATTAAGGCCAAGCATGATGAGCACACAGAGATAAAGGACAACACTAATAACATAAATACATATATAGTTAACAAACAGAGCTAGACCTTAAGAAAATCATAAAGATATCCTAACGAATACGTATACAAACTGTGTCGTTCGAATAATAAATAAGCAACTTGAAAGTAGATATAATAAATAAAAAGGTTTTATGAAATACAGCATTGAAGCGGTTTCATTTATTTAGATTACGAATAAATTTTCGGGTTTTAGGCATAATCAGTAAACTATGACATGCATATTTTGCATTTCAAAAGAAATAGTACTTAAGTGGTTTAATTGATTTGCACAAGAAGGCATTCACGTTTAAGAAAATATTACAGTAACACGAAAGTAATAACGTTTTGAAAGCCCTGTTTGTTAACAAGATAATAGATGTCGCTATGTGATAAGATTTGACATACGATACATCCAGAGGCGTAAGTGGAGGTAGGGCAGGTGGGGTCTTCGGCCCGGGCCCTGCGTCCCACCTTACAACAAATAGAGAAAACAACCATGTCCATTAAACATTTCCACATTTGGGCCCCATACACCACTTACGCGTCTGGCTGCTCCGCGATAGTCTTCGGAATAAAATCCAATATCTCCAGCAAACGTGCTACGACTACGAAATTGTTTGGTTGCTGATTTTATAGGTACACTGGTGTTAACTCCATATCACTTAAAATCAAATTCAATTTATCTTCAGCGCTAATCGATAGTATAATTTCGGGCGTATCTATAAATTCAGCTTTTTCTTCTACAGATTTTGCTGGCCTAGTAAATAAGATTTTTCCGCAATAAAGCGATAATAACGGTAAATGCGATGCAAAAACACGGCATGCAGTAGCCTGACTACCCGTAGGCGAGCATTTAGAGCATAGTGGTGCTATGGAGCCGAGTAAATCTATCGCTATAATTAATACTAATTAAATTTAATACTACTTCTACTTCGATAATCTTAAACATACTAATTATAATTTGAACATAATTAGGTTCATTCTTAATCATATGAATACTCTGCCTATTCTGATATATTATATGAAAACTTGAAATTCGTAAACAGGCTACTAAACAGCACATTCTCATATGTATCAAGATGCGATATAATAATTAATAACAATGAAATTGACGTCTCAAGAACAACACCAATACGACTCCCGAAATAAAACACCCAATATAGTTAGCATGAAGCAAAAGATACATTCAATAGTTTTTTGTGAAAAACTGTTTTCAGCTCATCAAACACTTCAAAGGTCTCTCCTCATGATTACGCCTGGAAGTTGACTGTGAATAATGTTTTCACTGACAACAAATCCGAACACTGCTGATGCAAAATAAATACAATGATAATAACAAGTGTCCTGGTCCTGGATAAAGACAGAGCCATTGCTTTCCATTTCTAGTTTCAGCAAATATTACTCCTATAATCTCATCACGTCTGATATATTTAGATTCCCTTCCTCGAAATGTCCAGTAATTAATGTTTTAGTAGACACTACAGGCGTTATTAGAATCTAGACTATATATACTGGAGTATCACAGCTTTTAACTATGTAAAACACTCATTGTTTACCCGCATTACAAAGCGCCGATTTTCAAATCCCACAGTTTTTTTTACAAAAAATACTAAATTCTCTCACGACTTTTTTCGCTCCGATTAACAATTAACCAACTGTATGTACCCTTAGATACGATGTACGTGAAACTCAGCTTAGTAACCGTTTCTTTAAATAACATAATAGATTTATGTCTTTTACATAATATTTTTTTTTAATATTGCATTATACAAACTTTGTGAGTCATTTTTATAAAGACATATGCTAACCGTTTGCCAAATATATACAATTACACTAATTTAATTTTAGTGCTGCGAATTTGAACAAATTAATCTGTTAAACAAAACTAGTGCTCAGTCGATCAGGTCAGAGGGACAAACACAAACGAGTCGGCTTTACTTAAGATGTAAATGTTCGGGCTACTCCTTCAGTGGACTCTTCTTAGTACCATTCTTAGCGTCACTCTTGTTGTCTTTTGTACGTGAGGAATTCCGGGACAGATACTCGTTCCATCGAGCCACGTACCACGGAGACGCCAGAGTAGCGTCAACGCGTTGCATCAGCATTGATTCAAAGCGTGACATGATTAAGACTTCCTTCTGTGGGCCTAGCACGAACATCCTCGGTATAGTCGACTCGTCGACTTACTAGGATGGAAAAGTTCATGCTAGGCCCTCAGATCGAAATTTCAGAGAAATTGACTTAAAAAAATTAAGTAACAAAACGTAATGATTATGTGTTTACCTATTTTTATGAGAGAACATAGTCAGCGTTATGAGATAACGGACGTCTTATCACATCGTTTCATATCACATTCAAAACCATAACCAACTATCACAATAGGTTTTCGAACAAACAGTGGTACAGTAGTGGCAAGGCCGGCGGTTAGCAACTGCACGTCCTAATTACTGCGCGCGTTACCCTCGTCAGCTCACAAGGCGTATCACACGTTACCAATAAAAGCACTGAACTCTTAAAATTAACAATTATTTGTATCCATACTGTGAGGTTTTAAATTATGGTCGTATATCTTATTCAATTTTAGGGTTACTGCTGTACCTCTAGAACGTATATTGATAGTTCACGTAACGTTTTTCGAAATCGAGGTTTGTCTGTACGTTAATAACAGCTAATGTGCCCGTCCGCAGTGGAATGCTTTAATAACTTAGCAAAACATTGTTTAATTCCAAAGTTTGTTCATAAATTGACGAATGGTGGTATCAGTGATATAATATGATCAATACCTGCAGAAAGAATTTTAAAAAATGGCCAAAATGCCGTGCGATTTGTTTTTGTCTATACATTGACTAACAGCGCCTCTGTCGTTGAAACCAGGTCAGTGCCAGACATTGCATCGAATAAGAACACTGATATTTTCCGCTGTTACTTTATGTATCGAGAAATTCGAATTCGACAGACGAATTAGACAAAAGGCACCGTGGGCAAAAATTCAAAATCAATCAATAATCCCGACAATTTCTTAACTTATCAAAGGTCTTAAAAATATTGTTGCTGAGAAGTTTAGTACCAATAAGTAATCTATACATTAGTATATATATATTAATATAAAGCTGAAGAGTTTCTTTGTTTATTTGAACGCGCTAATCTCAGAAACTACGGGTCCGATTTGAAAAATTCTATCAGTGTTTGATTGTCCATATATGGAGGAAGGCTATAGGCTATATATCATCACGCCAAAATTTCTCACCTAATTTCACGCGGACGAAGTCGTGGGTAACAAGTAGTTAAAAATATATTGTATTAAAGTTCCTGACAGGTGATATGTTCATTCTGTTATACGCGAACCAACTCAAGCAACATCATCATCGATTGCCTCTACTTCTTAGGGTTCCGTACCAAAAGAGTAAAGATAGGAACCCTTATAGGATTCACTTCGTTGTTCGTCTATCTGTCAAGACCCTATTCTTCAAGAACGTGTGGGTATAAAGTTGAAATTAATACCAAATACTGAGGTCTGCGGTTTCTAAGTGCACGCAATCAAAAGATATGGCCGTTTATGTCTCATTACCCATATATTTGCTGAGGTAACTGACACATATATAGCCCAGTCATGTAAGCCGATAAAAGGGGCTAACCACGGAATTCAACGCAACCAGCTTAATTCTTTTTTAAATCTTTATGTTAGGTTCACAAATATTATATTAAGTCACAATGATCACAGTTATTGCGAGCTGGGATATTTAAGGCCCAAAGGTCAGAAAAATTAGTTTTTCGTGATTAACGTCTTATCACAAAGTCGTTTAGGTAAGAACTGTAGGTCACATTATTGTATAAATAATGTAAAAATACTTTTTCCTGAGAGCAACTGTTTCTGATTAAAAAGTTCAAACAGTTGTAACCTTTAACGAATTTGTTTTTTCATAGCATATGACTATAGGTATATACGATACCTATAAGAAAAACATAAGTTGAAACATTTGTATCTGCCTGTGTGTCCGCTTTTCTGTCTGTTTTTTCATTCGTGTTATCTCAGAAACGAACTGTTTATCATAAGAACGATAATAGCAATTACACGTTTGCGGAAACGTGATTTTATTAAAACACTATCAAATTACCCCCGATTAATGTCACTTTGTGATATTAGTCGTAAGGTTGTAGAGATCGTGGAGGTTCCGAGGATGACGTCAGTTGGCAATCGGTCATCTTAACTCGCCCCATAGCCACATCCTCTGCAATCTAAGAAGACCCTGGTGCTAGACCGGGATAACGCTAGGAAGAAGATCGTGTATGTAATATATTATTAAATCTTAATAATGAAAATGTCATTCATAAGTGCAGAACAAAATTAAATATAGATTTAGATCTAGACTCAAGTGCTTTTCAGGTCGTTCAAGCAAGCTAACAACCTTGAACTGGCGCAGGATATCATGACCACTTACCAAATATAGACATACACGAATATCTAAAGCCAAAAAACCCAGAATTTCGCCTACACTATCCCTGGCCTTGTGCAGTACACTAACATCAAGTGGGCGAGCTAGTTTGGAAAACTATCATTATGGACTAGCATCCAGTATTCCGATCAATGGCCAAAGCTTCTATACTTTCAGTTTGCAGACCCCCTTCCCCCCTTCTTACCGTATGACGTAATTTATGGATGACCCATATCTTCTCTGGCTAAAGATTTCCATTCTAATTTGAAGAAACAGAAATTTTCCTACTACAGATTCTCTATACCTTCTCAGATTCAAATTTTCCTATAGTATCCTAGCTTAAAAGGAACTTAACCATAGCTGCGACACAACTACGTCAGAATAACAACAATTACATACATAAATTATATATTTTATATGGAATGTTGATACTATGATTTATTACGTCACGACGAGATCCCTGTTGACTGTGACGTCATTATGATTACTCGTAATTCACGTAACTATATTGCACTAGCTATAACCGGCGATGTCGTTCGCGTCGGATACAAAATTTTACTTAATCTGCGAATTTACTATCTGTGCCCAACTTTAATTCTTAATTTTAAATTAAGTGACGTGGGTGGTGTTTTTTTTTTTTTGGGAGAAATAATTTCTAAAATAATGTAGCCCAGCCTTATAACATTAACTATATACCAGTGAAAGTCCCATCAAAATCAATCCAGCCGTTTTCGATATTACTTGTACCAAAAAGGTAGACAAAAAATAAAAAGATTTTCTCCCTATTTTTCATGCATGAATAAAAGTATATTTTTTGTACGTTACAGACAGACAAGTCAATTTTAATTACTTCTATGGATATATTTCAATTAATAAACAACAATTAGTATTGTAACTGTTAACTCGTTTTGTATTCCACGGGAAATACCTAGACTCATGTGTTAACATATGGACACGTCATTATGCAAATTTATGCAAATCACATTTAAATTCTGTAGCTCTTTTCCGCGACTTTGACCGCTATAGTAAAATCGCTCAAAATCGGTGCCTCTATAGCCCAATGGTAGCCGGACTGAAATCAGTAAGAACCCGGGTTCGAACCCAATTTTTTTTAAAAGAAAGATATAAAAAATTATATAACCCTTATGTTAGACGAGGCGGTGTGTAGACTTGAGTATGCAAAATACGAGCACCGCAAACTTGAATGATGAATGGATGATGGAATCTGTTACTGGTTTTGAACTCAGAAAAGCATGAAGATTACGGTCAGGAACCAGTTTGATGCATTTTTTTACACGCTACCACACCACCACCACAATGAATGCACTTAAAACACGCTTCCAAAAGAAAAATGAAAAAAGAACAAGAATTGTTGATAAATGGATTGATTTCTAATTGACTCTTAATTCAGTTTATTCGTAATTGACTCTAAATAATAATTAACTGTTGCACGCCTAAATGGCAAAATGCTGGTACCCTATTAATTTGAAGACCTATATATTATACACGGTTTAAGCAATAAATGACGTAGCTATCTATCTAAAAGTGTTCTTGCACTGGTCGCTCAGTCATCTGTCGCGGGTATGATTTATCAATGGCCTTATTCTCAGGAACGCGTGGAGATTCAAAGTTGAAATTAATACCAAAAACTGAAGTCTACACTCCATTGGAGATGTGAAAAAATCTACACATGAAGTCTACCCACTCAAAAGATATAGCCGTTTATGTCGGATTTCCTATACATTTATCAAGGGAATCTAAAAACTGTAGAATCCGAGTTCCGTTGACCTAGAATATTGAAATTTGGCAAGACACATTATCTTGTAGAAAAAATCCGTAAACTATAAATGTGTTGTTGTGTCAGTGTTTGTTTGTCTATCTGTTCTAGGATCACAAAATCAGACAGACAGACAGCATAGTCCAACGGAGTCGGGGAACGAAACCGGGTTCCACATATTCAGTCCACCCTAACCACCGTTGCGCTATCAAGGCCTGAATTCTGAGATTTATAAACCACCAGTTCTATGAAACGGTTACAAAGGCCATTGTTATGGCTCGCCATTGTCCGCGCAACCTAACACGACTCGGAAACCCTATCTGGTATATATATAATTAAAATTTAATTGTCCGTCTGTGTTTTTTTTTAACTTTTTTTAAATGAACTTTTGCATACATGATCAAGCCGAATTTTGAAGTCGTTATTCACAATTGGATCCGGATTTTAAATACAACTAAAAAATGACTTATTAGTGGGATTTTTAAAGTTTCATATAAAATGTTTTCTATATAGTGTCTACCGGAAAAAATATAGCGATATCATATAGCTATAACAAATGTAATGTTTTATGTAATTATCACTTATTATCACTCAAATTTATCATGTTTTATTAATAACAACGTTTCAGTCACAACACATTATTTACGGAAAAAACTTTATCTTAAACAAGTACGAATTAGAATTATACCTATATAGGTTACACCTTATATACTTATTTGTATATAAGTATTGTTACATAGACTCTGTTATGTAATAAAATTTATTACACAGATTAAATAAATTGTCAGAATACAGTAATTTATTTTTACAATCCATAAGTGGCAGTTAGTTAAATCGACATAAACGCTTTAAGGAAGCATACAAATAAATCACATACGAATGTTTCCGATCAAATCATTAAACATAAAAACTAAAAATCATTGGATTTATCATCAAGAAATAAGTTTACTTGTAAAACTTGTGAATAAATGGGAATCGTTTTTCGGGGGATTTTGGTACTTTAAATTAAAACTTAAAAGATTTAATAATACAATATGATATCCAAATTATTCCGTAAACTAAAAAAGCCATGACACTAGAAATAGCTGTGGAACTGGAAAAAGTTTTCACTATCACACTGTTTTAATTAGACATAGCGCCACGCTTCCATTCCTTTGGCGCGTCCGGGTACCAGTACCTCTTTCTCACATGAGATCGGCGTGAAGTGGCGGCAATGCTGTCACTTCAAGTGATGCGAGCAGCGGATGTTTCACTCTTAAGAAGCTTATTGTTCCATTCGTATATTTTAATTTATATGCTGGTATATGTATATATAACATACCTTTGTGGAGGTGAAGTTGTCATAAATAGACATTCGAATCTTAGTCAAATTTGACACCACGGAACGTAACCCTGAGTTACATGCGATTTAAACCCTTATTGTAACTATAACGATTATTAAGGAACGAAGATGTCCGCGATCTAACGTCTACTTTGGCGTTATAAGACAATGCAACATCACTATAACTGTAAATACTAAATCTGCTAGTCGGTCTAATTTAAGTGATAGCGGCTATAAAAATCGCTAGCCTGAACCGGGCCTAAGTTAAAAGTCACCGACCAGAGGGCTAACAGATGCGTTGCCGGCCTTTGAGGAATGATTACGCTCTTTTCTTGAATGTCCCTAAGTCGTAATATTTGACCAGTAATTTTATTTTTTATATATTTTCTTTCCCTTGAATATATAATTCTATACTAATATATAAAGCCGAAGAGTTTGTTTACTTGAACGCGATAATCTCAGCAACTACTAGTTTGATTTGAAAAAATATTTCTGTTAGATAGTCCATTTATTGAGGAAGGCTAAAATTAAATCTAATTGTTTAACCTAATTTTACGCGGCAGACCATTTCGATGTGTTCCTCCGCCGCCGAGCGTCGACTCGTATGCTTTAATATTTCGAGTGAATGTGATGTAAATTTTGTATTAAGAAAGTATTTGGGTTTTTTAGACCTTCCACTCAGTTTTGTGCTGTCTTCCAAAAGGTAAATAAATAAGACATGTGCTTGTACCAAAATTATAGCTTCAAATATATTAACAAACGTAGATACATATGCTTACATTCATTATTACTAATGTCCAGTACCATATTAGCTCTGCTAACTCACGTTGGTTCATGAGTACTGTCTACAGAACAGACAGACAGAAACTTATGGTGTCGTAACAATGCCTACCAGCTACCAGTAGATGTAGATTCAGCCATCAAGAAAGTCGGCACAGACACTCACTTTTCGGCTATCAAGCGACACATTTAACACACTACACATTTATAATATTATAAATTAAGGATCCCCACAATCTCTTCACATCTCACGACTGATATCACTCGGTGACATTCATCGGGAACCACTGTTTTCCGTGCTTTCCGAAACACGGAGGAGCCAGGATATTTGAAAACCTGTGTTAGAATTGGTCATCCACCTTTTTCCCGGTCGCGGTAATAGCTATTTAACCTAGCGATAGACAAATGCTGATCACTGATTAAAATACGACCTCCTCAACATAACTTCGATGTGTTATATTATGTGAGGATATTAAATATTTAAATATGGATTTGTTTACTCACCTTTCGGCATTCCACATGGTGGTTTCGTTCTGGAATTATCGAGAAAGTCCAAATCGTACTTCCTGGCCGGGGGGTAGGTGAGCGCCACTTTTCATATTTATAAAGGTGAACATATTAAAATAACACCACCAGGTTTTATTGATTTTTTATTTTTTTCATTTATTGGTGGGTGGCGCCACGGACTTGTTACGGAACGTTGTATCATCGATAAGTTTCAAGTTTAAAATTGAAAATCATTTAGTTCGTCTCAAAAGTTCTTTATTAACATAAAATTTTAGGAACAAAAAAGCCGTGTAAGTGTTTGCAAAACAGTTCGTCAGTTAAATCTCAGCTTAAAATCAAATTTAAAAACTATTTATTTTTTTACGTTGGTGGGTTAACAAATTTGGTGCAGAAGTTCGGAAGTTATGTTATGTACGCGCATATATGCTCATATTCCAAAACGTATGTCCACTCACAATACTTACGCAACTTGCAAATGGTGATTTTTTTTGTTCTATTTCCTAGTGTAAATAAGTTAATAGGTTTGCATATTTAATGGCTCATACGCAGATCACGCATCGCATTAAAAGTTAATGTAATTGTAATTATTACATGCACTCCTTTGTTCTTCCTTACAGCTAATTACTATGAAGGTTTGTTACAATGTGAATATTTATAACTAGCTTTTTTTATGTAACAAGAGGCAAACGTTCAGGCGGTTCACTCGAGTAACTACCGGCGCCCATGGACAATTGCAACACCAGAGGGCTAACAGATGCGTTGCCGGCCTTTGAGGAATGATTACGCTCTTTTCTTGAATGTCCCTAAGTCGTAATCTGAAGATAAAATTCGTTTCAATAACTTTGTCTCCTCTGTTTGTTATAGCCGAGTTTCTGTTTTTGTTGAGGCATTGACGAGCTACTTTTTTTTTAATGAGGC
Source organism: Charaxes varanes (assembly GCA_024363005.1). NCBI lineage: Eukaryota > Metazoa > Arthropoda > Insecta > Lepidoptera > Nymphalidae > Charaxes > Charaxes varanes. The sequence goes on from JANCMC010033613.1 coordinate 1,614,060, forward strand.
GGTGTTTGACTTCATTTTTTTTCTAAGTTGATTTCAAGTGATTACCGACCTAAATATAAATTATTACCCTTTATACACATCTATACTAATATATAAAGCTGAAGAGTTCGTTTGATTGCTTAAACGCGATAATCTCAGGAATTACTGGTCCTATTTATGAAATTCTTTCAGGGTTAAATAGCCCTTTTATCGGGGAAGGCTATAGGCTATATATCACCACGTTAAAATTATTCACCTCATTTTACGCGGACGTAGTCGCGGGAGGGGTCTTTAACGAATTTACCTATCGTCTGGAGCTCAAGGTCTCTATGCCTTGTAGATAAGACAAGAACGGCTCAATAATAATGGCTCTACCAGAAGACTGGCAGATGCGTCGCTGGCATTTAAGAAAGGATTATGTAACATTAATGAATCTTCTTAACAATAATCTCTTGTCGCTATTGGAAAAATGGCCAAAAGCGTGTCAAGTGACGCTTATATAGAAAGGTTCCGTATCTGATGCGCTATAAACGTATTTGTTAAATAACTTCAAAAGTTTTTGTCCGATTTCGTTCAGAATAATTTTCCTAATGAGCTTTTAGCATGTTCTATCAACATGGAAAATTTCAAGACTCTACGTCTAATGGTTGAAACTTAGACGGATATGTTATATATATTAAACAAAATAAATGTGTCAGTTATATTTTATAATAAGAGGTACGGCGGAGGCAAAAAGACCTTCAAATGAACGAAATCATTAATCCAAGAAGGAATAAGTCATGTATAGCAACCGTAATAAACGATTTAATATCCGAATTACACAAGAGTTTTATACCGACTTTCACACCTAGACTGTAACATGTTAATTTAAAAAAAGTCCGGGAATTTCAACCCGAATTTGGGCATTCTTAATTGGTGCTGGGTATATTTAGAAAATTTGATTTCAATTGACTTTACATTAAATCAAGAAAATCCGTAGTGCGAGTAATCTGTTGTCAAATAGAACATAATTTAATAAAGGGTTGACTTAAACCTGTAAGGAGCTCCATTTAATCCCTAACCGATTTTACATTCGTCGCACCTATATCTAACATAATATTTAAGTTTAGTTGAGGATCAACAGGAATGAATGAAATGTTGTTGGTATTCTTTAATTAAAAAAAAAACTACTTATTAAGTCGTATACTATAATCTAAAATAATTACAATCACATCTGAAAACTATAATACCGAAGAAAATTTCGTATACTTATGCCGGAGCCAGACATACCTCAAAGTGGTTGTACAGTTTTGTCCAAGACTACAAAACATTGCTCTGTTACACAGTCCCCGGCCACACTACGTGATCATTGAAATGATCATTCAAAGGAAGCTATGTCGTTCACATAAGTGACAACCGACGCCCATGGACATCTGCACCACCAGGAGGCAAGCAGAAGCGTTGCCGGACTTTAATGACGAGGTTAGACCACCAAACAGACTCACAAACCGTCCAAAATGCGACAACAATACCATCACTTGACGTGACAGCATTGCCGCCACTTCACGCCCATCTTATGTCAGAAACATGTACTGATACCCGGACGCGCCGGCACAATTCGGCTGCAGACCAAAAAAACTGAAAACGTGGCGCTACTTCTACAAAATGCATCTTGCATGTATTCTAATGCAATGTAATTTTATTATTCTTCCGTATCAATGTAACAATACTTCTAACAAACAGTGAAGATGTAGTATCAAACGGACAATGTTCGTTACTTTGTCAAACTTAAATTAGTTGTTTGGATATTGAATGCTTGGTCGTAGTAATCCAAATTTAACTCTTAAAACATATGTTAGTATATGAAGCTTAAAGTACGTAACTTGAGCGGCGGGCAATATCATAACAATAGGGTTTAGTGAATCAGCGATGATAAGGAGCAAGAGACGCGCGCCCGCACGCCAGTCCGCGCTCTGACCTCTGACCGCGGAGTCGTCGCCACGCTTTTGCGCCTCGACCTCTTGTCTGTGATCACCTCACCTCTTGTGCTCTTCACCTCCGATATGGATGACCCTATACTTACGCATTCGTGGCTGCAAAACATTGCCATCCTCGCAGGTTTGTTTGTAAATTAATAAAAAAAATCGTTAATTTATTTACACTGTCGTCTGTTATCGAATCTTTCTGACGACGTGTTTCTGCCCTTTATTAGTGCTATCGGACCTTGTATTTATTATGTTCTTATCTTATTTCGATATTTGTTATCTTTATTTGTACAATTTACTTATGTCTTTGGTTAATTGGATGATATTTCTTGTAGGTATATACTTCGTATTTTCATGTTTAGAATTGAACACAAATATTTTTATATTTCTGTACGTCATTCAATTTATAAAAGTGTTATTAGATTGTAAAAGAAATTTATATACCTTTTATGAATGCATATTTTTTAGTAACATAAGTCACCTGGCGCACAAATAAAAGTTTAGGAACATTGACGAATTAAATTATGACACAGATATGGAAAAAGACTTGTGATGTATAGAAAATAGAACTTTAGCGTTTTTATTCTAAGTAAATATCTGATATAAAAGCAAAGCATCGTTGTTTTAAATAAAACATCTATTAAGAGGCAATTTTAAACAGGCTATATCAAACCTTCGTATTTTTGTATTGAAATTAGTCAAATAAGGGAGAAGAATAGTGTATATTGAGAAGATAATAATCGGGATTAGGGAAGGGAATTAGGGAAATATATATTCATCTAGAAATGAAAAGCCCTGTGCAGACAGAAAATGTTGCAGATTTCTCTACTAGTGGACCCTTTATGAGACCATTTGCCTACATTCGTAACAATATTTATGACCTATAAGAATGGTAAGGTAAAGGAAGTCGTGTCCTAATCAGTTGTAGGCATTTGAGTCTATCGCTAGGTTGTGCAGCTTTTGCTGTAACCAGGCGATAGATGGGTACCTATTCTAACGCTGGTTTATATTTGATTTCCCACCTCGTCTGTGTTTTGGAAGGCACGTAAAACAGTGGGACCCGTTTAATGTCACTAAGTGATATTAGTCGTGAGGTTTTAGAGATCGTGTGAGTCCCGAGGATGACGTCAGACGGCAATCGGTCATCATAACTCGCCCCACAGCTACATTCTTTGCAAAATAAGAGGAGCCCGATACTAGATAGGGATAACGCTAGGAAGAAGGATGGTAACCCTGAACCCTGAGAAAGCACATAAGTACTCATTAGTTGCTTATATTTTGATGAATTAGGCGACAGACATAGATCTATCTTTATAGGATTTCAGGACCTATAATTACTGGAATTCAATTCACGGTGCCAAAAGTAGGTACTTATAAATATCATATAGAGGTAGATAATTTATAACCACTAATCAATTTTTTATATAACCATGTTGCGTGGGTCAAAGTTTTATCTGCTGATTATTATTTGTATTACAAAAGACTTTACTTACAGAACTATAAATGTGTGTGCCAATGTTTGATCAAATTTTATGCTATGCCATGCCTATAGTTCATACGTCATTTGACAGTTATAGGTCATCAGCGTTATTGTTTGTGCAATACAACAATTATTTTTGTATTTTAAAATTGGCACTTAAGGATGTTGCCATTATCAACCAACACGTATTAATACCTACAATAGATTTTCAGGTTTGTATATCAAACATGCCTATTGAAAACACTTTCCAGAATCTTTCCTTGCTGCCGAACTCTACCAACATTTAGAGTACTATAAATTTTACATTAATGTATTTAGCAGAAACATAAATATTCTTGGATGAATTAAATGAGTTCTTATTCATCTTATATGACATCATGGTTCCAAATAATTAGACACTCTCGCGCACTGGCGGACATATACGCCAAACGTTAGAAAAGCTCTTTGGGCAGGTGATACAGTTAGCTACTGGTATTACACAATGTACATGTGAACATAGGCTAAAATGGCTTTTTACCTAGCGATGAATTACTTAACATGCCATGGTTTCACAGTGCGGGAACGGGGTCTATCGCGTTGCAAAGATAGGAACCATACCAATGCTTGGGTTTTGCGACCTGGGTGTAGGTTTGAAAGTACGCTTTAAAACGGCCATTCACAGTCGCCTTAATTGCCAGTGATCCCTCCCCTGCGTAGCCAAATCTGGTATGATCTACTAGTGCGACTATAGATGTCCTATCTAATAAAACACTTGTGATAATTCTATTAGTAGAAGTTTATATTTAAACAAAATTTATGACATAGGGACCTTCTAAAAAGATCATAATCGCCGACGCATCTACGAATGTCGGTAGTCAATGAAGTGAACCGTCAGCCCGTTTATAAATCAAAAAATATGAAATCCAATCAATACTAGGCAGGATTCGCTTAAACTGCAGAGAATATGGCTTTAGGATGAATTAGGATGACCGACTGCCGTCTGAAGTCCTCTCCTAAATCCCAATAATCTCTACAATCACACGGTTAATATCACTCAGTGACATTAATCGGGACCTACTGTTATAGGTGCCTTCCGAAAACGAAGGAAGTCGGATATTATAAAACCAGTGTTGGAAAGGGTCACCCATATATCACCCGGTCGCGCTAAGAACTGCTTTACCTAGCGATCGATATGCTAAGACCTCAATGACATTCACTCAGATCACATTGGCTGGCCCGTTGGCGCAGTGGGCAGTGATCCTGCCTGCTCCGGGAGTCGTGGGTTATTTTAAAAATTTAAGAAATTAAGATTTAGTAATATAAAAATTAATAACTAATTTTGTGCCAGCAGTTGCGGTTATTAATCGTTAAATATAGTAACGGTTAATGTTTATTTTTTACGTCTGAGCTGTGTATTTTTGGAAGCATCTGGTGTTACGGCGTGTTTAACTTATTAAGTCATATCGAATTGAACTGTTTTTCAAGAAATATACTAAAATAGGACCACTAGCATGTGGACGATTGGCTACATTCATATTCCCTTCTCCTTAAAGATAACTTAATTCTTAAAAAATGCCTAATCGGTTGACGCAGTTGGCAGTGACCCTGGCTAATGCTCAGTGGGATGTAATTTCGTTTCCCGCCTCGCCTTCAAAGATGATCACGAGTATAATTAAAGTAATAGATTGCGGTAAATTCATAACTCTAATAATTCGTCATGGTATTTGATTAGATAATAATATTATACTGAGCAAATATTGGCTAGTTAGTAGACAGGAAGTGATGCCGCTTTGAGTTATGAAGCGATGTTCGCCACTAAGAGGACTCATTTCCTGTCATGTGTTTGATGATTAATTTATTGACTTACCGTGTTCGCGACGCGTCCGCGTGGAATAGTGACTTTAACATCATTTAATAGAATACCTTAAATATCTTGTCTCTTGTCTCTAACTTATAAAACATTCCCATAAACCTTAAAATATTGATCAAGGATGTGGATCTTCATTTTTATCCGTCCGATAACTGGTCAGATCCATTACGGGTACGTGACCCCAGAATGCCCTAGCTGCTATTGTCCTACTCCCCCTACAACGGTCTAATCTTAACTTAATCTATACAAATAAATTAAATTGAAGCGAGACTTTTAAATATTTTGTTCGAATTATTTCTTAATCGCTGTATCTCGCGACATGGAACGCGTAAAAAAAAAAACAAGAGCTCTTAGAACTACTTAACCTGGGCTTATTGAAAAATCCATTTTTAAATGTCTGCTAATAATAATATTAACTACCTCATTGCAAAATTTTATCTTTGTACGTGCCGCGATTTTTGAAATTTCGTAATAGGTGATCTTTCACTGTTATATGTATGATTACTATATGCAAAATTATTCTTCTTACCGTTTCAATGAGAAACTATAGGTGTGTTTAGTCTATTAGTCCATAGTCCATTTAGCGAGATTCCGTTAGGTTATACTTAAAATATACATTGCTTATATACTCCATTGAAATGTTACATTTGGGGTGGCTGTATAAATAGTAATGTGCTAAAAAATTAATATGCTGTATGATTAAAATAAAAAATGTAAAGATTATTAAAAATCATGGCACGTCATTAATATATATTTATGTTTAAATAATAATAATAATAGTAAAAAGAATAAAATATTAATAATAATAATATAATAATAGCCTTTATTCAGATAGACTTAACCTAATTACAATATTCTAACACTAATAATATTTAATATAAACTTAGTCTAATATCTGCTGTTTTTTAATTTTTCCCAGATCTATTTACCAATTGGCAAAGGCCTCCTCCCATTATATCTTCCAGTCGCCATGTTATGAAAATCGACTCAACGGTTCGAATTATTACTCCGGACAAATGGAAAAAAAACCACAGGAAGATAGATCAATTTTAAAGCGTAGTTTCTGAGCTGATAACGACTATCAGGAATACTTTCCGGTTAAAATCTTAAAACACGGCGCACGAATTTAGAGAAGGTGGATGGGGGAACTTTGAAACTTCCGGAATCTTTAAAAATGTTATAGTCATATTGTATATTTGGCGACACAATGTAGCAATGCAGTTAAATATAAAAAAGACCCATTTGTTGCAATGATTAGTCAAAAATCATATTTATGAAATAAAATGAATTATTTTGTAAACAAAACACAGTATTTTGACGATTGATCCCGATGAGGAATTTAGTGATGTGACGCGTTAAGTTTCATTAATATATCGGCAAAATATTCATATGTATTAAATATGCATATTATTAAAAGTTTAGATTGCATCGGTTTTATTCTAATTTAATAAGTTATTAAATTATTTTAGTAATTCTATTACGAGTTGTAATAGACTTCGTCCAGATATCGCTCCATTTGGAGTTATTGCATATATTACAAATAGTACTTCACATATCATCGCTATACTTTAAAGAATTTTTTTTTATCGATCAACCTTTGACATAGACAAAGATCGTAATAGAAGTACATACGTTAGAGATAGAACCATAACCTCCATGCAATAGAAAACATAGAAAAAATAATCCATTAGGAATTAATAGAAACTTAGATAAAATTCCCTTTCACCCATTCTTTACCTTTAAAGACTTAATTGGATATTCCCAAGTCGGATCTGCTATACTCACCTAACACTGAGCAATTATTAATGTTTGGTTGTGGTTTTCTGTGGTAGAGATACTTTCTCATCCGGACAGTCTTAGAATATGATTGAAATTTAATTGGAGTATCATAATAGAGATAGAGAAGAATCTCAGGATTCTAAACCCCTTTTAAAAAGTTGTAACATAAAGAATACCTGATTAAGTTTATTGAAGACTCTTCTCAGATCAGGGCGCAAGGACTAAGTTGACTTTTAGACCCTATATGTTATCAGCAGCATATAACAAATTTGTATGGAATAATATAAGGATGTATCCCCTGTATTACAAAAAAAGCTGCAATAGTAATTAACACGCCGCGAATACACATGTGATAAAATCTATAATAATAGGTATATAAAACGGTATTAAATACAGATAATTTTATTCATAAATATCACATTTTATACATATCGACTTTGAGCAATGTAGCTAATGCCGGAGCCAGACATAGCTCAAAATATTTGTTCATTTTTGTCCTTGAAGACTACAAAGTAGTACAAAACTTTGTGATCATTCAAATGAATCTATGTCTGGCTCCGGCATAATATAGGTCATATCTTCCCAGACATTAACCATCTCTTGTCTCTGGAACATTTTGGAACTTCACGATAATATACAACGAACAGAAAACCGTTTATAACGTATGCAATCTCCAACTCAAGCGTGATGAAATATAGCCTACAGCCTTCCTCGATAAATGACCTATTATTTACTTATTTTTATCCAATGAAAGAATTTTTCAAATTGGTATGTACTTCCTGAGATAAGCGCGTTCAAACAAACAAACTCACACATAGCTTTATATATTAGTATAGATTGGCGAGTGGGGCCAGTTAAAATTGCCGACTGATGTCATCCTCGGAACCCCACGATCTCTACAACCTCACGAATAATATCACTCATGGCCTCACTGATGTATGTGCGTTCCGAAACACGGAGAAGGTTGTATATCAAATATAAGCCAGTTTTAGAATGGAATTTTAATACGACGGTAGATATTTCGCGTTCGCGCCGATGTTCCTTTTATAGAACAGTTTAGCCGGGGCGACGTGCATCGAGTTTACGTTTAAGGAAGCTCTACTTAATATCTGTGTATTATCTAACATAATTATGATGATTTTTTTTTTTCTCTTCATTGTTTACTTAATATAGTGAAAAGATATCTTAGCAATGATTTGTTTTGTCAACACATTATAGATTCTAAACAGTTAGCTAGTGAAGTCTGGTTTAGAAGGGCACTGTCGTTTTTCCACATTTAAGTAGATCTTCTTCTTCTTCCTAGCGTTATCCCGGAGTAGTAGGTGACACACTCTGAAGAGATCCACATGTGTGATGTCCTACTTCTTCTTTTGGCAACGTGTACATGAGCTGTTCGACGATTCTGTTAAGCATAATAAATATAGATTACTAACATATATGTACGTGCGTTGTGGTTCCCTAGATTAAAACGGATTTCGTCGTGAACGTTGATTTCTTTTGCTCCGATCGATTTTCTAACCTGTCATCACCGGGAGCGTCTTCGGGGAAGAGCCTCGCGTTGGGGTCGTGCCGCCAGGGACGCTTGCTACCTCCCGACATGAACCAAGGCCGGCGCGATGAGTCATCCGTGCCCTCATTGTTAAAACTAATCTCATCTTCGGTTATAGAATTCTGGAAGGAAATTGCTACTGGTTACTTATTTTTATTATAATCTCCTTTTTTATGACCAGCTGCGGCAATAACTCACATCTAGCTAGCATCGCGTTGAACCTAGGACATCCGAACCATAACAGGGATACGATGGATGCGGTTAACCTAGGATAGACAGATGTAGCGTGAAGGAGAGGAGACCCATACCCAAGATTGGGTCAATATAGGTTGACGATGAACGTCGATGATAACCATTATAATCAATCGATTGAGCTAATGTAGATATATTAATTAGATGATGTAGATCTGTAGGGGTTCAACCTTTTGGCAGGCAAGAGCTTGAAAATCGACAATAAAATTGTATGTACACGGGAATTATGGGCCATATCGTTAAAAATAATAATGTAGGTATGCTGCACTTGCAAAAAATTATTTGAAAAAAGTTGTCTAGCTATTTATATGGGTAGATATATTACAAGCGATATAAAAAACAGTTAAATTTAAGCACATGTGTTGTTTTATGTAACTCGCATTCCCAATCGCTGATGTACATAGATATAATCGAACCTGAGGGTACACCTCCTCCCTGAGCAGCGGCTGCGGCTGCGGCGTGCTGCGCGCGGGCGCGCTGTACTGCGGACGCGGCAGCAGCAGCAGCGCCAACGCCGTCAGCAGTAGCGGCAGCAGCAGCGCCGCGCGCCGCAGCCCGCGGGCCGCGCGCGCCCACATGCTCTCAGCGCGCTTGCGCACTGCGCCCTACGTGCTCGCCCATCGCCCACCCGCTAGAGCAGCGCTCACATCTGATCACATAATGGCCACATGTTTACTTTGTAACAGACGGCTAAATTAGCCTATAAGGCGACGTGCTAATAGAACGCAAATTCTAATTTACTTAATGTATATAATATGTACATTTGTCTTCATCGTATGAATCGAAGCGAGCGGGTCAAACCTGATAAAGGCCAGGTCTGGTCAGAAGACTGGTCAAGATTGGCTCAAAACCGTAAAAGTGGTACAAACGGGGAGAAGCCTATAACCAGCAGCGGGATGAGAAAGCGCTGTGGATAATTATGATAATGTACATTTGAAAATAAGAAGTGCGTGTTGTAACAAGAAAATGCGAAAATAAAAAGTGCGAGTCAGATTCGCGCACTAAGGGTTCCGACCATCACGTAATATTTTACCAGGTTATTTTGAGATATATACTTTTTGTGATACAGTAACAACAAATTCATGGTTCTCGGAATTTTTCCTTTACTTGTACTTCAAGATATAGCTTCTTGTCAATGAAGATTGTAGGTCAACGGGAAGTACCCTATAGTTTTTAATTCCCTTTTCGAATGTAATAGTATGGGAAAAGCGACTTAAACGGCCATATCTTATGATTGAACATATTTAGAGAGTATTTCACATCTTAAAGGAATTCCAGACCTCCGTATTTGGTATGGTAATTTCGAATTTATACCTGTATGTGTTTTTGAGAAAAATGGTCTGGACGGACAGACAGACAAACAGATATTGTTGCAACGAAAAATTTTCAGTTTTCAGATTTTTCCGCTGCTTGAGCTACAAGATATAGGTTTTTGAAAAACTTCATGATTCCATAGATCAACGGGAAGTTCCTTTTGTAAATGTATGGTAAATGTGACATAAACGTTAATTAGTGGACATAGGAGATTTTTGCAGCTTCAAGGGACCCCCCAGACCTCTGTATTTGGTATTCATTTCATCTTTATAGATCTACGCAACCCTGAGAAAAGGGGTCTTGACAGACAGACGGGCAACGGATTGATCGTATAAGGGTTCCTTTTTTCTTTTCGAGGCAAGGAACCATAAAAAACGCGCGATTTATATAAATATATCATAATCAAAATATTTTAATCATATTTTATTACCGAAGATATATCGGTTTATATGGGTGAACGAGCAAACGAGCATACCATACGGGTCACCTGACATTAAGTGATCACCGTCGCCCATAGCTTCTGTCGCCTGCAGCACTGGAAATGCTACCAGCTTCTGGTTTACCCGCCCTGCAGCCCGTTTGTCTGTCTACCATTGAGCTATGGAGGCTTGGAGGCTATATGACACATATTACCTGAACATCATAACAATTTTATTGAACTGAATGTTTTCTAATTCATAATCCTCTTAATTTTATATGTTCGCGTGTAGCAATATATTGCACAAGTAATTTGTTATCTGATATCATTATTTTGAAATCCTAATCAATTCGCATAACATCAAACATAATTTTGCTTAATTTACCCTACAATTATAATATCTACAGAAAATATTATATTATTATAAACAATTTGGTGACATTTGTAATGGATATTTGAAGACAAAAACAGTGTTGCCAGTAGCATTTATGAGAAAAACTAGTTTCGCTTTCACTCCACTGTTTAAAACTGTAAATATACATTTTAGGGCAACAAATGTACTTCTCTTATTTAATAGTATTGTATTTTTATTTAATAGTAGAATTTAATAAAAATATGCACAAAATGAGTTACAGACAAGTTACAATTATTTATCAAATTAATTTGGAAATAATAAATGTAGAATAGTTTATGTTTCCAAGGCTTTCCAAAAAATAGTATATCTACAGGTAAAACTGTAGAGTGAGCAACAGTGGTCAAGAATGCGAAAAATAAAATAAATTAATCTGAAGATAGGGTGTTCTTTGACATGAAGTAGTGCAACTATACACTAGCCCCTATTCTAAAAATATAGACCTTAATCAAAGAGGGTAGAAATCCTTCATTGGGGAGGTCCATAAATTCTAATATACATGGACAAGCTACATTAATTTCATTTTTTACTGACATTTTATTTAAATTTAAACATTACTATACTTTAATTTATAAAGTACTAAAAGGAACCTTTATAATTTTGCTCAGTCCATCCGTGCGTCTTCTGCCCTACATAACTTAATCAATTATGAACATAAAGGCCTTAAATTTGCTACACTTATGTGTTGCGTATAGATTTTTTTTTTGATATCTTAAAATAATAATAATTTTACAATTTGGGGGTTGCCCCCATACATGTGAATTGGAGCCTTTTTTTTTTGATTCAACTCCCTCATATTTAGGTGTCTACAAATTAAGGACGCTTAAAGAGTGTTTTGAACTTCATAGGGTATCCGGTTCAAACACAGACTGCTATTCTTTTATTGCAACTCGAACCATATTTTATCGGATCAACGACGGAACGGAACGGGAATTGAACCCACAAGCCCAGTGCAGAAAGCAGGATCTCTTTCAACAATGTGCGAGTTGAATTTAATTACTTTATAATTTATTGCAATTGCCATACTAAGTATATGTCTGTATCGCCAAAGCATGTACATTACGACCGTGTACAATATGTATATAAAATCCTACCATTTGCGAACGTAACAACAATTTATGTGTATATAAACTTTGAATTGTTTTTACCTAAATTTCGCACTCCCAGTCCCTAAACGGTCACTTTCTGATCTATTCGCAACTAACTGGTACCCGCGACTTCGTATGTATTTTTAATGACTTTAAGTAATTGCGACGGTTTTCATTTTGTGTGAACCCTTTATTATTTTGGCATAATCAAATTTGCCTATGTTTGTTCTTCAGTATGTTATGAATAAGTGAAAATAAGTTTCGCTTTGGGTAATCAGAGAAAAAAGTGTTTATAAAGTCGTAAAAAACTTAAAAGCTATTTTAGTATTTTGAAATTAGGTTGCCGTTTCCGCTTTTACCGTTAGTATTAGCATTTTCTTAAGCCCTTTTACATATATATAGATAAAGTCCAGTTATCATGAGTCATTGCACATTTATGGCTGTTTTCATTGACATAATTTGTTTTTATTTTACGCGGGCGAAGTCGTGTGAAACAGCTAGTAATAGGTACTATAACTTTTAATTATTCCCAATTTTTTTTTTTGTTTAAACAATTTTTTTATTTAAACAATTCCCAATAAAAATGCCTAATAAAATTAATGACACGTGTAGTCTATTAATGCATGTTCATATATTCCAACAAAATTTCGTCGCACTCTGATTGTCAACTCTAGGACAGTTATCCGAAACTTCAAAATTGCGTCAAATTCTTGACAACTCGTATTTGAAATGTGAAGGAATTAACAACTTGAACCACATTAGTCAAACACACAAATGTGCAACTTAGAAAAAAAAAACAAATACGAAGAAGGCACTATTATCGTGATATAACAGATTAAATATAATAGACGAATACGTATAAAAATTTCGTTTATGACATTTCCTATTAGAATTTATATAAAGAAACTGTGAAAAGTTCTTAACTGGGAGGGTTATAAATATATTAAGCAAGTTTTAATAGTATTCTCTAGAGAAAACGCTATTAATTAGACAGGTAGTGACGGGAGTAGAAGTCTAGTGTGTGTTATAAAAGTGAAAGGTCACCTATGACGAAATCACTAAAACTTCGGGACACACTACGATGTAATTTGCCAAGGATGTTGTTTAGAGTTATATCTAGGTGAAATTTTTTAGTGTGATGATATATAGCCTATAGCATTCCAAGATAAATGGGCTATCAAACACTGTAAGAAAATTCTATTTGTTATGTCCGTGCCAAGTAAAAGTCTATGTCGAAAACAAACTATAAACTTACATTTAAAAAAAAAAACAAATTTTTAATTCCAATTTTTACGTATCTATGATCTATGATTTAAATTAAAGATGTAAAATTAAAAATTATATAAATAAACGAATGGCTGTTATTGTTTTTGTAGGAAGAATAGAAGCATCGCGAATATTTATTTAGTGGACACTCCGGTAAAATCAACTCAACGCAAGCGAGATGTTCGCACCAGTGCCCTTCGCAAATGGGTCACAGGCTATTCACGATCAGCGTTGCGCCCCGCTCACTTTTTGCTTCACTTTACTTGAGGAACCCTTATAGTGTCCCTTTGTCAAAGTTGTTCGATCTCGTTCAAAACAATTTTCCTTATAAGTTTTCAGCTTGTTTTTCAACATAGGAATTTTCAAATCCCCACACAATCAATATCGTTATATTGCCCGCTGGAATAATTCAAGATAGGCAACTCTTAATATAATACTTGTAGAATTTGCTTCACATTTAGTATATGCAATTTCAGTTAGAACAAAAACATCATGAATAAAAAGAAAGACAGATAGACTTAATAATAGTGTTGTATGGAACATCAGAATATGAATAAAAAAATAACTGCGTAAGATAAAATACATTAAGGCAATAAATCTAAATTGTAAATTATTATAACGTCAACTGTACAACTGCAAGCTGTTATTCTATATATGGGCAACAAATTTACCGTAACTTCTTGAACTGTGGTCGAAATTTCTTCAGGTGTGTAGTCGTAGTCATCTAATTTTATTCTCTGAATTAAGTATAGAAACTAAATAAGACTTTTTATTATGTTAAATTTCTTTTTAGTTACTATTTGTATGTATAAATTCAGAAAATGAAGGCGCGGGAAACGAAAATATGTGTTTTTCTTTTTTTTTTGTCGTGTCACCTACCAGACTCTTCTATAGTTTTCATACGTTTCATAGTCTATGGCACCACAAATGTGTTATTATAGCGTCATAACGATACCTTTTAACAATGCTGTTATGGAACATCGAGTATAGACTTTTGCGTCGATTTAATAATGGGCATATAATTAAGGTAAATAGTGATAAGAGTTTAATGATAAACGAAATATAATACGGCAATTAACAGAGAAACGAAGACTCAACTGTTTATACATAAAAGATTCATAAAAACGTAAATATTTTAGTGAAGATAACATAATACGCCTTTGGATTTAAAATGAATATTTTAAACATTTATTTTAAATCCAAAGGCGTATTATGTTTTCTTCATTCGCATTCGTATTGCGTTTTGTTATGAAGAACTTGTCCAAATTATTCATTGCATTGCACAAATGTTTTTGAAATTTTGTTCAATCACTTACATGCTTCTGAGGACTGCACGATTTTCTGAGAGCTACGGCAAAATGTTTTTGATGTGATAACGTGAAGACGTAAATTATGAATTATGAGTTATACATTATATTATCCTAAAATATTTTCCCCATTCCAGTTCCCATTATCTTTCCCGTTCCCGTTCCCGTCCCCGTAATTTAATATCCACCATATTAAGTATTCGCAATTTTTTTAATTTTTCGCCCGATTTTCTTCTTTTTTACCTTCATGGCAAGCTTCTCCTGACAATAACGAACACTACAAAAAAGAATTAGCGTAATCAATCAAGTTTTTCACGCCATATAGTTACTATTCGTTTTAAATTTTAGTATATTTAACATATCTACATGGTTCTCGGTACCGCTTGACGGAAAAGAACGAGTTATCAATATGTATACGGCTACGTTACATAGGTACTATGAAATAGATGGCGCTCTTGATATTAATCTTTTTTAAAAGAATTCACGCTTACATATGCATAATATTGTTTCCTATTAAAAAAACTTAATTAATGACTTAAGGACCGAAAAATTTAAGGGCACGTTAAAAGACAAGAAAGTGAGAGGTCACCCATCTTAATTTCTTTAGAAACACGCGACGTACTAAGTTGAGATTTGGCAAGAAGGAATAGTTGCGAAGGTATAGTTTTAGATTATAGGGAAAAGTTGAGGGCGCTAAAGGTCGAGGCAGATCAACCATGTGATAGACCGACCCAATCAAGACCGCTGTGGGTGGTCCTTTATATGATGGTATGCACTTAACTAAGCGGGTAGCAGAGGAAAATGGCGAGGCACTTTTCCTGTATCACAGTTTCTTTTAACTAGCACAGGAATAAGGGTTTTAACTCAATTGTACCAAATGTAACAGTCTCTTTACCATCTTCTATATAAACTATAATTTTGCCACATTTGACACTCCTCCTGCCGCACAGTTTGCTTAAAACGGTACCGAAAATTCGCTTCATTTAATAATGTATAGATTTGTCGTAGTCTCAAGTGTGTACTGACACTAATTGATTAAGGTTCGTGCGTCCATTGTTTGATTTAGTGATTCTACCGACAGTATTTCAATAATGTACCGGCGAGTCCTTGAAAGTAACATTCTTTGTGTTAGGCCGGACACCGCACTGATTTAGGGTAAAAAATTACTGTTGTCAAAGATAACCGAACTCAAGTTCGTTATTTGGCCGCCCGTTTTTTTACTAGAATGACTCTTGAAAGTAATTGCAGTTGATAATATCAATAGATAAACATATATATGAATTCTACTAAGTGAAGAAGATTAAGTAATAAGTATAAACAGCTGTCCAATAAGAAAACATAAAATACTTGATTTAAATTCAAATACACTTTGAACTTAGGTAACAACTATGCCATTTTTATTTGATGCTTTTTTATATCACTAGGGGCGAACGGGCAGATGGTTCACCTAAGTGTTTGCCGACTGCATCACCAAAAGGCTCGCAGATGCGTTGCCGGCCTTTATACAAGAGTTAGGTCATTAGGAACTCTCACAAAACGAACGAAACGCCACAACAATACGACCACTTGACGTGACAGCATTGCCACCACTTCACGCCAACTGCATCTCCAGAAGGCTTGCAGATGCGTTGCCGGCCTTTATAGAAGAGTCAGGTCACCAGGAACTCTCACAAAACGAACGAAACGCCACAACAATACCACCACTTGACGTGACAGCATTGCCGCCACTTCACGTCGATTTTATGTGAGGTACTGGTATCGGGGCGCGCCGGCCCAATACGGCTGTAGACCAAAAGGAATGCAATCTTGGCACTATTTCTAATCAAATGATGTGATGTTATCTGAAAAAGGGGACTTTTTACGTTTAAAATTAAGTACTTTTATTAAGAATTTAATTTCTTAGTGACACTTTTCATGTTGCCATCCTAAATGTATCCGACATTTTCCTACATGAAACGCGTCACTAAGGAATTAAATTTACATGAATATACCACAAAGTCTGTAAAAATAGATGTACCGGGTTATTATGCGTTAAAGATGACGGTAAGAGGATTAATTATATACCGGAAATAAATACGTCACAAATTACTGTGTATATTTTATTTCAGTTAATAGATATTTGGCAGGTTGTGTAGTCAAGCTACTGAATGGTGGTCTGGATTGGGTTGGAGAAACCCGGTTCGACCCGTTGCACGATGGGTTCATAACAACAGAAGAGTGGAGGGAAGTGTCTGGATGCGGGTTGCGAGAGATAGAGGAGAGCGGCAGAAACAAAGGGAGCCTAGGCCAAGTAGTGAGCTATTAAAGGCGGATAGACAGATAATAGATAATTTATTGTACATTTCCACTTATGGTACAAATTGTTTGTAATTTCAAGTTTGCAATGGAACTTTAATCTTTAACCAGCTGAGTTCTTCATCACTACCGTCAGGTACCATTGTCTGGACTTGACCGCCTGAAAATAAAATATACAATTAATCCAGCTTAATTCAGAATCAAAAATTGGTATCTATAAAAATAATTAAATTAGGAATAACTAGCTGTATTCCGCGACTTTGTCCGGGTCAAATTAAACTTTCCAGAGCCCTTAGACCTCTTTAATGTAGCCTTATAAAAGTATCCGTTCCTACCGTATGTCTCACTCATCCGTACTTAGCGGATGTCTAATAGTATAAATTACCTCCTTGCCGAATTTCATCTTTGGATGTCCCGCAGTTTTCATGTTAGTCGAGATTTCATGTTAGTTGACCATTCGCTATTATTTATATGGATTAGCATTTATCTTATTATTATCAGCATATACCGTTATATGTTTTTGCCCCTTTAATTTATCCCTTACACTTATAATGTTATAATTACGTCTAACCACCTGGTCTTAGTGCGTCTGGTTCTTGCGAGGTAAGTATCTTCTTAAAAATACGTAGATATCTGATGCCTTAGATTGAAGGTGATAAATCTTCTCGATGTTTTTTTCTATTTGCAAAATATAAGATAACATCACTCAAGACCTTCTGCGTCTTAGCGTTGTTCCGGTCTTGTACCAGGGTATGCTTAAATTGCAGAAGATGTAGCTATGAGGCGAGTTAAGATGACCAACTGCCGTCTAACGCCATCTACGTAGCCCTCACAATCTTTACAATTGCACAAATCATATCACTCAATGACATTAATCGGAACCACTGTTTTTCGTGCCTTCCGAAGTACGGAGGAGGTCCGGTGTTTGAATACCAGTGTTAGAATGGGTAACCTATCTATCATCCGGCCGCAAAAGACCAGTTTAACCACGTGATCAACTCAAATGCAAGCCACTGATTAAGCTACGACCTCCTCATAACATCACTTAAAAGCACCCTCTTTCCCTGGAAAATGCTATTACGCCCCTCAACCGACACTGAACAGAAACAGTCTAGGCTGAGAGTATGGGACTTGAGGCTTCCCGGTGGCCTAACCTCGTCATTAAAGACTGGTAACGCATCTGCTAGCCTCCTGGTGGTGCAGTTGTTCAAGGGCGTCTGAAGTCACTTATGTCAACCGTCTGCTCGTTTGCCGCATGTAACATAAAAAACAACCATGATGCCACGGCAATAGGCTTTTTTGGCCTAAGTCACCTCATGGTCAATAGAAGGCTTGGCAAAGCAAGTAAACATATTCGGAAAGAAAAATTACAGTTCCGGGTTTTGAAATGGCGTCTTATGTGTCTCTTTCACCCAATCGGCTAAGCAAATTAGTTAAGTTAGCAATGTTATACTTACTCATCTTTATGACATTAATCACGTCATGTATTTTTGCGTTTTCCAAATTAAACTTTGAAGGAAACTGAATCTTTGATTCGTCTTCATTGGAACCTTTGAAAAAAAAAGACGATCTATTAATCATTTTTTTCCCATATACTTAATACAATAAAAAAACATCAACTTTGATACTTACTGCGGTTCTTTGCAGCTGAAAATAACAATATCGAATTATTTTCATATTAGACTAGCCTTCACCCCGCGACTTCGACCGCGTGATTTCAGTGATTTTGTTTTTGTAAATTTTGATGGTTTTTATTTTTTTGTTCCGGAACCCTAATTATTTTTCTAAAACTGAAGTAGCCTATGTTACGCCTTGCTGCATCAGCTATCTGCCTGTGAAAGTCTCATCGAAATCGAACCAGCCGCATCGGAGATTACCCGAAACAAACAGACAGACCCACAGACAGAAACACATACAAAAAGGGCCGGCAGCGCATCTGCTGGCCTTCTGGTCGTGCAGATGTCCATGGGCGCCGGTGGGCACTTCGGTGCCTGCTGTCTGATCGTTTGCCCCCTCTTAACATAAAAAAATAAATAAAAGAAATTAATCATGCTCTTTCTTTGAAGGTCCCTAATTTGAATCGATTTGAAAACAGGAACGGGTGACTGATTCCACACAGATTCTTGTATGTCTGATAGTTAATTGAGGGTCGTCTTAGATTTTAATAGGTTTTCACTAGCAAAAAGCTGCCTTAATTATTCAGATTCCTCACACAACGCCCTTTGTAATTTAATAAAATCGTAGAATGCAACAACTGAAATATAATAATACATAATTTAAACAGTATATAAAAAAAATCTTCTAGATAAAAACTTCTGGATAGGTGAAGAAAGACTTCTAAAAGACTCTTAAAAAGCACAAGTCATAATATTAATATTAGAGGTCACTCGTTGTGAATACCGCTTTCACGACATATTACTGAACTGAAGCTCATGCCCGCTATAAACGTATCGATAAATCCTTGCGATTTAACAGTGCAGTCGAATCGCAACGTTTTATCGATACGTGTGTAGCGGTTATTAAGGAAGAACAACATATAACTGAAAAAGATTTAAAGAAAAAGTACCTGGGAGTTTGAGAATTAGCTTTTAGATGGCAATCGCTATAATAACATGTACCCAAAGAATGTTACATCAAAAGCATTTTTAAAATGCCGAAGTACTTTTATTTCAGAGGAGATATTGACTAGTTCATTGCATAATTAATGCTGATGTTTGATTATTATTTTTTTTTTAAATATAACCTCACTCTTGCTGATATATGAACATTCATTGTCGGTATGAAATATAAATTTACTTGGCTAATTTTTCAATGTTTCAAAAAAGTCTTTAAGACTTTCTCCTTCTATGGCAAAAGAAAGACTGTTAATTTTGGATTTATACTTTAGTATAATATTTTACTACGTTATATACTAAACAAGCTATAAGATAGAAATAAAGTTTCGGCGCCAAAAACGTATATAATTCCCTCTCTACCTTTCACAAAAAGTGTTGTTTTTTTTGTATTACAAGGGGCATTGATCGCAGCATTGTTTTACCTTTTGTGAGTAAGCTTGATTGTACAAAAACAATAATGGAAACTAAGATTACGTACAGTTACGGCAGAAAGGCAAGTTTCAGTAGCTCCGAACAAATGTCCCGATAATATTCATCACAGTACTCGACTAGGATTAATATATTTATATTTTTACAAACGTATTTTGTACGTAGGTAGGTGTATCAATTTTAACAGACTTTCAAAAAAGTTTTCAATTAGAGTGTGTGTGTTTTTTGTGTATGTTACGCGATTATTCCGCCATTTATGAACCGATTTTGATGATTCTTTTTTAGTTGGGTACTTCAAAGGTGGTCCCATATAAATTTTATCAATATCGGTGAACCGCTCTCGAGTCGCAGTGATTTGCTAGCACAGCAAAATATAGAATTTGCAGTTAGAAAATGGCATTTTAGATGTTAATTTTGAGTTGGCTGTTCCAAAATTTGTACCTTGAAATTTTATGATTACTACAATTGTCAGGGAATTAAGTGATGCACATATGCACTTAGCGGGAGAAAAGTTGATATAAAAAAAAAACAATTAAAAAAATCGGATCTGATGTTGAAATTGTAAGTACTGCAATAATGGTAAATAAGGGTATGTATTCTCGTATGGTTGTTTCTTACATAACTTTAAAAGCTCACGAACCTCAGTATTTGGGCATAATTTAAAGTTTATGCTTATGCGAGTTTCTGAGGAAAAGGATCTTGGATGAAACATTTTTATATTACTTATAAGCGTATAAATGAGAATTCGGGAAAACTAATTTGAGGCGGTCACTGCAAAAACGTCCTAACCCTCAATTTTGGATATTCCGACTTATGTCCCACAAAGTATCCAAAACCTGATAAAACTTCATGCAAAATCGGCCTAGCAATAAGTATTGTAGTCAGTAACAGATGACGTTGCTAAACTTGATTTTGCATAAAATATGCGTAAGGGTTGAAATGTACTTTAATACATTTAATACATTTAATTCAATGCGTTTAATTTTGTGGATTTTGTAAAACAGTAAAATAAATCTTTATCTATTCTACAGATTCGATTTAAGTTTTTAACCGCAACTATTTACGTTGGCGCTGCCTCTAATTTACAAGCTGTGCCCATGACTTCGTTCGCGTATAATAAAAAAATAGATTCAATTTTAGCGTGATGATATATAGGATCTTGCATGACTCGATAAATGGGCTATCTAACACTGAAAGAATATTTGAAACCGGACCAGTAGTTCCTGATATTTCATATTAGTAGATGAGTATTGCAGCCATATCCTCTACAAGTGGACCCTGGTATTTAAACGGGATAACGCTAGGATGAAGATGAAATTATTAAGGACAGATTAGTATAGAAGTATAGATTAGCAATCATTCTATCCGCTAATTCCTCCTCGTAAGCAGATATTTTTTACAGTCATTCCATTTTAAATTGTACAGTATTTAAATTTCTATTTGTTTCGGTCACATCGCAACTATGCCTTTTTGATCATTAGCTCCTTGTTTAATTAGAAGCGTAGCCACGATTACTACTGGCTACTCCATTGGCAACCGCAGGCATCCATGGCTACGTACCCGGTGACGTCGCCCAGTGGCGGATTTACCAGGAAGCAAAGGAAGCAATTGCTTGGGGCCCCGCCTGGAGAGGGGCCCCGAAATATTTTTTGAATTTTATTTTTTTTAATTTCAAAAATGGAAAAAAATTGGAAATAAAAAAAAGAAACTATACAACGGAAAAAACAATCATTTTTAATTATTCATCTCTTGCTGAAATAATTTGAAATTAGTTCAAAACTGTTTTTCGCGCGAGTCCCTTGAGACATCATTATAATTTGAGAGCATTTAGGATAAATTATCTTACGTATTAAGTAGTCGTAACGGGCGAGCCGGCTGCTGTAACAAACTAACTTCAACCTATTATTTGACATACTTTTAAGTATTTCAAAATTATCTAAAGCATTTAAAGGTAAATAAGAAATTGTTATCCACAAGAAGCGAAACTATCACCCAAGTGATAATTTTATTTTCTTTATTATTTTTTCACAACTTCCATATCCCTGTCTTTTTAGTTATCCTAATTATTCTTCCTTACATAATTATTATGCAAGACAGTCCGCCTGACTGTATATTAGTGATTAACTCAAAAAGTACTTTACGGATTATTACGTGGTTTTGAAAGAACCAATCACTGAGAGTGTTATTTATTTATTTATTTAAGGTAAACCTACAGATGTTACACAGTAAAAACTTAAACTAACATGTTCATTACATAGGTTATAGGTTGGGTGTGCACTATGCACACCCAATTAAAGGTAAACCGGCGTTCTTTTAGTTTAAACAAACATGCGGGGTTATACAGAATATAAAAATAATAATAATATAATAATTCGTAGGACCGAACGGATTGCATAATTTTTGGTTAAAATGTTCCAAAGTTCACATCCTATCATCGCAATACCAAACCGCCATTGAGACTGGTTCATTACCATTGTTCATGACCACAGGTGTCACGTTCCTGTTACACAAATCCGGAAGTACCACTCTGGAAGTGTTTTTTTTTTTCATGTTTAGATTATTTAAGACTGTATGGGTACACTGTGTCGGTTGGGTGAAGGTGTCGTTTGTTAAAGGACAATCGCCGACCTCTCCTTCGGGCACGAGCGTGGCGGCGCGCGTCCGTCGCGCGTTTCGCTCGCTCCGCGATATGCTTACATCGTCCACATTATTCCCCGGTGCGTCATGCACGCAACGCTTGCTGTAGTTTCTACTTGCTGCACATCGCTTGGTTGGCTACTCTCTTAACCGCTCGACTGTCTTTAAAAACAAGTTTCTCTAGCGTACGACTCGCGCAACACAAGATACAAAGCAGACAATGTTAAAAATTCAAAATGCAAAACCAAAAGAGCGCCTGCTCGACGATAGTAGAGACGACCTTAAACAGTCAAAACTCAAGGTTAACATTTAAAGTTAACATACAAAGTCAAAGTTTCCAAAAGAAAAAGGGGAGTGACAGTATTTTGACTTCAGGCCTAGTAAATACTAATATGCGATGTGCAGCGAATGATGTTGTAGTTGGATATAACGGAGCATAACATCACGCAGTTTTATGAGTTACTGTGTGTGTAATTTTTTATCATTTCGTCTCATTATCATTCTTCATCCGTTTTGGTGCACTTAGCAAATGAACTGAGCGGCGCTGAGTCTGAGATTTTATGTAGGAATGTAGATGATTAATGAATTATACTCTTTAGTAGCTCGATTAAAATTCTCTGTTGTATAAACAGTATTTTAACTTTAAGGCAGCGGACGGCAACGCGTGTCCCGCGGGCGGCATGTGGCTCGCGCCCTTACTTCTTATGATTACATTATTCTACACGAGCGCAAAGTTTTGTCGTGATGTGGTAAAATATAGAATTTTCAATGTAGCTTTTAATGTCCACCTACATAAATATTAATATACGTAGAATAATATTTCCAAAACTTACAAGTGTGTGGCCTACCGATATCTAATTTCTTAACGATGTGGTCCGCCTGCATCTCATTTTTTATATATATGGCCCTTACCTGCCAAAAGGTTGCCTACCTCTGCTGCTGGAGTCGTATAAATAGTATAATATGCGATGTGCAAGATGTGGTGTTGGATATAACATAGCAGTTCAGAGTTATTTTTTTCATATCGCAGCGTGTCGAATTATAGTCGTAAATCCGGTAATATCATTCGTCTCGCCGACGTCTTCGCGTGACGTGTTGGTCTGTGGACGTCGAGCCTTATTAACAAATCTAAGCGTAGCGTTAATTACGTCATCGTTGTTTCAGATTGGCTGTAACCCGCGATTTCATTTGTATAGAATTTGTTAATTTAGTTCCATTTTGAAGGTTTTAGCGTTCCGTACTTTTAAAAGAAAAAAACCTTATAGGATCACTTCGTTGCTCTTCTGTCAAGATCCCTTTTCAACGGAATACTTAAACGTATAAATTTGATATTAATACCAAATACCGAGGCCTGCGGTACCTTGAAGGTTTGAAAAATCAACCCTCTAAGTCAAAATATATGGCCGTTTATATTACATTTCCCATACATTCGTAAAGGGAATCAGAACCTATAGAGTACTTCCCGTTGACCTAGAATCGTGAAAGGCAAGCTGCATCTTTTAACACAAGTAAAGGAAAAAATCCTTAAACTGTAAATTTGTAGTTACATCATAATAAAAAATATCCGGTGACTGTGTCAAATTAAAAGAAATCTTATGAAAAGTAAGTAGAAAGTAGCCCTCATTCGCACGAGAGCGTTTTTATTGCAAAAATGTTAAAAAAGCGTTCTAATAGAACATATAGACGACTCCCGAGTTTGTGTTCACACGACAGCACTTTTGACGCGACGCTTTTTTCGATAAAAAAGCGTAACATTGTTCGATAGTTATGTTTTATATTCAACGCTATATACATACACATACACTATATTTTTGAATGGACGTCGCTAAAAAAAGCGCCAACATCGAGATTTATTGCAACGCTTTTTTAACTCTCGTGCGAATGAGGGCTAAATTTTAATATAATCGGGTAAAGTGTTATGTGACGGCGGAACCCTTAGTGCGCGAGTCTTACTCGAACTTACCAGGTTTCTTTTGCAACATACCTAACTACCCTAAGTATTTCAGCCACAACCTTCTACCGTTGACATAAAGAGGTCCGTAGACGATACCCAAAACCTTCTACCGTTGGCGTAAAGAGGTCCGAAGAAGATGCTCAAAACCTTCTACCGTTGACATAAAGAGGTCTAAAGAGGATGCTTAAAACTTTGTACCGTTGACATAAAGAGGTCCGAAGACGATGCTCAAAACCTTCTACCGTTGACATAGAGGCCCGAAGTCGACCTCTTAGAGATGTTTTCATACTCATCTGTAAATATACATGTCATGTTTCATGTCATCCATATACGTGTGGTCATGTCGTTATCTATTTTTTCCCTTGCCGATAAATGTATGTGCTGTAAGCATTCAACGTAATAGCTGTAAACATTGCTTGTTTTATCTAATCTGTTCTTCGTGTGGAAGAAATCATCACTAAGATTTCATTCTGCGAATGGAGTGTCTTTGATGTGTTATTTGTTTGCATTTGCGGTTATGTTTTGCCATTCAGGCACTGTTTGCGTTTCTTTTAATTCGTTTTTGCGTATACAGGGTGACTGGTGAGACCCGTAGAATACTTAAGGAGGGTAGTAGGTACTCGATTCTCGTTATAGTTATGCAATAAAAATAGGTACTTAATTTTTAACCAAATCTCTTAAAAATTAGACTAAGTGTGGCCTTACGTTCTGTGGTTAATTTGAAAGTTAGTTCGTAACTGCATTTCCCAACCTAAAAAAACTGGTCAGTTATAAATAAGATTTAATGAAGGCTGTCAGTAAGCAATAATAAATAACATTTATAATTCAGTTCATTTCTTGGCTATAATTAATAAACAGGTAAGAGAATAAGTGATGAGTGAAATAGGTATTTTTGCCTGTGCTAAGCCAGGACTAAAGTGTGAAGGGAAAAGGGATCATTATCTTGCGTCATCATTACATAATTAGACAAATTTCTCTAAATCTCACGTAGTAGGTAATTGATATTTACGTTTAATGTTAATTTTTTTCGTTATATATGATCATCAAATATCAGGTCCTCTAGTGTCGTGTCTCACCAGTCAACCTGAATTTATAATATGACCATGACAGGCACTTATTTTTAAATATCATCAAATGATCTAAATTCAGATTTTATTTATACCAGTGATGTTTGTTTTCGTGTAATACTTGATAAGCATATTATCTTGACCTATTCTTATTTATTCTAACGAAGGAGTTTACTTATCCCAAGGTTTTTTTTTTAATTTTATCAATGCTATTCGTTTAATTAGCTTTTTCATTAGCTACGTTTAGAAATTGTGATTTCTTGCGTCGTATTTAAAAAAGGTTATACTGAGCCAACCTTCAAAGATAGACATATGCTGTCGCGGACTTTAATTTAGAACTTTTCAAGGGGTAAGGTACCCGGTTCCAATCCCGTCGCAGTTGGGGTATCGTCGCACTCACTCGTGACACAAGCTTTTAATTTAAGTTAAGCAAGGGGGTAACGGGAATGTTAGACATACCTAAAAAGTATTTCCAAATTTAAAGCCTTTAGCCATTATTTAAAAGGTATTTTTTGCCACTACAGGATACAGGCCTCTCACTCTCTTTCCATGTGGTTCTGTATAAGAATAAGAATAAGAATATATTTATTGTCAAACAATGCTTACAGACATCAAATTTTGGTCATAGGTTTGGTCTTTTAAGTTTTAAATAAAATAAAATATCAGAAAATATCTCGACATAGGTATTTTTTCTATGTTACACGGGGCAAACAGGCAGGCAGCAGGCACCAATGCCATGCCGCCAATGGACAGATAAAGGAAGATCTACCCCCTGGGAGAAGAGTATATCATGTAGGATCAGTAAAATTAAAACATAAATGATATCTATACTCTTCTATACGAATATAAATATATAGGAATAAATAATAATAATAAATATATAAGACTATATGACAAACGGACGTCTGTTCCTAAGGTAAACCCTTCCATTTTGCCCTTAAACAGATAAATCAAAAAATTAAATTTAAAATTGGAACAGTTCTTGTGTTTGCGAGTGCGTCAAATTGATGTTTTTCCCGAACAATGCAGGGGTGAAATTCTATAGCTATAAATATCATATAATTTCTATTAAAAACAAGAGTTAGCTTGGCTTTAGCAATACCAGATATATTGGAATACAAATTTTAAAGGAATAAAATAACATAACAGATAGAAAAATATTTTCAAATTGTTTTGATGTCAGAAGCAGCATAAAAGCATATATAACGTAGTTCAGTCGACAATTTGAAAATGATGACAAATAGAGATCTTTATCTCGCAAACGTGCGATAGACCATTCGATCCAGAGGTTCTACATCGAAAATTCTCGATAGTATTACTTACTTTTACGTTCGAAACCGAATGTCAAACGAAGCATTAATACTACCGGATATGACAATCATCTGACCTTCAATTTCAATCGCTCGTCGCACCAACAAATAAATACTAAAAGAAGAGCATACAAGGGGAGAATAAATTATGATTGATACTTAAGTCTTGATCACTAAAAACAAATTTTGTTATATATTCATAAAAAAACCTAGTTTGATTTACAACTGGGTAAAAAACTAAAAGGAGGTTCCTATCGTCTTCACCTATTCTGAAATGGAACTACTACGGCAAGTAAAAGGGATGCAAAAGATGGATCTCCTATGCTGCGTTTTAAAGATTACGATTTTAGCATAGACTGTAAAACTTGGAAGAATCTGGCAATGCTTATGCTTCAAACAAAATTGTAATTAGTAATAAAGAAAGTGACATTAATCAGTGCCCACTGTTTTACGCGATTTCGGAATAACTGAGGTCAGATATTAGAAAACCAGTGTTAGAATTGGTCACCCATCTAACACCGGGCCGTAGTAAAAGCTGCTTAACCGAGCGATCGACTCAGATGCCGGCCACTTATTAAGCTATGACCTCCACGTAGCTAATAGTAATTACTACGTTAGTATTACAGCGACTGAGTGGCCCAAAAATTACACATTACGTATTTTCTTTCGGCTGGCCCGTTGGCGCAGTGGGCAGTGACCCTGCCTTCTTATCGGGGGGTCGTGGGTTCGATTCCCACCTCGAGTCTGGGTGTATTATCCATATGTATGTATTTATATATTTCTAAAAAGCAATACGATGTTCAATTGGAAGTAACAATTTTTTACACAATAGTATTAATTAGGACAAAGCAATAAATATTTTAGCTTCGCTGGATTCGAACCTGTGACTTACTTAACGGTAAAATATTGCTACCTCGATCTATCTATCAAGCTTAATTTGTACCACGAATATAAGTATAATGTTGTAGCGATTATCTCCTTGAAAATATAACGAATAATAGGAATCAAGTAATCTCGAAAACCGCGGGACGTTTATAATTTTTTGATAGGGCCAGATTAGACCACGAAGGACTCTCGCAAGATTAATCTTACGCGAAGGAAGTCACGAGAAACAGCTAGTTTGTTATAAAAATTTATGAAATGTTCAAAAATTCAGTTGCCAGCTTCGGTATTTCCGAACGGATACGACTTAGGGACCTTCAAGAAAAGAGCATACTCATTTCTCAAAGAACGGTAACGCATCTGCGAGCCCTCTGGTGTTGCCGTTGTCCATGGGCGTCGGTAGTCACTTAGGCGAACTGCCTGCCCGTTTGCCCCTTGTCTTATATAAAAAAAATACTTCCTAACTATTAGATATGGGGATTTGAAAATTTTATGTTGATAAAATATACTAAAAACTAATTATGAAAACTATTTTCTGCGGAATCAGAGAATATCTTTTGAAGTTATTTAACTAATACCTTTATCGCGTACCAGATGTTTGAAGTCAAGACAATTGTAAGAAAAAGTATCTCGTAGTTTTCGTAGGATGTTCTGGATTCTACTGTCTTGTTCGCTTATGTATTTCGCTTTCAAAATATAATTATAGTAGTATGTTTATAAGAAATCTAACCCTTGGATACACAGGTCTCTGCAAGAAGCTCCGAAGAACATCCAGCAGATTCGCGACTTTTGGCAACTGGACAATTCTTGCCAAAAAATGAGGAAACTCAACAACCATCCAACCGTTGAGCTGGATGAAGTGTAGTGTGAGTAAAGACCAGCCAACTCCCCCTCGCGCAGAATGGTCGCTATATTGCAACTGACCAAAGTAACAGCAAAAATTTTTACTGCTACTTAACTGTATAACAATATAAGGATGTTTGTTTTCCCCATTAAAAGCGCCTGTCAACAATGTAAGGGTGGAATCCCGCACGACGCCTGCTGGTTCGATGATAAAAAGGCGATGGAGGTATCAAGTTGTGCTAGCACAAAAGAAGTCAAAACTCGCACGTATGAATAAAAATCCTGGACGTTACGGCCGTGTGAGATGTGTAAAATGGAAGCACGAACCTTCATTTGACATTTCGATCATGCTAAAATTGAATCCATTTTTTTTTTTCTAATTTTATGCGGACGAAGAGGAGGTCGTGGCCTAATCAGGAGGTCGGCGTTTGAGTCAATCGCTAAGTTACGTTGCTCTGGCTGCGACCGGTTGATAGATGGGTTACCCATTCTAGCACTGGTTTATATTTGATATCCGATCTACGAATACTGCTTCTGCTCGTCAAAAAAATAGATAACGTACTAGACTAGATTCGTATTAGAGTTTTTTTTTTATTGACGAGCTATGTAAAATTATTATTTAATTAATACTGGGCCAATGTCACGTTTTACGGAAGAGTCATAAAGGAGATTGGATAACTGGCTAATAGCAGAGCAAAATTCGGTCAAGACAGCGTCCGCTACAATATTTCTATCTGCCTTTACATGTAGACGGCCTTGTAAAAAAATTACAACCTTACTTAAGGCGTTCTATACAAGTAAATTAATATTACTGTTTTCAGAGTGTAGTGTGAAACGACTTTACAAAAAGTCTGGATCAAATAAAGCTGAGTAATTACATCGGGAAAAATATTAATTGTAAAATTTCAACAGAAGGTGAATCTTTACTGAGAGAAAAAGAAACGTAAAAACAAACCATCTAAAAGGGGAGGGGGGGTTATAAAATCTTAAAATTCGGGAAAGGTCATTTATTATGACTCTTAATTCGAAATAAACAATTAATTTTCTCAGATTTCAAACGGTACAGTTTCGCCACTGTCCTACTCTGTCTAACTATAATCCGATTGTAATGAAATTTTTCCATTAGATAAAGTAGTATATTATTATGCCTTGGGCATTTAAGAATAAGAAGTTATATCTTCCTGAAGAAATACAAATTCTATTCCTATCTAAACTACTTTTTATGGTCCAGGAATGATATCATCAGCCATGGTATGGGGCTTCCTATCGGACACCCTCGGAAGAAAGAGTATCCTGGTGTGGGGATTCCTCTCCTCTGGCCTCGTGGAAGTCGTTGCTGCTTTAAGCCAGAACTACACCATGCTCCTCGTTACACGCTTCACAAGTGGATTTTTGTAAGTTTTTAATTACTTTATCTTCTAGATAGGAACAAGGCCCAGCTGTTAATTTCTGTCTAAAATTGAACAATACTTACGCTTATTCTAGGTTCAACGGCCCATTTACCGTCCTCATATCCTACTTGGCGGAACTACATCGTGCAGATCTAAGGGCTCGTGTCCTACTCTTAACAGGCCTCTTCTTCACCATCGCTAGTACCACACTACCACTCCTTGCCTGGGCCATCATCACCAGAGATTTGGACTTCACTCTCTTTAACAATACAGTTGGTAAGTCTTCTTCTATCTAACTTTATCCCGGTTTGCCACCAGCGTCCACCTAAATTGTAGAGGAGGAGGAGTAGAATCAACTGTCGTCAGACATCATCCCCAGATCCTCCACAATCTCTACAATCTCACGACAATTATACAGTGACATTAATTGGGACCCACTGTGTAACGTTCCTTACGAAACACGGAGGAAGTCAGATATTGAAAAAACCAGTGTCAAAATGGGGCATCCCTCGGGCCGTCCCTCGCCGACAGCTTTTCGTAGGGAGCATATGAATCGTGCGCTAAAACTTCGCTTACGTGAATGAATATCGTACAGTGCGTTCGGCATCCGTACAGCGCCATCTCGTGTAGTATTGATGTATCCTTTCGACTCCACTCGACATTATCGCTATCTCTAGTCGTGTATGGTTATCTCTCATGTAGCGGGTGCTAAACAATCATGGTGATAGATATCTGGAAACAAATCGCCAAAGAGATGTACAAAGATAGAGCCAAATGAACTGAACTCAGTAGCTGGCCACTGAGAGCTGTTAAGCTGATGGCGCATGGATTATAAAATATAGAAAACTTTACAACACGCAAATTAAGAAATATCAATGAAGAATGGCTCATATAAATATTGTATGACTTGTTATGAGCAATTCTAGACAGACAGAGAAAAGCATATGAAAGATTTTCTCAGAAATAATACCTACGTTCCTTTTTATCATGTCCATTCGTTAAGGCTCCTATAAAGAAAGAGACTCTTTAGTTTTATTTTATTTATAGTTATTCACGCGTGGAACATGTTCCTGTTGGCGACAGCAATGGTGCCGCTCCTCACCGGCATCGTCTTCATCTTCCTACCAGAGAGTCCTAAATTTCTCATGTCCCGAGGACGCAACAATGAAGCCTTGGAGGTCTTCCGCAAAATGTACTCCTGGAATACTGGAAAGTCGCCAGACTCGTACTCGGTAGGAAATATTTCACCTGAGAGACAAGTTTAAGTCGTGTTGGTTTTGAAAGACCAATAAAATTCCTATACATTTCTCTATATCACCATTTTTAGGGTTCTCCAGAGGAAAAGTAAAGTCTTATAGGATCACTTCGTTAATCGCAAAGGAAAAAATTTGAAAATCGTAAATTTGTAGTTACATCACCAAAAAAAAATGCGGAAACTTTGTAGAATAAAAAAAACTTATAAGTATAAATCTAAAATTAACCTGGAAAAGTATTATGCGAAGGTACGGAACCTACTTGAAACTACTTGAACCGGAATGACTCACACTTGCTCGGTATATTTTCAGATTACCAAGTTAGTAGAAGAAAAAACCCAACAACGTAGTCGTGGCTTGGAAGCGCTCAAAGGAGGAGTGGCACAGATTGCTCCGTTGTTTAAGCCACCCCATCTACCCTGGCTGATACTTACGTGCATCACTCATTTGGGCTGCATGTTTGGGTATGGATTTATTACTATAAAAACCACTTTATAAGCGGTAGAGGTGGGAGCGAAGGGCATACCAGGGAAATCCCTGTACAACTACAACAAGACCTGGGCTTGTCAAGAACTATCAAACGATTTGAATTTTAGAAATGACATCTAGTGCCGCACTAGTAGGATCATACCAGATTTAGCTAGACAAGGGAGGGGACATCGGCAGTGAAAGTGAGTATTAGTGTCAACTTTAAAGAATACTCTTAAACCAAAATCTGGGTCGCAAGCCCCAGGCTCTGTTATGGTACCTTCATCAGAAACACGATGGATCAGGCACACGCACAGCAAATCCATGGAATACTGAAAAATTCGTCTCTCTCTAGAGTAGCTATTACCCGTGAATTGGCGCGTCATTTCATACTCCTCCGTCCGCGCAATTTTGGTAAAATGGTATCAAAAGCGTTCGCTTCACGTATTATTATATAGATTGCAATTAAAATATTAAAGTATGTTGGAAAAACAAACAACTTAGAGTAAAACTAAGCTATAAATAATTTGAATTTCAGATCCAATACCCTCCGTCTCTGGTATCCTCAGCTCACAGCCATGATTGGCACCAACAGCAACGAGACCCTCTGCTCCGCCATCCGACCGGCACCAGTACTAGTGGACATAACCTGCGCGCCCATACATACCGATATGCTCACGTATCTGCAGAGCGCCGTCGTGGGAGCGGGCTCGGTTCTCACGTACAGCATTGGTGGTGCTTTTATTAACAGGCAAGTACTGCATCCTCGTTTCCTTTATAATATAATAAACTATCTATTTCCCGCAATGTGTTCGTATTAGGTAGAGTCTCCTCGGACGATCTAAGCAATACAAAATAAGGCTTTCAAGTGTCTCAGTTTATGTTACTACTTTAAATTTAAGACAAAATTTGAGGTTTTAAAATATTTTAGAGTCCAAAGTCTTTAGACCCAGACAAAAATATAGTCACAAGACTCTCAAAAACTTATAATAAGCTGTGCAAAATCTTCTATTTGCACTTATAAAATACCAAATTTAGGAGCTTTTCAGAGGCCCTAGATCGAACATTCTCGATACTTTTACTAACTTTCACGTTCGAAACCAAACGTCAAATAAAGGTTCGTGCTGCTATTTTACCGGACATCCATGGATGGCCCTAACGTCGGGAATTCGATACGTGCCACACGCAAAGCAAAATTTTTTCGACCACCTTCAGTGATTTCGTATGTAATAGTCTGCTTTGAAAATAATATTTTCAACTATTACAATCATAAGGGACTTGTGATAAACTTAATTTCCGTATATTTTTAAGTTTCGTTCAATAGACAGGCTTTAATCCAATTTTATAAAACTTACACGCCATATTTACCCTGCGGTAGGTTTTTCTATCTTTCTAACATATGGCATTATGAATAATAAGTGTAATATTAATGTAATGGCAATTAATGTATATCATGTAGTGGTATGAAAATGTTCTCTTACTTATAATGATCGTCATCGAGGGCGGTGGAAGGTCCAGGCCGCATTTCCCGTTCCGCAGTTTCCACCAGTGATCATGCCCTTCGCTCCGGGTCGTGGGTTCGACTCCCTCCTATATTATGGCTGTATGCTCTCCTTCTGCTTCCTAGCGTTATCCCGGTCTAATACCAGGGTCCACTTAGGTTGTAGATGATTTGGAGCGAATTAAGATTACCGACGGCCGTCTGACGTCATTCCTGGAACCCCCACGATCTTAAGAACCTTACGGCTAATATCAATCACTGACATTAATCAGGAACCTGTTTTATACGTGCACTGGAACATGGAGGAGGAAGGATATCAAATGTAAACCAGTGTTAGAATGGGTCACCCATCCATCACTTGGCTGCGGTAAGTGTGACTTAACATAGCGACCTACCCAAATGCCGACCACGGGGAATGTTGACTCGTCCCAGTTTCTCCTCGCGTATAAAAGCTTTCTGCGTAGAAATGAGATGAAAGCGCACTTTTCGCGACTATTGTAAGTAAAGGTCAGCAGGATAACTAACAACTGACTATGTGATTTCTTCTTAGAGATTAACTATATCTATAATATTATATGTGTAAACAAATCTGGCAAATATAAGATTTATAGATATAGATAGAATATAGATAAAAATCAAGAAGGGGTCAAAAGCGTGTTGAGACACGCTTATATAAAAGGGTTCCGTTTCTGATACGCGATAAAGATATTTGTTATATAACTTCAAAAGATTTTGTCCCATTTCATTCGAAATAATTTACCTAAAGCGTTCTTAGTCAGGAAATTCTGTTTTATGGATTCCTGAACATTTATTTAATAGCAAAGTATTACATATCCCTCCTATATGAGGTACATATGTATTATATAAGGGGAAATATATAGTTTATCTTAAAATCCATTCTCAATAATGAGAAATAACCTCATAACCTTATTAATATTGTATTAATATCAATTTAAACAGAACAAAGAAATTGCTTTAGTGAATACTAGATGTCCACCGCAACTTCGTCCACGTAAATTTTAACTTACGAAACTCCTTAGAACGCCTTAATTTGACCCAATCGAAATCCGTGCCTAGCGGATGTCTGTTAATTATAAACTACCTCCTTGCCATATTTCATCTTTTTACGTCTCGCAGTTTCATGGACAACTGCAACACCAGGGGGGCCGCAGACTCGTTGCCGGCCTTTGAGAAATGAGTATGCTCTTTTCTTGAAGTCCCTAAATCATATCCGTTTGGAAATACAGACGTTGGTAATTAATTCCACAGAGGAATTGTGCGATGTATGAAGTTTCTTGAAAATCGCACGGTTGTGGATTTTGGGACATCAAGGCGGTGAGGGTGAAATTTCAGATTATGGCGAGATGTCCTGTGGCGGAATACAGCTGCTGATATTAGTCTGAACAACTCCTCAGAACACTCCACATGATACATGCGGTAAAAGATGCACAGTGAAGCGACATCTCTCCGCATAGCTAAAGAGTCTTATCTGCTGAAATTTCAAGATAAGTTTTGAAGTTATTTAACAAATATCTTTAACGCGTATCACATACAGGACCCTTCTATATAAGCGTGTCTTGACACTCTCTTGGCCACTTTTGGCTATAGTATGTGTAACGGACACGTTGGTGTCTTTTCCGGTGTTATATTGATAGGAATCAATAATACACCAACTTGTCATAAACTTCTTAAAGACTGTATATTTCGCAAGCACTTTTATTTACAAAGTTTTTTACACACAAAATTTTTTACACACAAAGTCTTGGGACCGTACCATACAATAATTTCGTATAAGCTTAACTACTAAATGGGGGCTGACACTAGTATGCACCCTACACAAGTAACATTTGGTGTCGACGCGAGCGAGATAGTGGAAAGATACACCAAAGTATAAACGAGATGGCGCTGTCCGGACAGGTCGACGGACGTAGTACAAATGCCACCACGTACTATACAAAATCTAACTCACGCTAGCAAAGTTTCTACATACGATCACTATATATACAACTCCCGACTATCAGGCGCGGCTTTCGCAGATAGATAGCTGATTTTACAAGAAATAACATGGGCTAATTTGCTTTTAGCTAAATAATTGGGGTACCGCAAAAAATAAAGACCCTCAAATTTTAAGATAATCACTGACTTCACGTGCGTGAACCTTTTGAAGTGGAACTGAATTGAAACTGAATTCTGCCCTACATGATTTTTGCGAAACTTTAATCGTTTAAACAGCGCTACTAATGACGTTACGACTTATGAAATGATTGTTTTTCTAGAAGACAGGTATACCATTATAGATAAAGTAGTGGCATACGTTGCGTTGTGTTGCGTTGCGTTGCGTTGCGTTGCGTTGCGTTGCGTTAAGACACGATTATGCACTTTGTTACTATGCGATCCCCAAATATTATTCGGATGACAAAAAATTGACAAACAACAATATATTGTACTAAGACTTTTTCTTTTTAGATCTACATATACTTTAATGAATGTATAGCATTTAAGTACAAAACTTTAGGACAATATTAATTAATACACAAAGTCGTTAAGTCTGAATATGCATGAAATTTACGCCACGTCGCACGTCCCATTATAAATTGAATTAGACGGAATTCGTGTTTTACCTTTGTCTTAAGCAGGATGTTCTAAAACATTCAATAATGTTATTTTATTTTAAAGGGCTTGCATATAGTTACTGTGAACCTAAATAAGAAGGTAATAGTATCGATGAATTAAAATAGGGTCACTTATTTTTTACCGCGTATCTTTTATTTATAACATATCTCGTATCATAGAGGCGTCAACAAGTCTGCCAGTGAGTAGTTAATTCAACGATTTATTTCTAAGCACATGTATTATGAAAAGAAATCCGCTTAATGTGTGTATGTATGTGTTACGTATATATTTTCTTGTTAAAGAAAGACAACAAAAGTGTATTTACGCGAATACTTTACGTATAAAAATATGTAATGATGACGAAACAATTGGGAAAGAGAAAGAAAATGATGGAAAACGTGGTCAGGAGAGAGGCTATACGTTGGTCGGAGTTCATAAAGAAGGCTGTGAGCGGTAGTATACAACGTGGCGTCCATTCTGCGCATGATCGTAACTAATGGAGGCTGATTATTTATGGTCACAATCCTCAGCAATAAGGGAATGAGGAAGAAGAAGAATAACTAGACCTTTTTACTAAAGTCCCATGTAAAAATTTTATTTCAAAAAAACATTGGCCAGTGTCACGTTTTATGCAAAAGACATAAAGGAAATTGGTTAGTAAGAGACAAGCGTCTCGCACAAGGCAACGTCTGTCGGTTCCGCTAGCACATAATATAGGTTCACAATTCAAATTTGCCTCAAATACCTTTCAAATTTTCTGACAATCAGTTAAATTACAATCCTGTTAAATCACTTTAACACGAAGCGGAACTGTTTGTTTTGTCAGGTTCCCTGTCAGGGGCGAAACAAGGTATTCGGTTACCACTTAAATGGTGCTTTCATCTCGGATCAAACGGCCGACGCTAGTTTGTAGATTTGAAATTTCGTATCGGATAACAATTTTCAGGTTAAGCCATTTGCACGAGTCATAATTATTCACGATTTTTGTTATGGTCTTTAGGAGATTTAAAGAAATCTATAACAAGAAGGTTTCTATATATATTCGTCTGTATATATTCTATTCCATCTTCTATATATATTTTATATTTTGTAAGCACATTTAAAAATGATACCGAACCAAACACGCAGATTTGGTGGAGTGTGCTCTGTATTGTGCTGTGAATTTACTAGAACCATGTGTATGTGTGTTCTTTTTGTGCTGTGAATTTCCTAGAACAGGTAGATTTACGTACTATTTCTTTCATAAAGTATTAATATTTTATTATTATGCGAAGCATTAAAAAATGCTTTTCAATTATTATTTTTTACGCCATTAACGCATCTATTTTTGTATTTATGCCTTTGTTAGTTTACGGAATTGAGATAGATTGCATACCATTTTAAAGATAATTGAATGTTATCTCTTTATCTTGGTAAAAATTATAAATATTGGTTTTACAGTTCCGAGAGTTAAGACTTCTTTATAGGAAATTTTTTCCTCTGTTTCTATCTTTTCGGAATTGATATATCACAAAAATTATTTGAGATATAAGCAAAAAATCAAACCTCTTTTTGTTTCAGTTAACTGTTTATAACTTTTCTAATTTTTGCGAGTGCACCTCCAATTTTGCAAAAAACATTTAGATGCGGTTCTGCACGGAATGATACCTCGACTAATGGAAAAAAAAGGTAGGTAGGTTGGTGAAAAAAGATTCACAAAAGCACTTGTCGACTAGATTAGGATTCAGGGAAAATTAAAAAAAAAAATTAGCCGGTGAAAAGTTTTTTAATCTTATATAATAATTCAGTTACACGTATATATTATGCCAGGGCACACTAAAATGATAAAATTATTTACAACAATCGATAATGTAACTTAAGCGAGGCAACATTTTGGTAAAATTTGTTTAAATAATTACACTACAGCACTAAACTAAAGCGATGGTTTCAATAAATCCTTAAATGCCTTAATAATAAAAGTGCAGTTAAAAA
>JANCMC010033613.1:1652045-1728160 GCA_024363005.1 Charaxes varanes
TTTTTATATATAAATGTCTTTACTTCAATTTACATGGTTGTAATGCTCTACTGTGAAGTTGGGAATTTGTGGTTACAACAATTTACGTGGGAGGAATCAATTTGTTTCCTTTTTTGGTGTAGGTAAAAGTAAATTACACATCATATTTATCATATACATAATATATACCTGATTGTAGTGCGTTCAGTCCATAAAAGCACGCCCCTGCAAATCGGTAAAACTCCGCTAAACCGATCGTGCAATTAGTTGACCTTGCTGTGCGTGGTTGAGTTTGAGTTTACAATAAAACTGCTGCACACACACACACAAGCAAGCGTTGTAATTAATAGTTACTTACACACTTTAAAATCATTGATACTAGTGGAAAGGTTTGCATTTTTAGACTGAACGCACTATACCTTTATCAGGTCAGGTAAGTTGTAATTATAAATATTTTCACCTATTTATAGATAGGTAAGAAAGTCGTATTTCATTCCTTTCAATCTTTTGATTCAAAAGGGAATGAAATACGACTTTCTTTCCTTTTTCCTAAAGGTAGACAGGAAACATTTTATCATCATATCCATATTTATTAAATTACCAGCGTCAGGTAAGTTGCTACCAATAATTGCAAACATTTCGGGACGCAATCAAGGTAATAAGAATATATGCTTAATTGCGTTGTCATCAGTTATGAAGTTCAAGATAGGGTTGAGACCATAAAATAAGATTACAGACTTATATTTATTCTATTTATATTCTATATATATGTCCATAATACCATAAGCTATTGAAATTTTAAACAAAACGTTTATGTAAAGAAATTATCAAACTAAATGTGAACAGTCTAGTGCGAATTTGCATTTATAGGGAGGGCAAATTATAATTTAATTACATTTCTGATTTAAAGCGGAAATTATTTTTTTATAATGGTAATATTAGGAAAGTATGCAGTTATTTTTTTTTTACGGCAAAGGCTGTCTATTTAAGAGCCCAGATAGTTTTGTTGCCTTACAAATACTTAAGAATATTTAACTATAGCCAACTAAAAAGGTAGTTAAAGCTTGGTCATCGATTTACCGTTTGCGCTTTTTTTAAAGCGCTTTACACTACTTATTCTAGGACGACCTTATAGGGTAGGAAATGAGCTATGCTGTATTAAACCTACTGAAAACAAAATTAAAAGAGAGATTGTCCCTTCGCGATCATTTAAACTATAAACTAAGTATACAGTCTAGACTAGTGTTGAATCTAAGCAGGAACAATTCAAGCGTAAGAACGAATAGACAAAAATGAAATCCAGATTAGAAATAAAATTATTTTTATCTGATTTATAAATAATTATATCTGTCCATAGTAATGATATTATTTGAGGGTATTTTTATAAATAATAATAATAATCTTATATTTCTTTAGCCTTGTAATATTTGATTGTTTTGACAGGAAAATAACCTAACTTTAAATTTGACACTCGCTCCATAAACCATTAAATTTATTTTTTATTCATAAATATTATAATCTGGCATTTAATAATATTATCATACTTAATAATTATTGTGACTCTATTAGATAGCTCAATGTACGTACCATTTTTTGTTTTGCTATAACTTTAATAGTTGTTGAATTCGTTAAATAGTAATGTCACAAAAACTCACACACAATACTTTACGCACACAAAATTATGAATTTAATTCATTTCGCATCCTTTAATCAAGCTTGTATTGCCACATTTTTTTAATATCGTACATCTTTTTAAAATATGACAACACTAAAAAAGGATGTACACACAGCAATGTACTAATAATAAAACAAAAAAAGAGTAAGAATTCAACGTCATATTTAAAATACTTATGCCTTCATACGTCATGACTCTTTGTCCTAATTCTGATCACTTCGTTTTTGTAATTTTTAATAACACTAATGAGTAAATTTAAATTTAGCCATATACATTACGTCACATGTGACAACGTGGCTGGTTCAAAAGTTATGTGACGTCACATATGGATATTTCTTTTTTTTACCATTATTAACATACTACATATAATAATTAAAACAAATTGTTTTTTTCTTGATGGGCGACGGTAGGCACTTCGGTGCCTACTGCCTGCTCGTCTGCCCCCTTGTAACATAAAAAAAAAAAAAAAAAACTATGTAGATGACTAAATCGTGTTCCAACATAAAACCTGTGGCGAACTTATTTGGCGTCGAAATAAAAAAGATTGATTTTGACTTTATCAAATATGAAAATTATAAATTAGATACATTTTTAGTCTAAAAGATACACAATGTAATTTCCTGTTAACTATTAAATATTGTAGAAGGGACTGCTTTTATTTATACAACTCCCAAAACCCTCTATGAAGCATTTCAAACTCGGAAAATAAAAGAAATACAGAAGTCACTAACTAAAGACTAACGTATTAAATTCCTTTACGGTACGACGAGTGTGCGAGAGTTTCTTCGTCAGCCGTTACCAGTTCATATGTCCAGTTTTATGGGCCATAAGTATATAGTAAACTGTCGTACATTTTACAGCTCAAAGATAAAATAATTTGTACTATTTACTTAACTGCTACAAAAACTAATTTTATATATGCCTTATATTTTATTATAATAGCTTTTGACTAGAGATGATGCTCGTAAAAGTTTAGAG
The DNA here is from genome assembly GCA_024363005.1 of Charaxes varanes. Taxonomy (NCBI): domain Eukaryota; kingdom Metazoa; phylum Arthropoda; class Insecta; order Lepidoptera; family Nymphalidae; genus Charaxes; species Charaxes varanes. Next base: position 1,654,678 of record JANCMC010033613.1, read on the forward strand.
CCTCAATAGCTCAACGGTATAAGGTATGGACTGAAAATACATGTCGAACACCGTCAAGACAACATCACTCACCGTTTCAAAAATTCTTCAAAAATAGTTCCAGACAAAATCTTTCGTAACAGTTTGTGAATATCAGTTAAGTGAGTGTCATGGATAATAGCTGGTCACGCGCTTATAGCAGATCTATATATTTATCTTCCCATACTGTAAAAACGCCTTAAACGACTTTGTTTTATCTGAGATGTAACATTAAAAAAATTTCATCGCTTCTAAGACTTTCTAATTGAATCCTTCATCCGTATACGCGTAAAACTAATATGACAATTCCATTACGAACAACAAAACAAATGTTATTCGGTGCTTTTTATTCGTGTACTTTAGATTATCTAGTCGAGTACAAACAATGGTAAGAGATAGCCATTTCTTTTATTTCCAGCTTCTATTCCAAACCCCAACTATACACAATGGGAGTGCGATATGCAAATGCAATTTAAGCTAACAGCATTCTACCGCCTGGCTCTAAACCTTAATACAATTAACTATAAGAGCTATGTAATAAAACTTTATACATATGTTTACTAAGTTCCCTACTAGCATCATATCTCAAGAATTTTTTTTTCTGGTATAATCCAGTTCCAATTTTATAACTTAGAATTGGATTATTTTAGGATTAGTTCAAATAAGGTTGAATAAAACAAAGCGTTTCGATAAAAGGTAGTTAGGTAGTATCCTCACGCTTCGTTTTGCCTCGTCGCGTCGCGGGGAATCACTACCGAACTGCCAGATGCCTACTAGAAAAACTTCTGTAGTTTCAGCTATACTATTTACTAACATAATCTTCTATATTTTGTAACAATTTATAAATATGTACGCATAAAATTGCTTTATTGTATTATTTCTCTTATCATGCATTGAATCGTCCAGCATTGTTCTCCAATATCCGTTGTACGACTTCGGGTCGATAAGAAAAGATAAGCCGCCCAAAAGAATTAAGAACCATTTATAGTGTAAATACCAGTTACAATCTTTCTAGACTGCTGCGAATAAATTATACCACGTCATATATTGATTGGCGAGAGCATTCAATTGATAGATTGGATGGAACTAAACTATATAGTAGATATTATGTGGCCATCTAATTATTAAGTATATACAGTCAGATGGACCGACGAATTGCGCAAGATGACGCAACTGTTTCCTAACCGCTTAAGACAGGGCTAAGTAGCTGGCCAAGGGAGATCCTATATAAATTTTCATCCCCTATTTGTATTTCACCCCCCTCCCCCACTTAGGGGTAAAATTTTTACAAATTTTAATGTCATATTAATTTATATCTAATCAACGGCCTAACAAATAAGTTTCAAACTACAAACCTTAAAAATGATGACATTTCCAAACAACCATTCCTCCCCTTTTTAAATCCCTTAAAATCTTTTTTTTCACATGAAAAACCCCTATATCTTTTCTCAAGCTCTAGACTACTTGTGTACCAAATTTCATTTAAATCAGTTCAATAATTTTTACAAGAAAGCACGACAGACAGATAGAGTTACTTTTACGTTTGTAATATTAGTTAGGATAATAGGTAACGGAAAGGCAAACGATACAAAGTAAGTAAATCTATCGAGAATGTTTGTGCTAGGCCCTCTGATCTCTTTTACAGCAACGCCTCTAACTCTACATACTATAACGTCACTCACACTACACCTTAGTATTATATAAAACAATTTATAAGACCTGGGCAATTGAAACTTTGTAAGTTTAATAAATTTAGTACTAACATCGTCCTGGGAATTTTGTTTATCCCAAATTATGAAGGTTCCAAAAGTGGATAAAACGTTTCGAGTAAAGGTAATAAGATAGTGCCTTCGCGCTTCACTTGCCTCGTCGTAGAGGTAATTACAGAAGAAGAAATTAATAAAACAAATATTATAAAAACTAAAGATATTCAATCTAATAAAATAGATATTACACTAGTAGTACCAGGGTCCGCTTAGATTGCAGAGGATTTGGCTGTGGGGCGAGTTAAGATGACCGATTGCTATCTGACATTATCCTCGGAACCCCGACGATCTCTGCAACCTTACACTTAATGTCACTGAGTGACATTAATCGGGTCCCACGGTTTTACGTGCCTTCCGAAACACGGAGAAGGAAGGGAAGCTCACCCATCTATCATCCGGTCGCAGCGAGAACAACTTAACCTGGTGATCGACTCAAATGCCGACCACAAATTACGTCACGACCCCCTTCTTTCCTTAAGAGGTACTTTCTAATAATAAACATAAATGAATACATGAGGAACTGTAAAGATACATAAACAATATTTTCATTTCACGCCGAGGGGATGCGCGCCGAGAACGACACTTGGGCTTGACGGATTGCCCCAGCTTGTAGCTCGTCTAACCACTCGCACACCCTGGTAATAACGATGTCTTAATCCAATATTTTAAGCTTTGACCCATACTTTTAAAAGTTATCGATGTACACGTGCCCTCAATTTAAATTCAACAATTTTTTAGTCACTTAGGTTTTTTCCAAACACTTGTAAAAGTCATTTTTTAAGAGATGCGTAATATTTTGGTGATAAAAAATTCGACTTAGAGCTAAATTTACAAGGGTTTCAACGCGCCCTGCACTGAGAAAGCCCGCAACAAATTCAGACGGGTAATTTTTTTGCTATCACCATTTCACAAAAATTTAGAATCAATTATTATATTACATGTTTCCTGCGACTTCGTCCGCGTAAAATTGCAAGAACACTTAGACCTTCTTAATGTGGCCCTATCGAGAACTCCTTTCTCAGCGGATGTCTACTAATTATAAACCACCTCCTTGGAAAATTTTATCTTTACACGTCCCGCGGTTTTAGAGATTTTATCTTAGGTGACGTTTCGCTTTTATATGTATATAAATAATACACTAAATGATTAAAATACACATTAATATTCATTGGCAGCTAAAATATTTTTGGTATTTGATCTTAAGTCGTAAGTAAATTGACACGACAGAGGAGGTCGTGGCCTAATCAGCGGTGGGCATTTGAGTAGATCGCTAGGTTAAGTAGCTTTTAATATATTAAATCCTTGTTTTTTAATTATTTTTTATACACCTTTATTAATAGTCTTATCTCATAAATGGCGACGTCACTCTTATCATTTAGGAGTATGAAAAATAGCTTGTAGCCGATTCTCAGACCTATTGAATATGGGTATAAAATTTAATAAAAATCGGTCAAGCCGTTTCAGAGGAGTACGGTAACTAACATTGTAACACGAAAATTTTATATATAAGATAAAATTCTCGTGTCGCAATGATATAAAATTGATACTAGATATAGTTTTAGATATGAACAAACCCAGAGAAAAGCAACGTTCCTTTTTTTTAATCAGGAGTATGTTAGATTACTTTAATAATATTCTGTGTTTTAAGCATATTCTCGCGTACGCTCGGGGCTTATGAAGTTGACGCAACAAGGAAAACAGGCTCCTGATTCTCAAAGTAATAACATCCATATGTAGGAGTCAAAGCCTAAGATCAACGTTAATTTGAAACATTTTTCATGGCTCATGACAGGTATGAGATAAAAGTAATTCTGTATGAAGCTTTCTTTATCTTTGATTTAAAATTGGGCTAGGCTCAAGGCAATTACATGTACACGGAAAATAATTCGGTTATTATTAGGTATAGGGTACAATTTGTTTCGTGTTATCATATACTAGCTGTGCCGCCACATCGTCCACGTGAAATTGGATAAAACAGATTACATTTAAATTCAGTATGATAATATATACCATATAGCCTTCCTCGATAAATGGGCTATCTAACACTAAAAGAAATTTCAAATCGGAATTGTAGTTCCTGAGATTATAGTAAACAAACAAACCCTTCAGCTTTCTTTATTAGTATAGATTTAGGTTGTAATTTAGTAGAGCGTCATCTATTAGCAACCTTAGAGACGTTTGTAGAAACTAAATTTATCACCATCACCATGATGAAGACTAAAAAAAGGATATGATAGGATAAGAGCAGATCGGAACTGGTTGAGCAGGGAGGTAATAAGGGCAGTGGAGGTGAGTGTTCGTGTGCACATTAAAGAGATCCCTCAACACTACGCTTGAGTCACATAATCCCAGGGTACTGTCCTGGTTCCCTCCTCTGCAATACGATGGACTCGATGCCCGCACGGTCAATCCAAAGATCATTGCTCAGAAATACGACTCTTTTAGATTTTAACTTCCAGTGCTGTGTGACTTAACCTATTTATGGAAGATGACCAAAGAACCAAATCACTATTATTGAAGTACACCTGATGATGAACCTTCATCCATCCTGATATGACTTTATATACTTTTTTTTGGATCTGATTCAACTGTACATAGCGTGGATCCACGATTAAAAGGCCGATTTTTATAATTTTAAGGGAACTGAAGAGGTGTGTTCAAATTTTATGTAAAAAACAATACTTAATTTTATTTAAAAATCAAAATTAACCTTCTAATAATATTCTAAAGTAATATAAAGTATGCTTAATACAGTATCATAAGTTCGTTTTGCTTATATGAGCTAAAACAAAGCGAATGATAAAATATGACCAATATATTAGTCGTGACGTGCCAAGCACAAAATCGAAGTTACCATTCGGTCAGATAGCACGTGTTATAAACTTCCCTCCCCCCTAACTTGGACAATAAATAATAATAAAGATAACAGCTTGTGTGAGGATAAACTTCGAGGAATTTTGGAACGTTAGAGCTATTATAAACTTAGCTAGGACATTGGGAATAAAAATAATTGCTCGTTTCGAGGCAAGTCAGCTGTCCTTTGAAATATAAAAGGGGCTTCTCCATTGAGACGACGATATTTCATTTCGGCCTCACTAGTCCAATAGTATTATTAAGAACAACGCACACCATGAGCGCAATTGTCTGATAAACCATACCTGTTTTATCGAGCACACAACCATTTTCCACACGTAAATATTTGGGCAATGTTTTTGAATTACAAACTATGAATTCAAAAATCGTAATTGTAAGTTAGTGGACGATCTCCAACAAGATGGACAGATCTATTAAGACCGTGCTGAAGAAGCCAGTCACAGAATGCTCACGTCAAACTGCCAATAGGAGCAGATGGAAGTTCCTCTCTAAATACGCGGTGCATCTTCACAGTGTTCCATGACCACGACCACTCTGCCAAGAGTGAACGAATAAGAAGAAGAAGAATTGTAAGTTAAAAAGAATTTATGACATCATTTTTAATATAACAACGGCTTTTTACTCACCTGTCGCGATAACCTGACTAGTTTTGAATCCGTCCAGGGTCCTAATTCATGATCTCGTTACAAAGCGGTACCGCAGTGGCAACTGTTAAACAGGGTTCGAAACTAGTAGGGCAATCCCGATACGAGTAAAATATGCTCCATCAGTTCAGGTATTGGAGTACGAACTACACGACGAAATATACGAAAAATGGGCAATAGTCTAAGTTACACCGCAAAGAAAGTTTTCTATATTAATGGTGCATTTAATTAATACTCTACAAGTAGTAAAATGTTATGTAGCATCGATAAAATATTGTTAATAAGCTAAGATATTATTAATAGGCAGAAAATGGATGAGTCTAACCGAAGACAGCATGAAATGCGCATATTAGGAGAGGTCCAGCAATCAACAAACATGAGCTATTGTAACCACTGTTAAGTTCTAAATGTATATTTATCACTGCACTAACATGAGTTTAATATTTTGTCCTTCGCATATACATATATAGGAAAACAAGAACACAAAGCTATCTCGAATTTCTACAACAGTCTCCTATCTATTATGACATTTCGTAAACTTAAAATAGGGTGATGATAATGAATAGGTTATAATTTAAAAAAAAAGTTTTTAGACAATCCTGTCGATGGTGTGAATAGGTTCTAAATAGAGCCGGCTATTCTGCGTCGTGTCAACGATATTTCATTTTGCCCAGTACTCCCCACGTTTTATTAGATTTTCATTCAATGTTCGTTTCACTCCGGACTATTTTTAAAAAGCTACTTAAAAGCATTCTGACGTTCCAATTATCTGTATAAGTATTGTTGTAAGAGCACTCTCAGTCTCAGCTATTTTTCCTCTCAGCTATTAGCGATCTGAAGCAACTTTAGAATGTAAAAGAGATTAACATTTGATAATCTCTCACACATACTGACATGCTTACACTTACACACACATATACACGCAAACGCACACATACACACAGTAAAATCATTATAGAAATAGCTTATGGTGTACTTCTCTATCAAACACCGCTTAAAAGAGTGTTACGAGGAGCCACCACAATAGTCCAGCGGGGGCGGTTGAAACCGGGGTTAATCAAGAAACTTAAGGTTTTCAGCGGATAATTTAAATTTCCTTCAAGAAAAGAGCATACTCATTTCTCAAAGGCCGGCAACGCATCTGCGAGCCCTCTGGTGTTGCAGTTGTCCAACCATCTCAGAAGCCCTTGGAATATCTCACAAAGTTGTAACCAAATCGGTACAGCACCAGTAGCTTAAGAATAGTAAGCTTGTACAGACGATTTTTATACATAAAGATGGAAAGACAGACGTTGTCCTGCCCGAACTTACTATTGAGTATGAGCTATTGTTTATAACATTTAGTTTGCAATGATTTTTTTTTTTAAAGAATATTAGGAATACTTTTTAGGTATGTCAAAATTCCCTTTTCCCCTCCTACTAAGTTTAAATTAGAAGCTTGTATATGGAGTGGGTGTAACAATACCCCAACGGCGGTGGGGTTTGAACCGGGTACCTTACGGATTTCAGTCCATACCTTATACCGTTGAGCTATTTTCACCTGACAGTGCTTCTATAATGCAACGCGTATTTATCGAGCAATGTTCTATTTTCAACGCTATTTATATAGATAAACGCTATATTTTTGTACCGACGACGTTAAAAAAAGCGCCAACGCCGATATTTAACGCAACGGTTTTTGAACTCTCGTGCTAATGAGGGTTTAATATAGAATTTTAGAAGTTTTTTTTTAATGACATTTATACACAGAACTATATATATACAGGACTATATGACATACGGAAGTTTGTTCCTAAGGTAGACAACTAAATACCTGTGTTATATATAACAGCCGCCTGTTACACACAACTATTTGTTTTTAGAAATATATAATTATATACATATGAATAATACATCCAGATTTACTTTCCATGAGCTCACTTTCGTTGTTCTATCTACGTTCCCAAAGATTTAAATTCTTATTCGACTTTTTTGCTCTTTGATATTTAATAGGTGTAAACGCTAAGGACGATTTTTAGTTTAAACTAAAAAATCGGGAGATAATGTTGTTGTTCTAGCTCTAGTTATCTTCCTTTGGTCTAAACCCACCTTTAGACATCAATGTTCGATTGCACGTTCGTATGATCTAAGTGCGCTCGCATCGCGCAATCGCGTACTCTTAGGATATATACGTAATATATACGTATATATACGTATAATCGCGCCTCAAAAGCTGCGAGTGGCTACTATTACTTAATTATGATGAAACGGAAAAACTCCGAATAATCAATGAATTCACTTATCACTTGCCGAATTTATCGCTGACCCGAAAAACTGCTTGATGTTGCATAGTGCCTTTCCTATAAGACCTTGTGTTTTTAACTAAAAGACTGCCTTCATTTTAATAAAAGGAAAGGACACTACAGATAGCAGAGGTCGTAGGCTCGAGGTCGTCGTAGGAATTTGTCGATCGGCATTTCAGTCGATCGCTAGTTTAAGCAGTTCTTACTTACTTAGTTTGAAAATATGAGAAGATAGATTCAGTGGATGAACCTGAGTGCATAGACAAGCGAGTATAGATCGCTCTGACATGTCCCTTTAACATTTCTGGTTGCACTTCCTCCAAGTACGATTTTTTATTTAATTTTGTTACGATATTCAGGAAATGTCTTCAAATAAATTTAAATCTTTTATAAAACGTAAATTCATTCAAAAATCGTATTATAATATACAGGATTATTTGAATGGTGATAATGTTTGGGAATAAATTGCTCTAACCAAATCTGAATTATTGTGAAAATGGTGATACCAAAAAATTACCCGACTGAGTTTAGTGCGGGCTCTTCTCAGTGCAGGGCGCGAGAAACCCTTGTAAATTTAACTTTTAAGTCGTAAATTATCACCAAATTATTAAATAATGATTTAAAAAATAATAATTAAAAATAAAATGCTTACAAAAAAGTCTATACTAATAAAAAAATTGACTTTGACTTTATTATATAATATCTTTTACGAGAAAGTAAGTAAAACTAACGAGAATGTTCGTGCTAGGCCTTCAGAGTGTTAACCTGTTAGCGATTATGATGTAAACAAGGTAAACTTCAGCTGCGAGTAATGTATTCTGCAAATCAATCACTGCTATGAAAATTAGTTAAATAATACAAAGTTAGAAGGACGTTATTGAGTCCCGATAAATCAACGATAGAAAGGGTGTATTAGAACCGTTTTCTTTTTGTTTATTCACTTGTAATATCACAATGTTAGTTAAATATTATGAACGACACAGTCTGAACGGGCAGACGTGTTAGATCGGTACGGCTACGAACCGGCTTCCTACGTAGAAACGGGTCCGCCCTTTGAATTAGAATCGTTAAGGTATTCGCCTTAAAAAGGAAGGAACATCCTTGGGTTCGCGACATGTCCTTGACTTTTTATTTTAGAATGCTAAAATGTATTGGTATGCTAAAATTCCTCTTGATTTTTACTACCCGATATTATTGTGCTCTACTATGCCTTCTTTTATATTTTTTCACAAATAGATTGGCGCCCATTGGCGCTGTGGGCAGTGATACTGCCTTCCGCTTCGTGGTTTCTGGGTTTGATTCCTGCCTGGAGTCAGGGTTTATTATCTATATGTATGTATTTATATATTTCTACAAAAAATATTTGTGTAAAATAGGCGTCCGTTGCTTGTAACACAGGCATTAAGTTGTCTACTTTAGAAACAGACACCCGTGTATCATACATTTTACTTGAAACCAGTCATAAACGATGTTTTCTACTAGGGATCAGAGAAAGCAACTCAGAACAGTTGGGCTTTAACGGATTTATATGAAAAATTTCAGTAACTTAAATAAAAGTTACTTATATTTTCCAATGAATTCATGGAAAACACCTTCTCTAATGGTCCAGCAACATATGCACAAAGCTGACGAGTAAAATAGCTTTAATTCCCAATCTCTTGTCTTGGACCATCCCGTGGCCCATATCAAGGCGATTTTGTTGCCGCTACAAAATTATGTGTTAAACTAAATCTGCTCACGTGACATTGTAGATACTTTTAAGTTGTGTTTAATAAGCAGTATATATAATCTTGCTTTGTACATTGGGGATTGACCGTTCGTGTATTGAGTCCATCGTATTGCAGAGAAAGGAACTAGGGCAGTGCTGGGACTTGTGACCCAAGTGTAGGTTTGTGATAAAGGCACTACAGGATGAGGTGAAGGGTCATCTATGGGTGTACTTCAATAATAGTTTGGTTCATTTCTCATTTTCCATAACTTGGTTAATTCACATAGCACTTGAAGTCGAAATTTATAAAAGACGAATTTCTTAGCAACGCTCCATGGATTGAACGTTCGTGTATTGAGTCCATCGTATTGCAGAGGAAGGAATCAGCGCAATGCCGGGACTGGTGACTCAAGTGTAGGTTTGCGGTGTCCCTTTAACGTGTATACGAACACTCACCTCCACTGCATATCCGATTAGAGGAGGTCGTAGCTCAATCAGTAGCCGGCATTTGAGTCGTTCGTCTAAGCAGTTTTTCCCGCGACCGGCTGATACAAATACAAATAATTTTTATTTCAATCCATTGGATCATTGTGTTAGTAATAACAAGAAACGTAACGTATTGTAATTAACTGCAAGATAATTAGAAAAGAGACTAACACATGAAGCATAAAAGTTATTAACATTAAACTTTTCTTATACTTTTATTGGAAGATTATATTAATATTTATTATTTGGATTGGAATAAAGGAAGGGATGGAGTAGAAGTAGAAAGGAAAGGAGAAAAAGGATGGGGATACGGATGGTTTATGGGGAGACAATAGCAGCTAGGGTCTCATGTGAGAAAGAGGTACTGGTACCCTGACGCGCCGGCCCAATTCGGCTACAAGCATGGTGCTACCTCTAATTAAATCCTAAATCTACCTCTAATTAAATCCTAAAAACTATATTCCATACATCTATAGATACATATAAATAAAATTTAAGGGTCTGTTTGTAATGTTGCAATTTTTTTTTGACTTACTGCATTTTTTAGTTACGTTAAAAACACAAGTTAAATAAATTGTCTGTCTGTTAGTTCCGGGTAATCTCCAAAATGGCTGGACTGATCTGAATGGGATTTTCATATATAGATAGCTGGTTATACATTTCTTTATGCCAATGCTTATAGAAATTGAGGTTTTTTCTATTTTCTATAATATCTGCATTCTTAGAATCCATCTTTTTGTTACAGAACATTGTAGCAAGGGGTGGGAAGAGGGGAAAAAAATATATAGATCTAAACATTCAAGAATTGACATGCGCCCAAAAAGATATGACAAAAAAGGCCTGGATATACATATATTAAAATGATATTTGTTGTTTCTGCTGTCGGTACATATTATTCGATACCTCGTTCGGAGTTTTCTATAGGCCGGTGGAATGGTGCGGGCTTAAAGCTTTGGATACTAAGCCATAATATTAAAAGGATATATAGGTTTCTTGAAGTAAAAAAAAAGATTTATTTGACATTAATATTCAACAAATAACCATAAATTGTTAATAATCATTTTTATAGAATGAAAATAATTTCGTATGTACCTATAGTAAATATGTGTACTAGTGCCCCATGATGGTACGTAAATTAAGTTTAAATTAAAAGTAGGTATGTTTGTTTTTTTTTTAATATTAGTTTATTTTCCAGAGGCTGAAGGCCCGTACCAATGATATTTTATTATCGGGCTCCTTCTTCGGGGCAGCCATTTTCGCAGTGACATGGGGGGGGGGGGTATATGGTATTATATCTGCTTTAGCTGACTATCACAATTACTAATAAAATAGTGAAGTGACATTATTAGAATCTGCACATTAAGAAAAAAAAATTAAAAATTCTAAATATATTTTTTTAATGTGAATTACCTCACGGGTCCTAGCCTAAGTGTTACAAACACTCAGATCACCACCGTGACGAAGACAAAACTTACAAAAACTAGCTATAATAGATAACTAGCTGAAAGCGTCTGCGATGATGCTAATGATTTTGTCAAATTTAGATGGTTTTTATATACTTTGATAAACCCAATATGTTTACCCCCATTTTAAATCAAAGTTACTTAAACTGGACCAGGCGTTCCCATGTTAAAGTGTTATCATATAATATTATGTTGTGGGCCACGAAAATTATAATTTGACATATTTAGTAGAAAGAAATGATTTTATGTTCTTCGCAGTTATATTAAATTAAGAAAAAAAAAAATAACCTATAATAAGAACAATTAGGAAATACCCGTGTCCTCTTTTCCCAAGGACAAACTTTTTTTTAAAGGGTGTTCTATACGATTGCCAAACATGATAGGGAATTAAACAGTGTACCTTTCGGATTCTAGTTCACTTTTAACGTTGATCTATCGAGCCTATTAATTTGGGCCCAAAACGAGTTTAAAAACAATAACCTTATCAGGAATCTTCGCTGAGCATTATAATGTAGCCCTACTTTCTCCGAATACGTTTGACATCGGTCATAGTTCATAGTCTCTTCGCGAGTTTTTCTTTTGACCCCTAAACCTTAAAAAACATTAGGGCCTTTTATCAGAAAGCAAAAAGAAACTCAAAGAATTCCTATTATTACAGATTTATTTATTTAAGATAAGCTATAGAATATTTTAACATTATTACCACCTTTAAAATCAAAAAGTAAATAATTAATTTAAAAAATAAACCGGACAAGTGTGAGTTAGACTCGCACGATAAAGGTTCCGTACCATCACATTATCTTTTACTAGGTTATTTTAAGATTTATATTATAAGGTATCTTTTAATCTGACAAAGTCATCCCAGTTTTTATTCCCTTCAAATTTACCGTTTTTGGATTATACCTACGTCAAGATTAAAGTTGCTCAAAGATACTTTGTATGATGCCGGAACCAGACATAGCTCAAAGTGGTTGTATATTTTTGTCGTTGAACACTACAAAGCTCTACAAAACTTTGAGCACCTACACAAAGTCCCCGGCCACACTACACGATCATCGAAATGATCATTCAAATGAATCTATGTCTGGCTCCGGCATGAAAGCAAAGATATAAATAATTTTAAATGTATGTTGGAACTTACAGTACCTTAATTCGATAACTACCCGCATTATTAGGGTAACATAGATTGATTGATATTTTTCCCACTGTCACGCAACCACGAGTGAATGAGTGAGTGCGACAGTTGTATAAAGTCACCTCGGGACCGAGGAACAGTTCAGATTGAGACGCGGCTAGGATTGGAAGTAGTGTCACTGAATTGTCAGCAGACTTGGATTAAGTACTGTGGAATTCTTCCCACGATATCCTTTTACAACGTAATGGAAGACATCGGTTTGTCAAGAACTATTGTAAGTTTTTCATTGAGAAGGATATCATCATAGGATAATGTAATGTAAACAAACTGGATCTGGCTAAACAAGGAAGGGAACACGAGCAATCAAGGTGAATGTTAGTGGCCACCCCAAAAGGATCCTTTAAATCTACACCTGGGTCGCAAGTCTCAGGCACTGCTTTGGTTCCTTCCTCTGCAATACGATGAACTCGATACCCGAACGATCCATGGAATATTGCTAAGGAATCCGACTCTCTTAGATTTAAACTTCAAGTGCTATATGAGTTAACTCAGTTAAGGAAGATGACAAACGATCCAAACTGATAATCTCATTTATTTTTGATATACGTTAATAACGATTTTCTTTAATAATTGTTAGTCGCTTGATATTTTGGATGTTAATTATAAGTCTCCAATTCTGGAGGCTTCCAAAAATTCGCGGATCAAAAGCCGCGGGCATCAGCTAGTTATATTAGGTCATGTTTGTACATTGAATGTTTTAGTAGAATCCGCGCACTACATGTAACATTACCGCAGACTTAACATACGCGCGATCTAAAAACGAACAGCGCCATCTAGTTCTCTTGTAGGAAGTTTATTACAATTATTACCAGATCTTCACTACTAGACAGCAGGATATCTTCAACAAAAACTTCTTGAAACTACCATGGTCCACTGTAATTACATTGTCTAATCTTATGAAAAGGTCCAACATACACGACACGGCGCTCCAAAGCGTTTTTGTAGATTTCTGAGGATTTTACGTAAAGTTACTTACAACACTCCAATATATATTAAAAACATTTTATAATGGCATTTTATCACATACACACAATATCATTGGGCTGGCCCGTTGACGCAGTTGGCAGTAACCCTGCCTTCTGCTACGGGAATGGAGCTAAGAGGGCGCTAGGGTCAGAGATTTGTTCTTTCGGTACCTGGTCCCCCCGCTGCCCCCCTATAAAAAAAAAAAAAAAAAAAAAAAAAAAAAAAAAAAAAAAAAAAAAATATTCTTCAAAAGTACTAGTATTCGCACACCCTCCTCTGTGTAAATTATAATTGTGCCAAATTTCATACTCCTCCATCCGCGCAATTTTCGTAAAATGGCGCCGAAAGTTTTCACTTCATGTATTAATATATAGATAGATATTAAAACACTCTGAGAGTAATAAAGAGGCAATCATTCATTGCACGTATGCTTTTAAAATATACAAAGTTTTCCTTAACGACCCAGCTTCATACATTTTTAATCGCGACAACAGGCAGGCAGATAGTTGAAACATCAGAAGGCACACAGATGCTCTGCTGGCCTTCAAAGGCCAGCAGAGCATCTTCTCGAGCAATTTCTCAAGAAATTAGCTCTATTTTTGAAGGACGAATACTTTTATTGTAAAGAAAACACACATCAAAACCATACCATAAATACATTTTGATGTGGTTTAGGTATTCGTATTTTGGTCTATTGCGATACTTGACGTGTTAGCCCTGCTATCTATCTTTGTATTTTAAGAAAAACTTTATTATTTATGGGTAGGTTATTCTTACTTCACATCTTTCAAGTGTATTCTGTTCACACTTGTATTTCAGTAATTCTTATGCCGGAGCCAGACATAGCTTCATTCATTATTTTTTTGTAATGTGTATGTAACAGATAAAAATGGTTCCTGTGGGTTATGCTTAGGAGATAGACATATACCATTCCGGACTTTATTATTGATCTTTCTTTCTCTAACATAAATGTATTATAGATATAAAACTTCTCCTTGAATCTCTCTGTTTATTAGTGAAAACCGCATTAAAATCTGTTGCGTAGTTTAAAAGATCTACGCGTACAACGTTAGGAAGCGAATTCATTTTACAATATGCAATGATGTTGATACAAATCATCATAATTAAGTTACAAATATACCAAAAAAAAAAATGTTGATCTATCTCTCGCTATAAACCTTCACAGATTATCCCGAGCAGATCTAAAAAGTGCATTAAACTTCCGCGCTACATTGTAACTGAGAGATAGAATCGTTACTTTATCTCCATGACAGGAGGAAAAATTTAAGTTACTTTATGCGCATAATTGTAACATAAAATTTGCCCTGTTGCATAAGTTAACTGTGAAATACGCATATCTATACTCTATACTAATATTTCTTATTAATTAATTATCTATACTCTATACTAATATATGCTTCAGAGTTTGTTTGTTTTAACGCGCTAATCTCAGGAACTACTGGTTCGATTTGAAAAATTCTTTCAGTGTTAGATAGGAAGGCTATATATCACGCTAAATTTTAATCAATTACCTAACTTTACGCGGACGAAATCGCGGACACAGCTAGTATAATATCAAGGGCCGACATTTATTTTTCATATGTACCTTTAAAATAATAATAACTCTTGCAACTTATTCTATCCTGGTAGATTTTACGATAAGTTAGGACTAGGAGTTAAGGACGTGGAGGAGAGAAATGTTTAAAAATTGAGTTAAAAATGTGTTAATATTTTTTTTAAAGAAAATAATGCCTCAATCATATACAAGAAGATAAATCTATACTAATATATAAAGCTAAAGGGTTTGGTCGTTTGTTTTCTTGAGCGCGATAATCTCAGGAACTACTACTCCGATTTGAAAAATTCTTCCAATGTTAGATAGCCCATTTATCGAAAAAGGCTATAGTCTATATACCATCACGCTAAAATTGAATGTATTTCTTTCCCCCCTTTTACCGTTTACGCACGACACGCTGCGGAAGTTTGCGATAGCCCTTAGACCTTAATCTAGCCCTATCGATAAATCCGTTTGTAGCCAATGTATAGCTTTAAACTACCTCCTTTCCAAATTACATCTTTGTACGCCCCGCGTTTTTCGAGATTTCGTAATTAGTGACCGTTCGCGTTTTTTTAACCTTATTCTCCAGTATGTAACATCTGGTTTTAAATTTTTATACTTTGGATCATCTTTACGGAAATCACTTCAGTGCTTACTCTTGACGGGTTGTCGGAAGAAGCAATTAGAGGTAGCGCCATGCTTGTAGCCGAATTGGGCCAGCGCGTCCGGGTACCAGTACCTCTTTCTCACATGAGACTATTACGTGACTAAGGTCATTTATATATTATGTTTACAATTTTAATGTAATATAATCTGTTTGAGCAGTTGTGGAGTAATTATTTATTATCAGAGAGTTTATGGATTAAAGGACATTAGATATTACTCTCTTTTGATTATTATAAACCAACAACATTCTAATAGAATGGTATCTTGTTCCATTCGCAAGTTTTGTTCCATTTAGCCGACGACCACTTCTCAAAACATTTAAAACACAAATTTTATTACAAATTGAACCTTATTACTTCTCAGGTAAGTGTCATAAACTGGTACATTTGTCAGCACGTGGTTATTTTCCATTTTGTAATCCAAGTTTAGTAATGTCTTAATATTTATGTTGTCTTGATCCACTACGGGTACGTGACCCCGGACCACCGTAGCTGCTATTGTCACTCCCCCTATACCGTCCGTGACAGTAGTATCCGCATCCTTTCTCTCCTCCCATCTCTCTTTATATCCATTTTCTCCATCCCTTTCTCTTACTCCTGTCTTTCTAATTAGAGTGTGATCAATGATTGTTTTGGTTTTGTAACTGTTTTGACATCAGCTACATGTATACAAGTACCAACAAATAACCAATTAGAGGTAGTGTCATGCTTGCAGACCCTTTTAGTCCATAGCCAAATTGGGCGGGCGCGTCCGGGTACTAGTACCTCTTTCTCACATGAGATCGGCGTGAAGTGGCGGCAATGCTGTCACGTCTAGTGATACAAGCTTTTAATTTAAGCTTAGTAGGAGGGGAAAAAGGGAATATTAGACATACCTAAAAAGTATTGCTAATATTCTTTTTTAAAAAAAGATATCTACATAATTGTAGTTCAAATTTTTGTTGGCGCCCAGCCACGTAAGTCACCTATCACGAAATAACGAAAACCGTCTGATGTACAATGATGAATAGATATAAATGGCAGGGAGGTAATTTGTAGCTAGTAGACGTTCGTTAACTATAGATTTTGCGATGGAGCCAGATTAAGGATGTACCTAAGGACTCTCGCACGTTTGCGCATATTTTGCATAGCCATGTCGCGGTTAAGAGCTAGTATAATAATATATTTTGGGTGTAAAATACGTTTATTTAATTTAGTATAATTGACTACGACGTTTCGCGTAATGTAAAATTCCTGCAATGATGTTATATTATTATACATTTTGAAATAAAATTTCCATCTTTGCGTCCCTGATATTGAATTATCTTAAGATTAATGTCTCCGGTTTCTTCTAGTCTCTGCTATTTACTTGTCGTGTATTCGGTCATAATAACAATACGATGACTTATTTTGATTGTGACAAGTGTAGTAGTTGGTTCATTTATAGTCATGATTATTTTTAAGTACAGCAGTAACCCTAAAAGAAAATCTGTTTAAGTTCTTGTTTGGCTCTGAATAAATAAATTTGGGAGAGGTAATAAAGCACTGCCGTCGTATCGGTGTGTGTGTGTTACCGTAAAAAAAGTGACCGTAGATTTGCCTTTACTTTTTTGTTAACTTATAATAAATAATTTCATTTGTCCTAAGTGTTGTAACCACATTAATTAGTCTTAATCAAGGTTCGAACTATGTTTTCTCTCTGAATGGGGTAAATGACGCGTTCAGGTCGTTAGTAACGCATGATTACTCCCCATTAAGGGAAAATTCCGAGCTATTTATTGTAAGTGAAATTATGCTGATTCTGGTTGTACCCATTGATTTATGTTCATACTAGGTTACTGTATACGTTTTAAAGATAAAAGTTTAAGCAAAATGGTATATCATAATCGGGGTAGGCTACTATGATTTCATTATAAACTTGACTCTGTGTATACCCAGATATACACAGAGTCAAATAAACAGTGATGGTATGTGATATAGCCATTGCTGGCTGGATGAAAAGGTAGGAAAGAGAGAACAAACTTCAAAAGAACAGAATAAAAATAGCACAGATGAAAAAAAAAATTTCAGAAATTTTTTATTTTGTTAAAAAATTTGAGAAATAAAAGGCTTTTATTAGATGTAAGAAAGATTCGAACATTGGGACTAAAATGGACATAATGCAAGAAATTTTAGAAATATAGAAAGTTCTAGTAACATACAAATGGATTTAGGAAGGTCAGCTAAGTATACTTAAGCAAAGTTTTGTGTGGAGGGGATCATCGGGCAAATGTTAGAAGTAAGCATAAGTTGTTTAGTAATATTTAATATATATTGTTGCCAAGGTGCAGAAAATAACCAATTACCGGACGAGTAAAGTTTTAAAAATACCACTCAGCAAATTGTTGTTTCTACCGAGGCTTACATAGTGCTTTTCTAATAAAAATGCAAGGAAATAAATCAAATTTCTATAGGAAAATTATTTATAATTTAATTAATATGAAAAGCTACATTATGTTTCTTTGGTTTTCATAAGACATTGGTAACACAGCCATACAGCCCAAAAGGTAAAATAAAAAATAATAGTAGAACGACGTGCTCATTTTTACTATTATTTTTTTATTTTAACTTCAGGCCATAAATATAGTGAAATGGTGCCGCCATTTTCTGAATCTCTTTTTGTAACTTGAGTGTCCTGTTCGAATTTTAAAAACACGACCATAATGAAATTTCTTACAACATTGCAGGCGCGTTTTAAGTTCGAAATTTGAAAAAGTTGACAATAATGTAATTTCATACAACTTTGCCGGTGCGTTTCTTTTTTCTCAAATTTGAGTATTCGTAAATGGTAAACTTCGCGTATTCTTTTTCCGAATTTAATAGCACTATTTCAAAAAGGGATTTATTTTTAACATGTATGTGGAAATGAGTTCTATTTAAAGCTGGACATGAGCCAGACATGTCTGTTACGTTCATGTTATATAAGTCACCGTTCAGCTCGGAATATCACCTAACGTCATTATCCTGCGGTTGGAAACATGCATGTCATGAATATATGAAACATAATTTCAGTTGGTGACGATTTTGCATTGCTTTACATGCGATTTTATTAAACGAGTTGTCTCGTAAGTGTTGATCGTTTTCAACCGACTATAAATAACATTGGTTTTAACAAGGGATATATGTGATTAAATGACATGGATCCATTTCATACACCTCCTCAGAGATTTATATCCTTAATTAAAAATATGCTATAATAAGGTATAAATACGATGTTTAATTATTATATGATGATGATATAAATGTAATGTAGAATCGTAAGTAGTCTGTAAGCAGATATTGTTAAATTTAAGCCATAGCAGGCGCATTGGGAAACTGTAATGCCAGCTATGGGTAAGTTATCCAATAATAAATAAATAAATGACAAGACAAAGCGGTTTAAAAGGCACTGAAAATTTTAGCTTGCTTTTTCAACACCTTGATATAGAGCAAATTGACAGTGAGATGAAAAAGGCAAACTTACCTAAAAACAACATTAGTTTCGTCGCTTTCTAAATGCGAAGTATCCGTTATCGACCACTGCAGCACCACACCGGTCCGTCCCTCCAGTGGACCGCGCACTATCATAGCGGGCACGAATTTGTACCTCAGTTCTTTCCCATGCTTATAAGCTGATCGTTCTACTCGCGAATAACTATTAAACTTGGGTCTAAAATAATATCCATCACTGTTTGTCCTAAATCCATAGTCCTCACTTTCGTCGTTCCATTTCATCTTATGCTTTGAACGCACTGTTCTTCCGTGTTTGGGAATGAAATATGGGACGGGTGCTTCGTCCCTGCACGGTCTTTCGGAGAAGCTGGTGGGGGTGAAGTTGCCGCGGATAAAGTTTCCAACGATGGAATAAAGCACGTAGTCTCGTAGCGTTGGGTCTCCGAACTGAAGGTGGACTGGAAAGAAGGAAAAAGTACTATTAGATTTATTCAAATTTATTAACAAATAATTAATTAATTTTCTTAAAAGTTTATTTAAAAACGCACAAAGGACAAATAAAACTGCTTTTAATATATTCTTTCATTTATCTAATTCATCTTGCAAATATTATTTAACACTTCTTCAAGTCTTTATTTATCGACGTCAATCAAAATGGCGTGTCTATAACGCAATTGCTATGAAAATTTCTACAGTACTTATTCGTAATCTGACTTTATCGAATTTGATATATAGAAAGCGTACTAAGTGTCATGTGGACGTGGACATTTTTGGGTCGTTTCTCTATTTCCTATTGCGCCCGACCCTGTTTCCGTTACGGAGTACTGCTTTTGTACGGATAAAGACATTAACGATGACCTGGATAGAGGCTTTGTTGTCAGAATGTCGTTTATGAACCAAAGTAGATTTTAATGTTTCATCGTAGAAACTTCTATGCGTGGGCCAAAGAGAAGAGTGGTTTTATTCAATAACTACAGTGATAAGCAGTTTGACAAATCTAAAAATGCACGACTCATATTGATTTTCAGTAGATTTCCGTTTGGTGATGAAACGAACCATTTAAAATAGAACTTGGAACGATGGATTTCCTTCTAGAAATGTTACTTGTAAAGCTTGTTAATTAGCGATAAATGACTATATTCATATGTTTTCCGCATTTGCTATAGTAAAAAATATTTTCGAGGTAAATTATTTATTCTTAACTAGAGATTGAAATTGCTGGTCGAAATTCGCCCACAAACCTATTTGCGTACAACGACATGTATTGTTCTACTCACAAAAAAATAGCTTTGACAATTAATATAACATACGGTTGTCAATATTACGCTCATGAGTGTGTAAATCAAATGGCATTGGTGTGCGTGTGGTTTTCATTTAATAATTTAATATATTAATATTGCATGTTGTAAAAAAAGTATTAGCCTTCGCACACCTTCCTCCACACGAACTAAAATTGTGACAAATTTCATACTCCTCTGTCCCGGCAATTTTCGTAAATTGGTACCATCTAAAACAGCATAGTCATTCACTTACTTGGTCATTCACTCATTCACTTACTCACGCACTCTTAAACCGAAACACACCTGCAAGACTTCTAACAGTGTAGTTGTCGATTGGATTAGGTAGTAACTAACGTGTTCCGCCTGCCCGTGTACCCCTTGTCTTTCTAACAAAGGCTGACTACACCTTTATGATAGATCTATGCTACATTTATGATATTTATAAGTTACCTTTATGATAGTCATTCCAACTAATATAGCTCCAATTTGCAATAAACTACTGATTGGGGCGTGATTATATTTAAATTGCGTTCTACAAGCGAACATTTTATTCGTCAGCCGACATTTTATGGAATGAATTTTCAACATAATTTTTTTATTTTTATTATTATTTTTATTTTATTTACCTTTAGAGGCAGCAGCTAGAGTCAAGGTTCGGGAGCAACTCAAAAATTTAATCCCCTACTATCCAGCTGTGAGTATGAAATTACTTTTTATTAGAAAGAGAAATCTTTATTTCACATCACAACACTTTATATAAAATTTGCTTAAGAAATTTTACTACTGTATTACACCATTATATAAACTATATTAAAACATTCGTTTAACAAACTTTAAGGCAAGAGTGAATAGGTTCATTCTAGGCAAGCGCGCTCCATCGTAGACCACATCTATACTTTATCAAGTGTGACTGCGGTCAAGCGCTTGCCTATCTCCAAAAAAAAAAAAAAGAATTTACCCGCTCCACCACCACCAAGCGAATTATCATAACCTAGCAGTGCTATAGAAATAAATTTTCACTTTTTTACTTTCGATTATTTGTTTTCTTCAATTCCTAATTATTAGTCCAGTCATCTAAGTCAAAAAAGATAATTCTCGAAATCTAACGCTATAAGTTTTTAAGCATTATTGTATTAAGACCTCTATTTTAACATTATAAATGTCTTAAATGCTAACGTGTGACCTCGTCCTTAAATATCAGTTTTTTGAGAATATCTCGTTTTCCTACTAAATATCTATATAATAATATCGTAGCGGAAACTTTCGGTACCATTTTATGAAAATTGCGCTGACGGAGGTGTATGAAATTTGGCATAATTAGCTTACCTCCTGGTCGCGCAGATGTTCATGGACGTCAGTACGCACTTAGCTGCCTGCCGCCTGCTCGTTTGCCCCTATCTAATACTGCTACTAGCCGTAATTTCAAAATTTAAGCTTTATCCTTTATTAGGGTTCCGTAAAAACTTGGCGCCCTCATTGTTTTTTTTAAGTTTTAATTTATATTCCACGGTCAAGGCCCGTGAGATTTTTATTTTATTATCTTGTTCATTACATTTTTCTGTTTTTTCACTATTTTCCGTTTCATTATTCTTTTATACGTCCAGTTTCTTTGAGACAAACATATTCCGCGATGGCCCTTATAGTTTCACTCTGTCAATCCGTCCGGCTTTTCGTCCACAAGGTCCAGCCTCGAAATAACGCAGAGTAAAAACATAAATCAAATAAATGTAAGAGAAACAGTTTTATAACATGGGTATTTACCTAGCAGCAAGACATCGTTTATTAATATTAAGTTTAATGAATACATATAAACAAGACTTTTTTTGCGTCACGCTGGGCACACCAGCCCTTAAATAATTTTGAAAACATCGAAAAATTGCTATAAAACAAAAAAGAAAACGAATATTTGCGTAGAACCTTGTCCACTCAGTTGAAGTTACACTTTTTATTAAACTTTATTAACACAATAATCGTAATACTCCAACACGCAATTTTCACGGAATGCCTCAAATAGAGCTAGATGGAGAAGTATCGCAAAAGCCGCTACTACACTACTGTGGGAAACGGTGAGGTTTTGTTTAATTTGTTTGTTCTAAGCCCTCATTGGCACGCACAAGAGTTTTTTTGACGCGCGTTAAAAAAGCGTTCAAATATAACATATGGGTTGCCAAGTT
Organism: Charaxes varanes; assembly: GCA_024363005.1. Lineage (NCBI taxonomy): Eukaryota > Metazoa > Arthropoda > Insecta > Lepidoptera > Nymphalidae > Charaxes > Charaxes varanes. Next base: position 1,677,207 of record JANCMC010033613.1, read on the forward strand.
TCATTTTACTTTTATTATATTAGGGAAACAAACAGTATAATATTTCTTAAAAAAATTCTTATGACACGTTTTAAACACCAATTAAGTTTCCATGTTTAAATGTAACATAAAGAGTACACAGTAGTGTGTATTTGTGTTCACACGGCAGCTGTTTATCAAGCAATGTCCTATTTTCAACGCTACATCTATACTAATATATAAAGCTGAAGAGTTTGTTTGTTTGTTTACTTGAACGCGATAATAATAGTTTGTTTTTTTTTTACACATCTAAAAAACACTGATTTTTACTCTAACTTACTGATGCCGCATAGTTAGCTTTTGTTGTAGAGTCTATGACGCTAGAGTTAGAGAGTGTAGAGTTAGGAGCGTGGCTCTAAAGGAGATCTGATTTGACAATGCAAGCCATATAGGAAGACGGTTTGTTTTTGATCTCTTTCCGTTTAAAATTCAAATCTCAAATAATATTTAATACTACGAAACCGATCGATTCAAGAGCAAGGATTATACGTATACTTTACCATTTTGGATGACAGCTCCTAGTTAAAGAAAACTTTGGTAAGGGTTATTGTTAAAAATTAACGTAATGTATAAGCAGCAAAAATGTGCGCTTCTGCTGCTGCTGTAAGAGAGTGCAACTAAGATATGCCGCTAGGGAGAAGATGGAGTGGGCATTCGTTCACAACATGCTACAGGGTTTGATCTGGTGCTCCGCAGTCACATTGTGGTGAATCTATTAGTCCCCATTTGTAAAGGTAGTGATTAGATTTTCCGTGGTTAATCCGGAATCTGTTTAGGGCTGTCCACACCTTCCTTTCGGCATTAAAACCGAGCATTTCCTTTGTGGGATCGAGTACAGGTTCCAAATATTTAAATATTTATTATGTTTTAAATTATTGTGTTGACGGTACCGCAAAGAACATTAGCGACCAATCTGCCGTGGATTGTTTGCCTGTAACGCTTAACTGTCTCGTAACGCTGGTTTTTCTTGTGGAATACCTGACTTGAGTGCTGAGTGTCGAGGAGATAGTCCACCATCTGAAGTACCGCTGAGCTGAAACCAAAAAACAGGTAAATTATTGTTTAATGATTGTTATCAAGGGCGACTTAAAATAATATTTTATAGTTAAAATATTGTTGTATAATACAAGCAGCGGAATTCATGAATGTAAAATGGAAACTGTCTGCGTATCACACCAGCCTATTCTACAAAATCGTAAAGAGAACAGTGAAAACTTTAAAAACGAAACCAAATCATGGCGCAACACATACATATACTAGTATAGATGTTTTAATAGCAAATAAAAAGTTAATGGCAGCTTGCTTGTGTGTGTGCAGGTGTCCTCCACATTCACGGGATGCTAACAGTCGTTCGTGGAACTCGCCGCGAAATGGACGTGGAAGATGCTGCTTGCTGAACTTTTGAATTGCTTTATTATATGCAAAAAAATTGCATTGCAGACTTTCTATAAAGAAGCAGTTATCAAAATTATCTTGATATAAAATCTTATATTGAATCCAGTGGCAAAATTTAATTTCACGGGGCCGTGAATGTGTATGTGTACCCGTGAACGTCACCCTAAAGAGGCGTGAACCCTTTGTCGCGGGATAAAATACCGACTCAGATCGGGGAACAGGCGTGAACGCGCGCGAACCTCGCGAAACCTTTCACATTATTGTCCGCGCCTTTATGGGACTTCATGGTATACAGGACTATATGACACACGGACGTCTGTTCCTAAGGTAGACAACTTAATGCCTGTGTTATACCGGTAACAGCCCCTCTAACACAACCTATATGCTTAATTGGAGGGAAAAGGTAAAATGTAAGACAGAGGTTGGCAACCTTTTTTGGCAGACACGAGTCACATCGTTAAATAACTAAATGCAGGGGGGCCACATTGTTAAGAAACTAGATTTAGGTGGGCTATACTTGTAAAATAATTGTTTGGAAATAGGAGTGCAGTTATCTATGTTTTTTATTATGTATTTTGACATTGTAAGCGATATTAAAAATGTTAAAATTTAGTACAAGACGACGAAATTCTGACACTCGTATAAAGTAATTAACTATCTATTATTTATTTAAAAGAAATAGATTGTCATTTACAAAACAGCCGCAGGCAATAAAGAGAGGGGTCACCCATTGCCTACCGCTGAATTATGAGGTAAAACTAATGTCCTTTTTAAAATAAATATTCAAATCTTATGCCGGAGCCAGACATAGCTCAAAAATTTTGTACATATTCGTCCTTGAAGACTAAAAGTTCTACAAAACTTTACGCATTACACAAAGACCCCGGCCACACTACATGATCCTTCAAATGATGCTAAGTCTGGCTCTGGCATTAAACACAGAAATCGTTTATTCAAACATGCGTTGCAGAATTTGTTCATTACAATTTGCTCTAATGATTAAATAGAACTTCGTTATAGTTGTTTCAATAAAGTATTTGAGAAGCAGACTTAATATATGTCATGTTCATTTATTGGTTGGGAAGCTTTAAAGCGTCCGACAAAAGTTCCTGCCAAAGAAAAGCGTCTGACACTTTACATATTAATATGCAACAAAATATATATAAGAATCAGTCATTGAAGCTTTTAGTTTAATTTTGCACCTTTTACTTTTACCTGACTTCAAAAAAACGTGCCATCGGTTTCATCGGTTTGACTTTAAACCATCAGTAGACGTCTAATACAGCGCATGAATGCATATTACTTTTGTGCTTCAAGAAACGCCAAGAAACTATTCCTTGGTGTTCTTTGAAGGCGGTTTTGTTTTTTATTTTGAAATAATTTTTCAGGCACCTTTCTAATCTGGTACCCGCCCACTGGTCGCAGAGCGAACTCAACAAGTATCCATGCATTTAATAAGTACATGATATATTACTCGGAACCTAAGATTTCATCTTTCCAAAAATAAGTTATGTCTTACAGCTCTGGGATCTCGGACCATACATTTAAAAATCTGTTGTTAATGTACTCTCGAGTACCACTTAGTTTCTTTTTGTACTTTTTAATTTGTAGTGAATTAGAAATAAATAGCCTGAGCACAATAACTATATTATGTATCAGCTATAATAAGGGGTCATCCATAAATTACGTCACACGTTAGGGAGGAGAGGGGGGAGGGGGGGTTGTCACCGAAATGTGTTATGTGTGACAATGGGCAAGGAAGGGGGGTGTCAAAGGTGGCTTTGTGTGGCGTCAAATGTCAAAATTAATAAAACTCAAAACATTGAAAAAAAATTTGAAACTGCTTTTTAGCTATATACTTTTTCATACATGCATAAAATTGGAAAATTTGTGACGTCACACCAAGGGAGAGAGGGTATAGAAAATGTAGCAATATGTGACAAGGAGGGGGGTTAAAAATCGTAAATTTTAATGTGTCGTTATTTATGGATGACCCCTAATCTATGAAACGTGATTGTTAGCATTAACAATCCAATCATAAATGTAATACTTTTCTGATATTCGTTAGTGGCTTGTATACTGACAGTAAAACACTACCTAACTGAAGAATTTATAAATTTATTACTAAATTATCTATACTCGCGTGTAACTGAATCGACTCAGCAACTGTATCTGACTCAGCAAGTGAATATGACTCAGCAACTGAATCTGACTCCGCAACCGAATTGACTCAAGTCGTACATTGGTTATTTTTTCGGAATAAGGGTTTTTTATGTTCATGTTTTTTTTTATCCTAAAGCCCGATTACTATTCCCATAACAGCAATTTGAAAATAAATGATGACAAAATCGAAACGAAAAACAATTTTTCCTCAAAATGAATCTTTAATGCCAATATGTCTTGAGTCGATTCAATATACACTATATTAAGCTGTATATATTAATAATATTTTTCTTAATTACCTGCTTAGTAGGCAGTGTAACGACGGGGTGCTGGCCATGAATCTCTTTCTTGGGCAGACGATCCATGACCATCCTGAATGACTGATCCGAACCCAGAGAAATGACGCAGAATCCCTTCGACTGCCCATTTGCCCTGTTCTCGAAGAACTTGACATCTTGAAAATCCGTAACGCCAATATCGGCGATCGCGTTAGCTATATCTTGATCAGTCGCCCACTGGAAAACACACGTATCCAAAACTCAGGGAAAAACGAAACTCACACAACATGAAGCAAAATACTAATTACATACTTCACTGTACCTTGAATTTTTTCTTACGACCGAAGCTCATTCGTCATTACAAATTTTTTATCACATCACAAACCTACACACGGTTTTCGAAATTTACGCGTTGCAACTTTACCATAAAACCAAAAATATATAGTCGCTTCAAATCGCTTGCATTAATCGTTCATTTGTACATCTACTTTCACAACCATTCATCTTGATGCCATATTCATTCCATAGCGGGAAACGTTGGGTGTAAAGGAAACAGTTTTCATTTTAGCCATTCTTTTATTTCAATATTACATCGGTAATGCAATTTTATGATAATCTCGCAAAGGAAATGCAGTGAACATACTGCGATTCAACAGATCTGTAAGGGGTCAGGTCCTACGACATTTAAAGGAGAATTACAGTTTTAACAATTTACTCATTTCACTTAGTATTATATTTATTAACAGCATATATTAATTTAGCTATTTTTAAACTGTCTTAGATACTTAATAAATTAAGGAATGCTTTATTTTTTAATTGTACAGTTATTTAGTAACAAAATTATTTAAACAAGATTTTAACGTTAAAGCTTGAGAGGACAACCTCGTATGTTAAAATGGTCTATTTCGACGTTGCAGCTCGCGTTTTCGTATAATAGTTGTTATTGCCAGGTCGTGTGTAACATTTATAATTCTGCTGACCCTTTTAGGCGATACAAAGATGAACGAAACATACAAAAGCCAATATTTACGAACATTTAAGCAGATTTTGCAATCAAGATGCAGAAAATGTACAATTTAACGAAAAAACTTTCGATAAATCTTAAATAGTATTGTATGCGTAACAAAATAAAACAGAGATCGTCTAGAAACAAGTATTTCAATATCCCTAAAAACCTAACCCTAACAAAAACATTTACGAAATTACATTACAAAGTTATAACTCAGATGTAAACCAGAAATTACGATAATTAAAAAAAAAAAAAAACAGTCGACAAAACTTTAATAACTACAATTAATTACAAGTTCTTACCTTCTCGAGAACCTGATAAGAGAAATATTATTAAAAATATAAAGCGCAATCAGAATTTTGGTAGAAATGTATATGAAACGAAATCAACAGCATGCAAGTATTCATATGCCAATATTCTGATTGCAGATAAAGCTCTCAGTCCATTAAAGCAAACCACCTACCTAATAAATTAATCAGTGTTTATTTATCAAATTAATAAACAATATAAACACGCTTTGTCTAATAAACAAACTAAACCTAAGACATTTTAACATGTTTGGGTCTACCAGGCAAGCTTTCAACAACCACTCTATTGCAACATCAAAATGTTGTTGAAGAAAATAATTTGAATCTGCAACATGAGGATTTTAATGTTGCAATTATAAAATAGTTTTCATTAATAAGTTGCACGGCGACCCACATTATAACTGTAAAGCAATTTAAAAATTATATATAGATAGGATTGTACCTATTGCTAAGTAACACTCAGCTAATATTTTGGAAGCGTCATTATTTTCAAAACTACTTGCTACTTTTTTTAAAGACTTTGTATAAAAGTTGTTTTGTAAATTACCATAAAATGTAATGGAGCATGTAAGTTTATTTTTATATTTTGTTCATAGTTGGAAAATTATATATAAATATTTTTTTCTAGCATAAATGTATTAAAAATGACATAGTTAATATAAATATATATATATGAATAACACAATAAAGATCACATTCATTCATACATTCAATCAGCATCCACAACCACCATAATATTTTTATGTTTTAAGGACACACATTATTATTATACACAAGACATTTAAAATAGTTGTAAGTCATGTAAACATAATTTAAGATGCCCAAATTTATATCTACATAATGAAAAACAAAAACTTTACACCAGTGCAGATATACAGACAAAGAAAATAGAAATGTTGTGTCGTATTTTATAGATTAATTTGAATTTTGTTGTGAAACAATTATAATCAGCACTGACCTACATTCTTATGATACCGCTTAAAAAAATAACAAATGCAATAAAGGTGATATTTTATTTTATGTATCACTTGTTATCTTGTAAGAAGTAACTTGTTTTTAAGTTAGTGATGTACTGCAAATAATATAATAGCAAAAACAAGTTTAGGAAAGTCTTTAGTTCTATTTCAACACAACCATAAAAAAATAAAAGGTAAACATGAAAAAAAAATATATTGGTTATATAAAGAAGATGTTAATTTATAGCCCTTACTGTGCCTGTGTTAAAATAGATTCAAAATTTTAAATTACTTAGATCTAGACAATTCATTTGTTCTATGTAAAATTACAAATACATATTGTTGGCTTGTGAAGCATGTTTTTAAAGAATAAATAAAAATTAAACGTTATTAAATAGTGATGAATAATACCATTCTCATAATATGAATATAATCACACAATAATTAATTTAAATGGCATAAAAATAGTAAAAACTTGCAGTTCATTGTTTAATGTTTTGCAAAAAATTAAATACTAATTTCAAATTGAAACTTGTTTTTGCTTGACATTGAAATAGCATCATTGAAATGGGAGATAACACTGTTACTTAAGGAAAAAAACTGTATCTGCTAACATATACATAGGTATATCAGGTGATACAATTTTTTTACTTGTAAAAATAGTTAAATCTTGCATACGATATGTAAATTCTATGAACAAACACATAATGTATAATGCTGCTATATCAATAACTTCAAATGATTTTCTTTAACACTTTTATATAAATATATAAATCAAAGATGTTCCGATCCATTTATGCCACTATGTTTTATTTGCAATAAAAAATAGTGCCATTCATTTTGCAATAAATAACCAAATGAAAAATACACACATTTATATACTGTCTTGTAACGTTCGAAAAAATCTTAACTAACTCAATATCTTCAAACAGATCTTAAAAATTTAATTTCGTAAGTCTAATTTAGTTTAAGCCAAGAAGTGAATTATTTTTAAAATCAACTATATTTGTAGTTAATTTTCTATGTGATTAACATTAAAATACTAAGTGATTTTTAAAATTGAAAAGTGACACAAGGACTCATACTCAGATAAAAACAAACTATAGTAAACAATTTTGTTTTACCATCATTACAAAAACATTATGTTTATAATCTTTAAATGATATTTTTACGAAGTTCCTATATTTTATTATCAAAACACTTTATAATATGAAAAACATCCTGACACAGTTTACATTTGCATGATTAATAAGCCGGAATAAGAAACAATGGAATTAATTATAATTTATTGTCATTTAAGACACAAATGACAGTAACTTAACTGTTCCACTATTTTTTTTTACTGCTCTGAGAGACATGGACTACAATAAAGATATATATTATTTTATTTGTTCTATCAAAAATGAATTAATAGATTTTTCAATAATATAAAATAAAATGTTTCCAGGAATTTATGCTTTTAATTAATAGTTAAATGCTAAACATAACCAATTCAAATACTTGGCCACATTATGTATTGCCTGTCATGTAATGCACTTTTACATTATAAAAATTGTGAAAATCATTCAATCGTTTTTTACTGTTTGTTAAATAAGGAAAGACTGAAACTTTAATACAGTAAGTGTAATCAGCCTAGAATTTAGCAGTCAAAAATTCATAATATAGTCATAATTCAATAAATTATTAGAGTAAGCTCAATTTTAATAATAATAATAAATATGTTAGTACGAGTTATCACAATTCTATAAACATACCATATATTTTAATTGTAAGTATATTCTTGCTTTCATAGCAAACGAAAAATAATGTTATATTTTTTAGGACCCTTATCACAGTGTTTTTACTAAAAATAATATTTTAATTCAGTTGTGTTACCATCACAGTTAATATCCGATTCTAAATAATTCTTTATTAATAGTCAGTGATTACAGTTCACTGAAACCCTAACCCCTAAGCCAGATATGCCCATATCATAGGGGCTAGACCCTTCCCTAACATTGACAAATATTTGTTTTTACTACCAAATTATAAATGTGAAATATTTATAATTTTCAGACTAAACATGTATGTAAGATATCTATTAAAAAACTTTCATAATGATCTTTAATATGATAAATATAATGATGTTTTCCCCCGCTGTACATCAATTCTAAAGGCTACTGTTATTATAACACACCTGTTTTACAAATATTCATCACATGTATAATATGTTTTAATTAACACTCAAAGATCACTTCCTAAACTATTTTTAACAGGAACACTTCCAAAGCAACAAATAATTACTTAAAAAAAGTATTATACCTAATAACTGTAAAATATACAATAAACTTTGTACATAGAAATTTGACTTTTATATGATATACACAAATTTGAAAGTATAGGGTACAGTTAAGTCCTTGTAATATTAACACAACATTGTACTTTTATTTAAGTGTGAATATAGTATAAAACTTTGTCCCAAAGTTTCTCATAAGAACATGAACAAATTCACGCTAAAAAGAATCTTGGACAGTTATTACTATATCAAACCTATGATGTTTTTGCTTAATAGTTATATGTTTCAATATAATAAGAGCTCTATCCTTTTTAAGACAGTTAAGAGATTTCAAATATTGAATAATTTAAACATATCAATGTAAATTAAATGATGATTCAAAGATTTTTATTTCCTCATGTTTGAAGACAATTAAAAAAATACATAATTCTGTATTTATACTCGTTGTATTATGTATGACAAAAACATATTTATGTCATTTGATAGTTGCTCTACAGTTTGGAAATATAAATTGCTAAGCCGCAAGTAGCATCTAGACAGAATATGTTACAAAACAGTACCAGTGCAAATAAAATCAGTTTATTTTTAAATGAAATAATATACCAATAACCTGGTTAAATTTAAACGTTTTTATTCATTTGGTTATTTTGATTATTAGGGATGCCATCTACATCGATTATATAATAGAACAAACTATCTATAACGTTTAAACGTAATTTCCCTGTAGTGTAAACACCAATACACATGTAAAAAGGTAATTAACATTCAGTTTTAGTCAAATTAACTTAAATTTTGAATCTGAAAAAACATTATACTAAAACCACTTTCGCATTTATATTCAAACTTCTTTTGCCGATATTTAAGTATGGTAAAATGACAAAGCGATAAATGTACAAAAAAATATTGTGGGTATCGGGAGCCCATTCCTTAAAACACGCAGGTGTGAATCCGGCAGCGCCGATATTTTTCCTATTTTAGAATGAAAATATAAATTTCTACGCTTTTACACTAAACATGAATAAAAAAGTCTTAATAAATCGTACATTCTAATATTTACTGTAGATGGCAGCCCTTACCAGACGTTCTGTTTTTAACAGACGTTGAAAAGTAATATTTTACTATATTTACATATTATATCTAAAGAGAAAATTAGGTACAAACCCAAGTGAGATTGCCGACGTAAAGTTGGAAGCGGCGGCCATGATGGCCGTGGTTGGGTGCGTTGTTATGGTAAGGAGCCGAGCCATTTGTTTCTTCTGGTGGATGTTGATGCGATGGAGGTCCTGAATTCGGCGGCCGATCCCCATCGTCCTGTTTTGATGCTGGTGCCGCGATCACGTCGTCGTAAAGATCCACATTTTCACCTCCAAACTCATCCTGTAAACGGGTTTTTTAAGTTTAACTAAGTTAGTTTAATTAAGGGTTATTATTTTTGTTATATTTTGTACATAATGTCTTTATTCAGTCACGTCTAGTGATGGTGTTGTTGTCGCGTTTCCTTCGGTTTGTGAGACTTCCCGGTGGCCTAAACTCGTCATTAAAGGCCGGCAATGCATCTGCTTGCCTCCTAGTTGAGCAGATGTCCATGGACGTCACTAGGCACTTAGCTGCCTGCTCGTTTGCCCCTTGTTAGATTAAAAAAGAAATGATTGAGAAAATAATAAACTTCCAAATGAATGTATTTGAATACGCCTTTGTGTGCTTATATTCACAATGGAACTCAATATAGATATTTTTTTAAATCCACCTTTATTATGTCATGTGGTATTCGCTTAATTTATATATTAATACATGAAGCGAAAACTTTAGGTACCATTTTCCAAAAATTGGGCTGTTTGAGGAGTATAAAATTTGGCCAATTTTAGTTCATATACAGGAAGAATGCCAATATTTTTATAACATGCAATATTAATATACTGAATTATTAAAATAAACCCACACGCACACTAATGCTATTTACTCCATTTACACACACATTTATTGAATGATGTCAAAGCGTAATCGTGACAGCCGTATGTTATATTAATTGTCAAATTTTATTTTTCTGCCAATAGAACAATACGTGTCGTTGTACGCAAAAAGGTTTGTGGGCGAATTACGTCCAGCCAGCAATCTCTAGTAGAAATAAAATGGGCATAAAAAATAATTAAAAAGTTTTTACTACTACATGTAAGAAATTTGAATTAAAGAAAAATGAAATTAAATATAAATAATAGACAGATTTTTAATTTTGCAATAGATGTCAAAGACAATCACAATTATATATCTATTGAAAGACAGTCGGAAATGAATATAGATGAAAGAAAAAAAATTGACAATTGTATCTTTGTTCAAAGAGGGTTGGAAATAAATGAGTTGACTGAAGAAGATATAAGGCCCTTAGTTTCCCTTCATAAACGTAAACCAAACCTCAAAGTTTTTTGCCGAGAAGTTTTATCCTAAAGTCACCGTAATAAATGTGTAGGAGGACCTCTGTGCCAAGCAATATCTATATATTATTTTTACGACTCTTTCGCAACCAATAATAAAGCCCAAACGGTCACTTAATATGTATTTAAGAGGCTTATCAGATTCATGGAATTAGAATAACAAGGTTATCGGTATAATAGCTATGAAAGATACTATCAGTGGTACGAAATTATGATAGATGGTTTAAAGCAATGAACTAATATGATACTAACGCACTGGGTAAAACGTAAAAAAATCGGGGCAAGTGCGAGTCAGATTCACGGACTAAGGGTTCCGTATCATCACGTTTACCAGTTTATTTAAAGATTTATACTTTTCATAAGATTTATTTTCATTTGACCGTCACCGCTGTTTTTTGTAATGTAACTACAAATTTTGCGGTTTTCGGAATTTCTCCTGTACTTCAAGATATACTAGTACTTACTTGTACTGTACTACACAAGATATACTTGTACTATTCTTGTACTTCTTGCCAAATGTCATGATTCTAGGTCAACAGGAAGTACCTTATAGGTTTTGATTCCCTTTTCGAATGTACCTTTTAGTATGTTAAATGCGACATAAATGGCCATATCTTTTATTGCGTCTATTTAGAAGGTAGATTTTTTTGAATTTTCCATTATCACAGACCTGAGTGTTTGGTATCGATTTCAACTTTATGTCTCTATGCTTTTCTGAGAAAAAGGGTCATAACAGATAAACATATAGATAAACAAACAGACACTGATGAAACAATAAATTTACAGATTTCGAATTTGTCCCTATCTTGGTATTGAAAAAGAACCATGTACCCGATATAACTGGTCCAGCCATTCAGGAGTTCAGAGCCCAGAACTCCTAAATGGCCATAAAGCAGTGTCCATGTGTAAGTAAGTAGCAAGAAAAACATTAAGATACTTAAACGTTGCGAATCTAATAAGCTAATATATTTAATATTTTATGGTATTCTGCAAAACGATTCCTGTTCTTTTTTATCTGAAATTCTCATAAAAACCCTATTCTTACGATGAAGATTTGATTATCACAATTGAGAAGAGCATCTCGACTGAGCGATGCTTTCCCTCTTTCTATTTTAAACGAAAAACTGATAAACGTGTAGCAATCCAAACTTCGTTTCTTCCATTCAAATGCGAATGTAAGAAAAATAAAAGCTTTGTATCTGGAACGCGTTCGGAATCCTTATCGCTGCCATGATGGATCGAGAAAGGGGGATATATCAAGTTTTAACAGCCAACGTGTCTGGAGGAATATGGATGGATTCGTAATTTGTCACCTGGATTTCTTAGATTTTCCTTTGTATTTTTCATTTTTTCGATTGTTGTTACCAGGTTCTTATGCGCACCACATATCTGATTGGCTGTTTATATTTCTTTATTATTTTCTATTAAGATCAAAGCTTATGTATATCGACAATTTGATTTTGACTAGCGCGTTGGTGCAGTTGATAGCGATCCTGTCATTCGCTTCGGGGGTTGTGGGTTCGATTCTCGCCTCGAATCTGGGTGTAATATCTATATGTATATATTTCTATATAATAAAATATTTATGTATAAAAGATGTCTGTTACACGTGTGTTAAGTTGTTTACCTTAGGAACAGATCTCCGTGTGTCATGTAGCCCTGTATATTTATTTATTAATTTAAAAAAAGAATTCTAAAAAGCTCCCAAACCATAGCAGGAACCAAAACCAATAGGTCAGTTCATAATAGCCAAAGCCAATACAAAGTATATAGAGCGAAACACTAGAGCTAACTCCCTGAGGTAATTTATGGCCACTGTATAGAGAACCATTGTTTTCGCTAAAATTAGGCCTGACGAAGTGGGCCGTTTTAAACGCCCCGATAATTCCCATCGGAGACTGCATCATTGAACATTGAAAGAGACTTTAAAATAAACATTGCTGTATGTTAGAAAACTACCTAAACTACTAATTTGTTTTGCACTTCTATCTATTTGCATCTTTACAAAATAGAAGCCCGCTCTATCTTTATATATATAATTCTGCTGTACGTGTGTTTGTCAGTGACCCCCTCCGAAACGGGAGGACCGAATTGAAGGTTTTTTTGCATGCGTTTGGGTGGCGGTGCGTACGTGAATTCAGTGAATTTGTTAAATTTTGGGGATCTTAATTTTTTTGTGTAGAACTCTAAATATTTAGCTTGAAGCTAAGTAGCCCATGTTACTCCTTGCAAAATCAGCGTTCAATCAGCGAAATTCCCGTCCAAATTCAAATCCTGTCCGTCCAGACAGACAGACAAAAATAAGTAAAGTAATTGCTATAGATATCGTATATTAAGTCACATTCAATTAGTAAAAAACATAGCCAAGAGCGTGTCAAGACACGCTTATATAGAAGGGTTCCGTATGTGATACGCTATAAACGTATTTGTTAAATAACTCTAAAGCGTCTTACTGTACGTAAACAATACGTTTGTGTTGTCATAATATTTCGAACCGAAGATCAACATCCAATATAACTTGTGATACATGAAGATTGCGAAGGCATTTATGGTAAAGCGCTACGAAACGACAATAAAATGTTGAAAATCTGTTTCCACACTTAAATATTGAAGAAAATTTATATACAAATGCAGAATCACACGCGTAGTGACACACATAATGGCCTGCTGCTATACACTTTTATGTCTTAATAACTCTCATATGTTTTGTAAGTCAATATATAGTAACCTTGTTTAGTTTTAAAAAAGACATAAATTTTTGAACTATAAATATATAAAATAGGAATTATTTTTTATTACACCTGTTTGAAAGGAGTGATTTTTAAAGCTAAAACTTGTACTTTGTACTGAAGGTAGATATAAAAAGTGGCCAAGAGCGTGTCAAGACATCCTACAGAAGGGTTCCGTTTCTGATACACGATAAAGATATTTGCAGCATTTTTTTTTTAAATTTGCCTTTATTTGTCACCGATTTATAACCGATATTTAGAATTGCATTTAAATAGCCTAAAGCGAAAAGGTTAAAGTTGTGTCGAGTCCATTTTTAAATTGGCCCCCATAACTATCAAATTGCTCCCTTAAGGGGCGTGGGGCCCAGGTTGGGAAACACTGATGTATATATTCATTTTATTAATATGTGACCAAGTATATGTATCTATTTTTTTAAAGACTGCGAAGCGGTGATGCGATTGCTTAGTGGAAGGCAGCAGTTTTCACTTCTGTCGGAACTCCCGGAGTGAACTTTTTTTTATTTGTGATCAGAAATAACATCATTGAAAATGGATTTGAGTCGTGCATTTCTGGATTTTCCAAATTTTTTTTGACAGCTCATATTGCGATGCATTCAGGGAGCTATCGAAATATTTTTTAAACTCCATTTCCCCTTCTTAAACTTTAAATTTGAGTTTCTGCATGTGAAGATGTTTTTTTAAACATCTTCACATGCAGAAACTCTAATTGCAATCAAAAAATTGCTGCTTAAAAATGCATAAAATAATTTTAAATAAATAAATATAACATGTGACAAAAAAGTTTTATCCGATTTCATTCAAAATAATTTTCCTAATGACTTTTTAGCATGTGCTATCAACATGGAAAATTTCAAGTCTCTAGCCCTCACTGATGATGATCAAGTGAACGTACTCCGCTTTAATGTCAAAGTTGCATCACCTATATCGTGTTTTAATGAAAAATTGGTGCCGGTAAGTACCTTATCTTTTTATTGGGTACTTAGGGCTGCCGGCTGCTCAAAATTCGCATTAAAATCTTTAGACTTGCGTACTATATGCTTATTTAAAGCTATACACATATATGTAAAAAAAATCAATCATTTGTACAGCAACCTTTGACAATAAACGTCGAGGTGTAAGTCACGACTAGTCTGACACAATCTTATAGTAGAAGACAAGAAAAGTTGAATAGAAACTAACTTCATGGCTAATGTTTGACTGGCCTGTTGGCGCAGTTGGCAGTGGTCCTGTCTTCCGCTCTGGGTCGTGGGTTCAATTCCTATCTCGAGTCCGGGCGTATTAAATGAATATGTATGTATTTATGTGTTATAAAAAAAATATATTTGTGTACAACAGACGTCTGTTACCTATATCACAGGCATTACGTTGCCTTCCTTAGGAACAGACGTCCGTGTGTCATGTAGTCCTATATATTTATTTGTTTATCCTGGCTAGTAGTAGTTTTCTGCTGATACTATGCGTATAGAAATTTCTAATTTAAAATGATGTTTCTTATTTACTTTAGCTTCGATAGTTAACGCTCTACTGTAAAGTTGGGAAAATGGGGTTACAACAACTTACGTGGGAGGTATCGACATATAGATAACTGCGGCTTTACTAGTGTTTATTTCTTTGTTAGTTCTTTTTGTGGATGCACTTATATCTTTTTCTGTACCGCTTCGCAGATGCGTTGTCAGCCTTTGAGAAATGAGTGTACTCTTCACTTAAAGGTCCATAAGTCCTAATAACGTTGGCTAGTTTATGATATTGCACCTAGAAATATTTATAATAATAATAACAGAGTTCGCGGGTGGAAATTTGGCCACAAAAATCGAAATCTCATTAACAGTGACCTTTCGAACTAGTTACTTTGATTTATTAATACGTGATGACTAATCTAGAATTGGCGCGAATCCAAGGTATGAGGCGAGAAAATTTTTGGCGATGACGAATTCCGTCAATGAATGATTAAATGTTCTTTAAGCTTTTGAAATTTAACATTAAATTGTTTAAATGGTTTTGGTAATAGAGAACGTACCCACTCTTGAGCACTAAGATTTAGTGCGTGTGAGTTTTGTAAATATCGATCGATTCGAAATGTCACTTTGTGATATTAATCGTAATTAGAGGTAGCGCCATGCTTGTAGCCAAATTGGGCCGGTGCATCTGGGTACCAGTACCTCTTTCTCACATGAGATCGGCGTGAAGTGGCGGCAATGCTGTCACGTCTTGTGACGGTATTGTTGTCGCGTTACGTTCGGTTTGGTGCCGAAGCGTTGCCTGCCCAGAAGATATCTTTACACATGACTTGATAATTTAGATATTATAGCAACAAGGAAAGATATCTGGAAGTAGATTATTAGTCGGATCAAATGCATCAAGACGGTGAGGATGCGATCTTCAGGATATCCTCTGTTGTCATTGCCATAATAACTCAAATTAAAAAGAAAACTTATGAGTTGTGTGATTTTTTTGCAACACTACACTTTCCAAGAAATTTGTCTCATCTCTTTTCTGTATTTTGTCAGAATAAAGAGTACATCTTTTAGATATTTAGTTTCTTATACCAGTTATCTATTGTTATACTCATTTTAAAGAGGTAAAGTTTGTATTTACTGGGTAATATCTGGGGCATCAATAATCTGACATATAGGTATATGGTACATTGGGTATGATATGAAAGAGGACATTTTTTCAAATGTTCCATAGACATCTTTTTTTTTTCAAGAAATGAAATTCTAACATTGTAATTCAATTTTAATCATCTCTCTATGTCTGTGGTCGCTGTCACTTAATTATATGTATGTTGATACAATAAATAATATATAGTTCCTAATACCGGAGTCAGACATAGCTCAAAATGTTTGTACATTTTTGTCTTTGAAGTACTACAAAACTTTGGGAAGTTACACAAAGTCCCCAGCTACACTACATGATCATTGAAATGATCATTCAAATGAAGCTATGTTTGGCTCCGACATAAGAGTTGTCCGTTGCCAAACAAATACTATTTATTGACAATTTGACAGCCAGGAATATGGTTGAGCAATTTGGAGGTAATGACAAGACAGCTTCGTGCCACTGAGGAGAAAAAACTTCATATGACTTAAGAGGTGTAACGTATCGGGAGTACCTTTATCTGATTCTCTCAAGGCTTTCACTCCTTAATACTAGAAAGGTTATCATGCAATTATTGGTGATATAGTTTCTATATCACGATCTCATAGGTTATGAACGATTCAATACAGCGTTCTAAACCCAATAGATATAAAGTTTTTGTATTTTAAATTCCATACAAACCTGGTACGGTCAACAGATCTACTGGTTTACTGCATACAGAGCTACATCCGTGTTTACAGCCACTACAGTACACCAACTCTACTGATATTTTTTATTTATTCTTTTCAGTTTTCCTTAATTTTAAATCAAAAGTACAGGGGTCACAGCAAGAGCTACTTAACCTAGCGATCGACTCAAATACCGGCCAATAATTAGACAACGACCTCCTCATATCACCTATATATAGATTCTATTCAAGAACATGTTTCTGAATAGTACCAGAGATGTGAAGGTGATTTGGGTAGATGAAATTAATAACAAATAATTAATTTATTGCTGGTTCTGTAATCGAGTTCAAACATTTTTAGCCTTTATTCATCTTATAGCAAAACAATGTCTGTTTTAAAATTCAATCTAGTAACGTTTGCCCTCCCATTCTAACAAAACGTCCATCAAAGCTGAGTGAAATATTTGAACAATCCAAATACAAATCTTAGGGTTTTGAATGCATTTCCACCGAAATAAGTCTCAGGCCGAGATTAATTCGGGGCAATTCACGAGCCAGAACTTGATCTCGGCTTGTATAAATCTTATAGCGGTCGGTTGTAACTAACGATGAAATAACACTAATAAAAGATGCCTGTATTACTTACTTTCTAATAAATAATACAGAACTTCCACGTTTGCTTATAACCTCTTGTGGCTTAGGAATCTATTAAAAGACTAATACTTCTTAAGTTCTTAACATTTATTTAAAATCATTTTAAAACCATAAACACAAAGCCATGCATTCAAACATCTTACTGAGCAAGTTATTGTTTTTAAAATTATGTAAAACTAGCGGAACCGATAGATGTTGTCCTTTCCAAACGTTGGCTTATTTTTTATATCAAATTATAGCGCCATCTATTGGTCGCTTACGTCACCAAGCGCCTGACGCCGGCCAACTCTGACACCGTATTTGAAATCTCTCATATCTTCTAAGATATTCATTTTAATGATATGCTGTAAGGAGCATTTTTGATCTGCATAAAATTTACAACATGTCTAGTGTATTTAATTGGATAAACATTAATAAGGTATTCTTTAAAATAGCTTCGTAAATAGTTCATTACTTTCATTGAAACTAATGAACTATTTACGATAGTGTGAGAAGTAACATATATACTATTTATTTTTACATTTAACGTTTGAGCAAAAAATATAGTAAAAATTCGTTTCACAGATTTAATTACGTTAATTTAATCACGTTTTCAAAAACCTTTATAAATATAATAAGGGGGAAAATACTCTGGATGTGTTGAGGCTGTATAATTAAAACCTTTACATAAAATAGCATTTGTGAGTTTGCACAATTACTGCATTTTAAAACAAGATTTATATCTTTGTTAACAAAAAAAGTAACGCTTTTTTATACTTGTGCTATGACGGATGGCATGACGATAGTCAAGCGGACTCGGGATTTGATACGAGTCCTTATACAAATGACGTATGGTCGGATCGGGACCCTGATTAAAAACCTCAACTTTTTTAAGAAATCTGTACTGAATTCCAATACGGATTTAACCTCCTTTATAACTTAATTCCACTTCCACAAATCTCTGTACAAACAAGTACAAACCATGCCAACAATTTAACGTAATTTTTCATTTGGAATCCATCCAATGCAATGTATTGGCTTCTTCGACAACGCGCGAACGTAAGAGCAACTGAACTTTGTAAATTTATACGAAACTTTTATAGATACGAAAATACTTAGCTACTTTTTTCCCAATTTTTATTTATTTTTATTTTATTAGTTAAACAAAAATCTACAGATTATTTTATAAAAAATACTTAAACTAAAGAGTACCTTAACTTAGGCCAAAATAAATTTTCTTTATCTACAACTAACAATGTTATGATAATATGATGATGATATTATGATTAATTAATTATATGGCGCTACTCCATTGAGTCGGGCCATATAATAGTATGTGCGTATGTGCGTGCGTGGGTACTTGTGTATGTGTGCGCGCGCGCGTGTGTGTTTCTGTGTGTGTGCGCGCGTGTGTGTGTGAGTGTGTATGTATGTATGTATGTGCAATTTTATGGAGTTGTATTTAATTTTTTTTCTTACTTCACTTTTCAACCGACTTCAAAAAAGGAGGAGGTTCTCAATTCGACTGTGTGTTTATAATGACCTTAAATTGATTTTTTAAAGAAGATTATTTAAAAGTGAAGCGTGGTAAAAATATCACGAATGTTTCTTTAAAAAAGTGTGTATAAAATTTTCGCGGCCTCATCTTATATTTTGTGGAAGTGTGACAGTTTTATAAATGGTGTAGGTAAAAACGTTGGGGCTTTTCCCTCGCAGTGTGAAATTCTAGCCGACGAAAATTACTTTGCCACTCATACGGACATAATCTTGATTAAATTAAACGTAACAGCCTAAAAGCTTTATGCAGACATTACGCTGAAGTACTAACAATAAGCAAGCCCGAGGTGTTATTACTCCCCGGTGACAAGGAACTGCAGATTATATGAACATCTTTCAGATATAAAAATCGCCTTAGTTACCCTACTAATAATATGAATAATGTAATAATTATTTATTTACTATTAATTTAATAATTCTATATTACATAACATCTTCCCCTAAAAATAATACAAACAGTAAAAAATATATTACATTTTTCATAAATAAAAAAAAATCTAAATAAGCACACTCCTAAACCGCTAGACCGATTTTGATACAATTTTCTGTGTATATTTAGGGGTTCGTGCAGAGAAATCAGATCCGCTGGATGGCGCTGCTGTCAGTAGGTAAACGAAATTAGGTAGGTATGTTTTCGCCATAACTAAAAAACGGCTGTGCTTGTTTAACTCCTGTCTGTCCTATGCCTGTCTAAGAAAAAAGAAAGAAAGAAAACCTCAAAAGAATATTAACAAAACAACTTCGGCATACTTCCAATAGATGGCGTTCGTACAAGACGTTACTTGTGACCGAAAATAGAGCAAGACAATATCTGTCATGTCCACTAGTATTATAAAATTCTTATATATAGGCACTGCCCTAGTTCCTTCCTCTGCAATTAGATGGACTCGATACCAGCTGTCAATCCATGGAGCATTGCTAAGAAATCCGCCTCGCTTAGATTTCAACATCAAATAGAAAATAATTGAAAAATTGAAAATTGAAAATTTATTAGAGAAACTGTTTACAGGAACAAACAGTTGTCACGCCCATCTCCAGAAACTTAGAGCTAAAACAATGTTCCAGCTAAACATTATTACTTTAGAAATTTATAAACTATATAAATTCTTAAAAACTGATTGTAAGATTATGTATGTGTATGTGTCAAATTTTGAAGAGTATGTGTAAATTGTATACGTGTGTGTGAGACTAAGAGTGCGTATTATGTGTAAGTGTGTGTGTGCAAATTAGTGAGAGTGTGTAATAGAGTATGTGTTTTAAATTTAGATTTGTAATAGTTCTACTTTATAGCTAACGTTTGCGTAATATACTATTGCTATGTATATATGTAAGTCGTAGTAAACTATTGCCTTACTGCGACTAATATGCCTTTTATTCTTGAATTGCTTCGAAATCATTTATTGAAGTTGTTTTTTATGTATCAAGTGTGCTCCTTATATTATTCTTTAATTTAAAGGTTAAATTATGATGCAAGTCGTCAAATACTTACGTCTTCGTAAAGGAAACTGAACAAAGGTTTTTTATTTGGAAAACAGACACGGCTGTACTTTCCTTGTAAGCGGCTTGTGTTATAAGTAACTGACACATATCAAAATTTTCATATAATAATATATACAGGACTATATGACACACGGACGTCTGTTCCTAAGGTGGGCCAACGACCTTGATGCTACGTACAGTCCGGCAAAAAAAGCTAGTGATCCAATTGGACAGTTTTGCAGGAAACCTGTAGAAAAGAAACTTAGATTAAAAGCGTTTTATGCCAAACCCAATCAAAGGCCTTTGGTATGTCCAAACTAGAGACCAACGTTACTTTTCTTCCTTTTTGTTTAAACGGCCTTCGGCGTTAGGTAGCCATTCGAAACTAACTCAATTTTTATGATAAAAAAAGGAAAACAGGGACTCGCTATTTCGAATATGGAAAGTTCAGTTTCTTAGGGCCATAAAGTAAATCACAAGAATTTTGCGATTTTTTAACTTTCCCCATCCTTTTAATAGACTGTCACATTTTTGAAACCATGCTCCAAAATGCCCTATCGTAGCATTCATAACTCAAAAATTTTACAAAAAAAAACTCAGCATCCCCGACGGAAGATCACTCAGTCAAGTGCAAGGCAAACAACAACTTCGAGAAAAAAAATTACGCATTATTGGGAAAAGTAACCACACTGCATAATTAGCGAAATTATTAACTAACATAATCAGTAATTTTAAATTACAAACATATACTTCAGTTTTAGATATCTCCAAAATGACTGGACTGATTTCAATGGAACTTCCACTGGTAGATAGCTGATGTTGGAAGAAATAACATCACTTGGACGACGACAGTCAATCTATATATATATAAAATGAATTCCAATTTCCCTTGGTCACGTCATCAATAATATATCGATGATAGACGCCCGGTTCTTGTCCGATTAGAACTATCAAAGTCTACTTCGAAGAGACCAAATTTTGGTATTTAAATGAGGATTCGTCCATGATCTTATCATTTAGTCGTTATAAACAATCTGACACGGTAACCAATGTTGTTATATACGGTTTTTGACTTTACTTAGATCTAGCTAGAAAACCTCAAAGAAATACAATTCAATCAATGTATGTATGAATTTTTATTACATTTAACCAAATGTACGATAAAAGTACTTACTTAATACCCTGTCTTTCCTTCTTTTTCTTTTTGGGTTTTTCTTCCACCTCTACTTTTTCTCGCAATCTGGGCACGATATCATCGAAAGGATTTATGCGGAAGGCCACCTATCAAGAAATCTCGAAAACTGCGGGACGTACAAAGATGAAATTCGGTGAGGAGGTAGTTAGTAATAGTAGTAATTAGTAGAAGTCCGTTAAGAACGGATTTTGCTACAGGACCGGATTAAGAGGGTCTGAGGACTCTCGCTAGTTTACGCGGGCAAAGTCGCGGGAAATAACTAGTTTCTGAGATAATTAATAACCCTTTTGTTTCACCGTAGTTGAAACCTACCAAAGTATTTTGCCTATCCAAAATAAACCTGTATGGTAACATTTTTTAGGCGACGCGCTTTTTAATTTTGTTTTTGTTTAAGAATTGGTTTGACGCCGGTTTCTTTGGCTTATAGCAACAAAAAAGTCTCTACTAGTGCATTATTATTTGTTCTTTATTTCTAAGATTTCTGCTAGTAAATTACCCACTTTCTTAAATTTATGTAACTTTTTATGTACATAGATAGAATTTTCGAAAATCTATCGAGAGCGACCAGTCATTATTTTAAAGTTCATAAATTAGTTTTTTAGTCACTCTCATGTTATATATTACGCGAATTTTCCCTTTTGGAAAATTCGACTGTTTCAAAGCTGGTACCGTTGGAATAAAGACGAAACAACGTCAGTTATAGGTCGCAGTCGGTAGATGGCGCTAGTGGTACTTTATATCTCGCTATTAAATGCACATGATGAATTCAGCCTTGTTAAGTAAAACATAAGTCTTCACAATAAGAAGTGGAGAAAGATTAATGTAAATATTGCAAGCGTCATAACGTAAAGCATTATGGGTGTGCTCTGTTCTCACTTAATTAAAATCGAGTGATTTCGTGGGCCAAAAATCACCCTATTCCTTTAGTATGGCACGTAATGATAAATGTAAATACACATAAATTAAGATGACAGCAGTGTTTTAACATTTTTGATACTTATAAAGGATATTTATTTTATTTAGTGAAAAAAAGAAACCGATTTAAAAGCATTTTCTTAAACATCCGGATGTCTGACCGAAAGTGTTCGCCTTAATTATAAGTATATACATAGTTATATTACTATGTATGGCTGGCCCGTTGGCGCAGTGGGTAGTGACCCTGTCTTCTGGGTGAAAGAAGGAATCTTCGGAACAGTATATACAATTTTAACTTTTTTATTTTAATTGATTTTTACAAGATGACTAGCTCTAATCTGCGACCTCGTCCGCTTGGGTCACCTTTATAACTTAGGAGCTTTAAAAATAGTTTAAGAGCGATTCTCAAACCTACTAAATAGCCACAAAAATTTTCATAAGAATTGTTTAACCCATTTCTGAGAAGTGTCGCAATGAACATCGTGACACGAGAATTTTATATATTAGATAAAAAGAGTAGATATTAAATAGGTCTATAAACATGATAGGTCTTCCTCAGAAAATACTTGGGCTCTCTAATTGGAAAAATTCGTGATTTATTTAGTAAGAATTGAATTAACCCATCACTTCACGTGACACCATTGCCACCATTTCACGCCGATCTCATGTGAGAAAGAGGCCAGCCAGGTGGGCCAATGACATCCGATTCACAGCAGGTACATGATGGATGGAGTTAGCCCAGGATCGACAGCTGTGGCGTAAGGGGGAGGTGGTATAACCAACAGTGGGTCAAAATCGATTGACTGACGAGTGAGATTTATAGGGATTAACAAAAAACGAAACTATAAAATACAGCAATCCGCCTTGATAGCTAAAACACCTCGTAGAGCGTATGACATTACTGTATGTGTAGATCACACCATCCTGTTACTTAAATTAAAAGCTCTTGGCATCAATGGGGACTTGCTTAGGTGGGTTGAGTCTGTGGCCGAACATCGTCATTAAAGGCCGGCAACTCATTTGCTTCTCCTATTGGTGGCGCAAATGTTCATGTGCGTCTGCAGTCACTTACGTGAACCGCCTGCCCGTTTGCTCCTTGTAACATAAAAAAAACTGGTCATTTTAAAATTATCTGTAAACGGAATTTATTGGAAAACGAATATACTCGTTTAGTCGGTCCGGAATATTTATTATCTTAAGTACTTGTATTATTTCAAATACAAGTATTTAAGATGATAAACATTTCATTTTTTAACGCATATATACAATTTTTTTTTAATGTTATAAGGGGGCAGACGAGTAGGCCGCAGGCACCGAAGTGGTCATTACAAGTAGTGTAAAGGGATCTACTGGTGAGTTTGCACTAAATAACTTTGTTGTTCCGAAGGATTATCTCGTGTTGAGTGCACTAATCAATTCGCCTCTTTACTTACTAAGCACATTTATCTCAACAACTATCTATGCATTAAGTTAATTAAGTGATAAGCCCGAAAAAGTAGTGTAAGCCAGAGAAATTTTTGTCGTCTTATGGCAAGATATATGCACGAAATAAAGAAGGTGACAGAAGGGAGCTGGCAGGACACAGGGGAGAGTGACATAAAAGAAGGGACGTCTATGCCCAACTGTGTTTGATTAAGGGCTGATTAACTTGACTTCATTAATACGCTCGCGTTAAAAAATGTTAATATAATATTAAGTGTTTGTGTATTATTATGATGGTTAACATTCTTCTGGTCTCTGCATTCACAAATAATTGAATACTTACCAATTACAACACCATCGACGCTTGGACCAAAGGCGTAAGAAAAGTCTGGAGCTGTCACCGGAGCTGACAGCAAGGACTCCAAAGGCCTTTCACGTAAACACCGTAGCAACGCTGGTGGCGTTAGGTCTAGGAAATGTAGGAAATTGTTTTAAATTAATGTTTAGTGTAAAAAAGTTTCTAAGGTCATAACGGTACTGACGTTTTTTGGTCTAGAAATCGGATTGGTCTTTGTAAATATTCAGTTTAAATAAGCCAAGTTAGTTACATTACTCTTTAGATGTTGACGCATGCATTACGCATTACCCCACGACAGAAACAATCTTCTGACTGTTTGACTGAGGCAGGAGAGTTAAAAAAGTGTTGCGTTAAATCTCGGCGTTGGCGCTTTTTTTTCATCGACGGTACAAAAATATAGCGTATACGTATATATATAGCGTTGAAAATAGAAAGCGTCGCGTTATAAAGGCAACTGTTGCGTGAACACAAACTCGGGAGTTCATATATTCTATTTGAACGCTTTTTTAACGCGCGGTCAAAAAGCTCTTATACTAATGACGGCTAATGCATTGTGTGCGCACGATAAATCTAGTCGCTGAGAAGGTAGACCTATTCTTTTGCTCACAGATTGTTTTTTTAAAATAAAGGGCACTTCATGTTTTGTGCTATACAAGTAAACTACACTGTTGCATTGGGCGTAGCCTGTAATAGCAGTTGTAACGTGTTTAGGAAAAAAATACTCTTGGCTCTTCTGACAATATATAGTTATGATCAATGACCGGCTTTTTAGCATATATGAAAGTACCGCTTTATAATTCGTAATTAACTACAAATAAATTAGTCTCAATAACATATCGGTAGCACTGCTTGAAATTTTTAAGTTACTTCGATTCTCGATTTCGCTATGTTCTTATTGCATCCACTTTTAGCACAATCCTTACGTTTCCTTGGAAGGGAAACGACAAAGCGTAATTAAGAAGTATTTTTGGTAGCATTAAGAATACATATTTACTTACCGGGCGAACAATTGGCGTGTGTCGCAACAATTTCTGCGTATTTGTTTGGATCAGCCACTAACGACCACGGGCTCAGGCCAGACCCCGACATCAAGATGGCTCTATGGAAGAGCAGACCTGAAATAAGATTCCTGGTGATATTTCAAAATCTCTCCTACGGTTATCCCGGTCTGTTACCAGGGTCCGCTTAAATTTGCAATGGCTGTGGGATGGGTTAAGGTGACTGACTGAAGCCTGTCGTCATCCCTGGATACCCACAATCTCTACAATCTCACGACAAATATTATGTCAGTGACATTAATAATCATGAATGTCACAGACATTAAAACCCATTAATGTCACTGTCATTAATAACCATTAACATCATTGACATTAATAACCCTTAACGTCACTGACATTAATAACCATTAATGTCCATGACATTAATGTCATTAATGTCATTGACATTAATGTCATTAATGTCATTGACATTAATAACCATCAATGCCACTAACATTAATAACCATCTATGTCACAGACATTAATAACCATTAATGTCACTGAGATGGATGGACGGGTGCATTTGAAAAACCATTGTAAGAATTATACACACATCTATCACCTGGCTACGGCAAGATCTGTTTAACCTAGTGTTTGACACAAATGCCGGCTGCTGGTTAAGCGACGACCGCCAATGATACTTGATAAAATAAATACAAAAAAATTAGATAAGTTAAACCATTTTGGCTGAGACATTGATACTTAATCATAAATTATACATATGTACGATTAGACTTTTATATAAGATCTAATACACTTTGAAGCAATGCTGGTTGTCTTTTAATTTTTTACTTGCCAAGTCAAAAGGCTGGCGTACTGTAATTTTTACTCCGAAGGGTACCGCTGTAAAAATATTTATAAAGACGTCCTTGTCGGAGTAATTTAAGGAGCTGTTGCTTTTTAATCATTTCTTCTCAGAAATACAAGATGTCAAAGGAATATTTACTTAGACTGTCTGTTTTCATCGTTAGTCTTTTTTTGCCATAAAAAGAAATAAATTGTTTGATGTCTCCGAAGAACAGAGGCTCTGTCTGGTAAAAAATATGTCAAAGATATTTTTCTTATACCTATGATATAGAGACCCCATTTTGAGAAACGCCTCATATATTTCACTTGGATTTCACGTTATATTTAAAAATATGACTCGCATTAAACATAATTTCGCACGCATAATAATAAAGTGACCTAACTCGAAAATGCTGATTTTTGAGTTATCGCAAAAAACGTTTTGACATTCACGACTTATCCCGCTTATAATTCGATAAAAGCGGCGTTATAGGAACAAATTGTGCATTTTCATAATAGTTAATGAAGTGATTAATGATAGTGAAATGTTATTTTTTTGATATATCATAAATAACATATATATAATATATATATGTTATTTATTTGTATTTTTAACTAAAATCTTACTTTAGTTAAAAAGGCAAAAACGGTATATCTCAGTGTTCGATGGAGATATTGAAATAATTCTCAGATTTGTAGATAGAGGACGTTAAAACGAAGCTATCTGTATCAGTAACTCACTTCTGACATAAAACGTATTCGGTCAGATTTAAGAAAGCGTGCGATTTATAAAAACAGTTTCGGTACTTCAGTGCTTGATAGAAAGATATTCCGAAATTCGAATGATGCTTGGATCAGACTCCAACCCTCAGGGCTATTATAAAACTCATACTTGCATTAAATAAAATTGGCCAAGAGTGTGTCAAGACACGCTATACAAGGGTTTTTTCTATGTTACAAGGGGCTAACGATCAGACAGTTCACATAAGTGACTACTTTCGTTCATGGACATCTGCATCACCAGAAGACTAGCAGAAGCGTTGTCGGTCTTTAATGACGAGGTTAGGCCACCGGGAAGCCTCACAAACCGATAATCGCGACAATAATACCATCACTTGACGTGACAGCATTGCCGCCATTTCACGCCGATCTTCACGCTGTCGAGGGTAGATAACAGGGAGTCCCGCTCCTCTTCAATACGAACAGTGTCTCGGAATTACAAAGTCCCAGAACATCATTAAATGTTTTCATGGTTAGTCACAAAATTTACCTACTCTCAATCGTTTGACCTAAAAAATTATAGGTTACAATTGTTATTTGTTACTGGGCTGCATTATCTTTTTTTTTTACATAAAAAATAAGGGAATATTTTTTTACAGTAAATTTGGTATTTAGAACTTTATTTCTTTATACGAAAAAAGAGGTCTTTTATGTTAAGCGTTTTGATAAATTTTAAAAGGTCTCCCCAAAACAAAGCAGGTCTTGGAGGTGATATTTAACTTCTAACAACAACAAGTTTGATCAGAACGCATTGATGGTTCAATTTATTTGAACCCAGAATGACCTCTAATTTCATCGTTTGGGCCAGAACAAACATTAAATTACTTGGCATCATTTCGCCAATAAAAGAAGACAAACTTGACCGAAGATTTCTCATTTCGTTGAAGATTCGTTTTATTGTCAGAAATAACCCTGTTGAAAATGGTGTCAGTCTTTACAAACGTCAGTCACTTTTTTTTATTTTATTTTTTATAAAAAGAATATTAGGAATACTTTTTGGGTGTGTCTGATATTTCCTTTTTCCCCTCCTACTAAGCTTAAATTAAAAGCTTGTATTAGGAGTGGGTACGACAATACCCCAACGGCGATGGGGTTTGAACCCTTTTTCAAATGCAGGAAACGCATTTATGGGCTTGTTGATAGTGTGATACTTTAGTCCCGGTATGTCTTAAAAAGGCAAAAACCAAGGCACCTACTTCACTCATTCGAATCACTAATTTGTGTAACAAGTATAGCCAAACATAAATCAAAATGAAATGAAGTAATTTCGACTGATAGCCGCTATTTAATCTTTTTTATAATTGACCAGTTTTTTTACGCTGGGAAATGCATGCTTTTTCGAATATGCTATTCGAAAAGTTAGTCCGTAAATGTAAGAACCACACAACGTAAGTAACCACACAATCAACCCACACAACGTAAGATTCGTCACACTTCGTTTAATTCTAAGGAAATTTGGTCAAAAAAGCAACCATATTAAGTCCTGGGTCATAGTTGTTCCTGTAAATATAATAGGATTTATTAATAGTAAAAAAGAAACAAAGTATAATGTGGCGGTTACGGTAAAAGACCATGGTAAAAGGGAGTAACCTTGTATCATATAAAAAAAGTTTATATTGAGCCTTTGATACATGTTACATATAAAATATATGAGAGTACAAAACAGTCTATAAATTATGAAGGTATTGTACGCTTTCCTAGTCTGCAATAACGACATTTGGAACGCCTAATGGTGTGAATAACACCATTAGACATTTGTATCTGTAATGCTTGTGCATATTATAAAGTACCTATGGTCGAGTCGTTCTTCTAAATTAATTTTAAAAAATATTAGTATGCTAGAAGAAATCAGAGATTTAAATAATTAAATATGAATATAAATAATAAGTTACTTAGGAACCTTAGGAGCAGACGTCCGTGTGTCATATATGTAATCTTGTGTATATTAATTTATTTGATTTCGCTCAAAATAATTTACCTAGTGAGTTTTCAGCATTTCCTATTCATATTTCAATTCTCTGCATATAATACTTTGAAAATCCTAGGTGGGATCACCTCGCGGGTGAACAGATGGACGGATGGACGGAGAGAATCCTAAGAATAAGTTATTAAAAAAAAATAAATAAGCCAGAACAAGGAATTTACCAGTTTCATTGGTGTGGAATGTTGAATCAGCAGACATTGTCCCGATCGCTGAAAAAAAGCGTATGTTTTATGTATGCAGAAGCTATTAATTCTGCTAGTGAAACGATTTACAGTTATTCGTCGTATGTAATGTTAGGTTAAAGAGTGGCACATACAAATGGTCGTTTCATAAGACGGTAAAATTCTAGCGTAATCCTAATTTTGACCAGGTTCTCATTGTAAAAGGATTCCACAAGTTAATATCACGGGAAGTGTTCCGAGCAATTGTTCGAACTTATACCAGCAGCTGTATTTTACCACAAAACATCTCATCAGAACTTGAAATTTCACCCTCATCTCCTTTATGTCCTAAAATCCACAACCGTGGGATTCTGTAGAAACTCCTTCCTTTGCGGAATCAGTTACCAGCTTCGGTCGGGCGATAGATGGGTGACCCATTCTAAAACTGGCTTATATTCGATATCCGAATTATTAGAAAGCCCTTTTATCGAGGAAGGCTATAGGCTATATATCATCAAGATAAAATTCGACCAAGTGTGCGTGTGTGCGTGTTCGTATGTGTGTGTGTGTGATTCCAATAATGAAATGAAACAATAAAAACAGAGCAATAAAAATATAATAAAAAAAAGAAAAAATTAAAATTTTTTAAGTTAGGGTCACTTATATATACCTTGTCAGACATAAATACCGAATTATACCATATTTTTTATTTACCCAGGCAAACGACGCGTATACGAGAGACCAGTGGTATTACTCCATCATATGGAGGGTAAATATTGATCTCCATACAAACCAACTCACGCTAGCGAAGTTTCTTACGATTACTATATATAGACCTTCCGACGAACAACTGTCGGAGAGGCGCAGCCGCCCCGGGCAACTCCAACTAGCCCGGACACGGAGATCTTACTTTCCGGTGGTTGAGGATATCGACCTTCGCTCCTACCTTTCATTCCTCGCCGAAACCTACCACCTTGGTGTGTCTTCCCACACTAAAATGAGTCAATGTATCTACTTTTATAATTTTAATTATAATATTATAATTGTTACTAACAATACGCAAGAATTTTTAAATAAATAAATAAATATATACAGGACTATATGACACACGGACGTCTGTTCCTAAGGTAGACAACTCAATGCCTCTTCTCTTCTTGTTGTATGTTTTTATGTGTTAATTTCTTTTGTGGTTTACAATAAAGCGTATAAACAATTTTTTTTTTTATATGGAGCAAAGGGGCAGGGTTGTGATCTTATTATAATTTACTATTTACGTCGATGGATCACTGCACTACAAGTTTGCAAGTGCTTTATCAGCCTTTAAGAAATGTTTTAGCCGATTTTTCAAAGGTTACGTCGGTTCGGTTTTAAGATCAGCGTGAAGTGGCGGAACTGATTTCAGGCCAAGTGATGGTATTGTTGTAGCGTTTCGTTCGGTTTAGTCGCGGTGCTCCAAACCCGTCCTTAAATGCCTGCCACGCATTTGTGAGTCTCCTGGCTAGCATCAGAACTGTAACACGGTATATATACTGTATATACTGTACTACTGTATATACTGTAACACGGTTTATTCCACATTATACGAAAATGCGTTGTCTTCTACAACGCGCTTGTACGGCCCCGAATGCGAATAATATAATATTATATATTATAGATTAAAATTAATACGTTATAAGAGCATCGTGTTATAGGGGAGATAACTGTAAAGTTATTTATATAAGTGCAAAATTACATATATCAAATCATTAACCCTTCTACTGTTATATAAGAGCGATGAGAGATTGCTCAGGCGAGAGAGTCGTAAAGTTAATTGCGGGTGGCGATCCGTCAGCAAACTTTTATCACATTTTTTTTTATGTTACAAGGGGGCAGACGTATGTAAAATGTTTGAAGAAAAAATTCGTATGTCACTTAAACCTGTTTGATTGCTTGAATAATTTGTGAAAATCTATACCTATATATATAAAAATCAACTGTTCATTCGTTCATTAGTCTCGCTAAAACTCAAAAATCGTTGGCCCGATATAATTTTAATTCCCCTTTCATTCCCCTTATTTCAGATAAGGTTTAAATTAAAGGAAAGGAAAACTCGAAAATTTATTTAAAAATACTTAAACAGTACAGATTTGGTGGTTAGAACTTTTCACTGACGTGCCATTTTAAACTGTATTATTTCATAAAACATACGAGCAGTGTCACGTTTTATGAAAAGTACGTAAAGGAAATTGGTCAATTGGCTAATAAGAGACGAGACTAAATAAGGACAAGACAACGTCTGTCAGTTCCGCTAGTAAATATAAAAAAATCTTGTGTCACGACGTACGTTCGTGTCTGTCAAATTTCTAACAATTATAAAATTACCTATCGAATTTTTCTAGTTCAAATCCCCTCATCATAACGTTAAGATCCAAATCCAAGACGACGTAATACGGCGTCATGCTTAGCAATAGGAACCATAATGTTATACAACAAGCGTTCATCTGCAACACTTCCCGGTTTTGGACACACTTGGGCATTTGACATTATAATATCTCGTAACTCCGTATCATGGTACGAGTAATCTTATTGCATTCTATTATTTTGCCGACGGCCTAATAGGTATATTGTTACGAAGTCAAAAACATATACGACAGCTATTATGATTGGGCATTGACCAAGAGTCACTCGGTGAATGGAGAATTTTAAAACTAATGTCACTCGGTGAGTGGAAAATAATAAACCTAATGTTATACATTCATTTGTTTTTTTTAGCGTTTCGGTGGCAAACACTTTATCGACGCAGCCCAATATGTAGTTACGTTAACTCCCCTGATAAAGGTAGCCTAAGGCCTTTTGCGTCCAGGTTTTTAGTCACGCAGGTTAGTACTGAGTATAACATACATCATATTAAGTATAATAACTACTAAACTAACTTAGTTTGAATTGATTTACGGGTGTGAAAATGATATGCAGTGCATTTTGTTTGTCACATTTGTAAATTAATATATGTAGATTTATATGTTATACAAGAAGTATAGGTTTTCGGGTGTGTCTGGCATACTTTTTAGAATTAAGAACCTTAAATAATGCAGATTAAGTAAACTACTAAACTAGAGTGTAACGCCTAAAAAAAACAAATTAATATCATTGATATTATATTTTTGGCTTTTATATATTTGACTGGCCCGTTGGCGTTGTGGGCAGTAACCCTGCCTTCTGCTCCGGGTGTCGTGGTTTCGATTCCCACCTCGAGTCTGGGTGTATTATCCATATGTATGTGATTACATATTTCTAAAAAAAATATTTGTGTATAACAGGCGGCTGTTACCTATAACACAGGCATTAAGTTGTCCAGGAACAAACGTCCGTGTGTCATATAGTCCAGTAAATATTTATTTATTTATTTATTTGATATATCGCCCTTCAAATAAAATTCAGTCCAAGCTACAGTTATAATTGATCTATTGTCTTCAATCGTTGATCTATTTGAGACCGTATTTAGTACAAACCGGTTTTAAATGTCCTTCATTTATATTGTTACTAGGTTGAGCAAACCCTATTACTTCATAACGTGTGATCGTGAAATGAGCTATAACAACCATTTACGGTCATGCCCGGATCTTTTGTATTTATCGGCGAAAAAATTATCAACTTTTATAAGAAACTGCGATTTCCCAACATAACCTTCGCTTACATTAAAATTATTCACTTAACTAAGCGTAAGAATTATGTCATTACGAATCCACTTCACTTTCAATCGACGATATAATAAAAATGACGTTAGTTGAGTATGTTTTTTTTAATAATAAAAGAACACTTGTACATATAATAACACCTCTTATGTTGCCGATGTTCGTGTATGTACATCTTCTGAAGGTGCACCTATTGCTTCTTTCCCCATCTTTCTTATTGGAATATATATATATATATGCATTCGAATTAAATACAAAACACCTTTAATGTCATTATTAATGACCTTTACGACTATTTTGAGAAGTCATATCGGTTGGCTAACACCCCATCTATATTCATATGGGTAAACCAAAAATTGCCTATGCTTGTGGTAAACCAAAAATGGGCAGTGACGAAGTGTAGCAACTTTTAATGATCGTTTGTTTCACAAAACTTCAACTAATACTTTAAAATGTATTAAATACAATGTACTAGGTGTAATAATATCTTATAAGTTTATCGAAATTTTTCAAAATCTTCATTTGTAAAAAAGAAGTACGTTACAAAAAGCATATGTTTTAATACAGAAATTCAATATATACGAGTATACACATATGCCCATTAGTAATTGCAGATTTATGTCGAGTAAATACTTTTTATTTGATGTGATTTTTATGTGACATCTAGTCTGTTGTCTAAAAAAAGTGACTCACATCAAAAAGTGAATCACATGATTCACTTAATCGATAAAGCAAATCTCGCTGGTATAAACTCGAATGAATTATGTAGGCAATTGTTCTATTCCCAGCATTACGTTCGCGCAGTTGTCTAACATGTATTTAAAATTCATACTTTTCCATCCTCTATTTTTCCACACCTCCCTTCTCCCCCTTGGTCATTAGCTGGCCACGCTCTTGACGAAAACTCCCTTTTGCTAATTCTGATCTCAATCATCATGCTAGCGACTTTTATTGCCAGAACATTTTATTTTTATTTATGTGCCACCATATTTCCTAAATTATTATCAAAATTAATCACCTATGTGATAATTAGTAACCCAACTTATATGGCATTTTGGCTTTTAATCGACCTTGTATTATGTTAAAAACTGTTGCTTAATATGTGTAAAAATATTTCATTTTATCGCACATTCCAGTAAATTAAACACTTTTATCAAATACACACATTCAGAACATTAATAATGGCCGCATGTGAGTTCTTCTTAAATGCCTCACCACTTATCAAAATAGGAAAACTCTCTATAAAGAGAATTTACTTAATATGTCTCAAAATTGAATATTTTTTAATGTTATCGATAAATTATTTCAGTTAACTTTAGTCAACTTTTACAATATTATCCAATTGTATTTATATCGAAGAGAAAGACGGATATAATATTTAACACTATTTATCCTCGTTTGTTGCAAAACCGTTTCATAGAAATTCTGTTCAAGAATTATATAACATCATGATAGCTTGATAGCTCGGGTCCAATCGAATGCAGGAAAATCCAAACGGACTTTACCTAGATTCGGCCTTTACCCCTTTGCTTAATATCTTACTAAACTTGTTATTAAAATATTGTAAATTAATTGGTGGTAAATAAGTTTTAGATTACGTATTAAGAACCTTCTGGTTGTGCAGATGTCCATGGGCGCCGGCAGGCACTTCGGTGCCTGCTGCCTGCTCGTCTGCCCCCATGTAACATAAAAAAAAGATAATAGTGGTATATAAATAAATACATATAGAGTTAAAAATCATATCACATTTCCAAGAAGACATATTATTATAACATAATATTTATATTTTAAAAAACGGTTACGACAGTGATAAAAATGGATTTAAAGTTCAAACTTTTTTCAATGAGATATCATTCTTATTTTATATTTTAATGCGCTGAGTGAATACCTACTGACAATGTCTGGGTTATCAATTGCATGGCTTAACATATTATTGTATGATTTGCACGTACGCAACCAGGGCCGGCCCTAACAATTCTTTTTTACAATGTTCGTTTAAGTCCAAGGATGGTTTTTACGGTGAGAAAAATTCGAATAAGCGCCGGGAAAACCCTAAAAATAGCCCTTGTGTTTTTCACATACAAACGTTTTCTAAATAAAATGTAGAGTCAATCAGAACTTTATTGCTATTCAATAAAGTTTATATTCAATTACAGGCACTCACTGTTGTCTAAGTAATGTAGGTGTGTTTCTAACGTCAAAGAGTTAATTTGTGCTTTATTACTGCTGCACAAAGCTGATACGATTCGTAGTTATACGTTATTTCTAATATGGGAACGGGAATTGGAACGGGGACGGGAACGGGGATAATAGAAGTAAATAGTAAGTAGGTGTTAGAGTGCCCTGAGATAAAATTAGACGCTGCGAAAGCGACCAATACACAGGAAAGACTTAATTAGTATAATACACCCAGACTCGAGGTGGGAATCGAACCCACGACCCCCGGTGAATAATGTGGTTAACTTGAAGAGCCGCTTGCAAAAGTTGCTAAAGTTAAAGAAATAACTGACAGAAGAAAATGTCAATATATCTATTTGAGAGGAGGTCGTGGCCTAATCAGTAGTCGGCATTTGAGTGGCTAGGTTAAGTAGCTCTTGCTGCGACCGGGTGATAGAAGGGTGACCCATTCTAGCACCGGTTTATATTTCATATCCGGCCTCCTCCGTGTTTCGGAAGGCACGTAAAACAGTGGGACCCAATTAAGAATTTTGCTAAGGTTTATTGTTAGAAATTAATGCATAACAAGCAAAAATGAGTCTTTTAACTAATTGGCGTGCAAATTACATTTGACCTTAGAGTGGCAATCCAATTTCTTGGTCGACTATCCATGAGTGGATTTAATGCAAGGCATGCAAAATGCTATTCGCTTAGATGAATTTTGGGACACTTTTATTTCCTGTCACTCTACACGATGTAAACTACGCAAAGGATTTTTATGCGGTTTCCATTGATAAACGGAATTACTTATGAGGAAGAGTTTGTGGAAAGGCACATCAAGGTGGATAGTGTTCGACGAGTATTGAGTGGGGGGTGGGAACGTAGGTCGATATGCTCAACCACCGGGGTAATTTCTGATACGCCAGTTGAATATTCGAAATTTATTGGAGTTACTGACCTTCAAAATTATTATTTTTAAATATGTATATGTATGTATATTAGCGGATGCCCGCTAAGTATAAACTGCCTCCTTGCCAAACTTCATCTTTATACGCCCCGCGATTTTCGAAATTTCGCGACCTTTCACATTTATTTAAATAGATATAAGTCCTATCGCTCTTGGGAAACACTTTAATCGTATCGACATTTATCATGACCAGTGACCAGTTGACAGGCCCGTTGGCGCAGTGGGCAGTGACCGTGCCTTCCGCTTCGGGGGTCGTGGGTTCGATTCCCGTCTCTGTATGTATTTATATATTAAAAAAAAATGTGTATAGACGCTACTTTGCGCGTCACCTCCCGCAGACTTAAGGTCTTATAGGGCGATACACATTTCATAAGAGAAGTATGCGACAGTGATCCTCTGACGCCCTATTTCATGGATGATGAGGGCCCCGCTGGGTTTTAGTGGGTATTCTAGCAAAGCTAGCGAGTCCCACACTCCCGTTCGCAAATGTTCTTAGATCATGGGATTATTTGCGAATGGGGTAGTGCGCAAAAGCATTTAAATAAGCCCAGCGATAAAAAAAAATGGGCAGCGTCACTGGGAGGGGGGAGACAGAGGGTCTCGACCCGGCTAGGGACCTACGCGCGAGGAACTCGTCGAACGCAGGGAGGCTGAGGACCCCCTGAGCCGACCCCCTATTCTGTTATTTGCTATTCTTTTCTGTTATGAAAGAAAGAGGTACTGGTACACGGACGCGCCGCCACAACTCGGCTACAAGTATGGCGGTACCACTAATTAGAAAGACTGGAGTAAGGGAAAGGGATGGAGTAAAAGGATATAAAGGTAGATGGAGAGGAGAAAAAGGACGCGGTTACTACTTAGAATTACCTTCTACAATAGAACATCAAAATGGATTTTTTTGATCCCAGTCGCATCGTTTTTTTTTTACATTTTCGTATCGACGTCAACACTTAAAACGTTTTTTGGAGATCGTTTGAAGCAGCTATTTGAATTTCAGTGCACTTTCGGCAACGTCTGACGAACGAGAAACGCAATTACCCCGGTGGGGCCTCTCCAGACCGTAGTCTCTCTAGTCCATCTGCCGTCTTCTAATCTAGCCAGGTGTCCAGCCCAGCGCCATTTTAATTCTGTAGCGTATTAAAGGAACTCTAATACTTTTGTGCTATTTCTAATTTCGTCGTTCCTAAATTTTTGGATTTTCCTGATATTTAACATAGACCTTTCCATTCCAGCTTGGCGAATTCTAACTTTTTCAGTTAGCATCTTAGAGTTTACTCTAAGTTGGGTTTACCCAAGTTTGTGAGGCATACGTGAGATAGGGTAAGAGACAAGTATCCGTGACTTTCTTTTTGTAAAAAATTGGTAGGGTGCTTTTAAAAACTTCTTTTAGACACCAGTACTTCTGACGGACGGAGTGAAACTATAAGGATTGCTTGTAGTACTACGGAATCTTAAAAAGTGTTTTTGCAAAAAAACATTTCCAATGACGAAATTCCATACTTTATATCACAGTGATGGTAGCACTGTTAGAAGTCTTAGCTGATATGTTACCACCATTTTGCTGATGGATTTATCATCTTAGGCAATGAATTCAAAAAAGGGAGTTAGGTAAATGAAATATATATGAAATGAAACTTTATTTATTTATGAATTATGCCACACAGGAACCAAATGTTATGTGTGACACAACCCAAAAAAAGGCAACGGCTCAGCATGACTCTGCATGCTTCAGAAGACGTACCATACAGAGCTGATTTTCACCAGTAACCATACCTTAAATATATCGTTGGTCATGTGATTTTTAAGGAATTTCCTGCCTCGTGTGATGACTACGCCCCCCTGCCACATGCATATTATATACTAAACAAATATAAAAAAGTTTTTTTTTACATATCAGTACATCTCTACACAGTATACAGCAATGTCGGTTCTATCGGTCGATTTTGATAAGATTTACATCAATATACAGAGTGATTTAAGAGAAATGTTTATGTGTACTAAAGATCGCGCGCTAGATGAAATTCGCCCATTTTGCGTACAATGACATACATTGTCATATATTCACAGAAAAATACAATTTGACAATTAATACAACATACGGTTGTCACGATTACGTTTTGACATTTTTGTATACATTTGAATATAAATGGAATAGAAAAATATAAATGCGTTATAAGAGCACCGTGTTATACGAGGGGTGAGGGGGATATATATATATATATATATATATATATATATAAATGTTTACGTCGTAAAGGAGGTCATATTATCTCTGATTTCAACGTTCTCATTGCGTTATGAAATAATAGACAACTAGAAGGTTCCCACGGTGTTACCAAAAGACTGACGGGCGATGCATTTATAGAAAACACTCAGCTGTTTACCGCGAATTCGTCTGCGTTAGCATTCCAGAGCCATCCTTACTCTGTCCCTATCGAAAAATCCGTCCTAAACGAACGTCTGCAACTATAATCTACCTCCTAGCCAAATTTCGTCTATTTAAGTCTCGCGGTTTTCCAAATTTCGTACCGGGCAACTTTGCGCGCTCTACGCGTTTCTGAGAAAAAGAAAAAAGGGTTTTGATAGATGGAAAACGAAGGGATCCTACAAGGATTCCTCTTTTTTTCCCCTAGGAGGCACGGAACCCTAAAAACTCTGAAAATTCCTCAAACCCTTTCTCCCGCCGCTCATTAATAGAACTTCAAATCGTAGTTAAGGCACATATTTTATTAGTATTCATTTAAATGAAATTTTACTTTGTAATCTGAGTTGGGTGACCACGAGTTCTGTCACAGATGTCTAGGACTGTCCTGAACAAAAATAAATGACATTTATTCCAACGAAGCACATACTACATGCTAATTATTCAATACTGCTCAGATTTATTGTAATACTAGTTGTTACGCGCGACTTCGTCCGCATAAATATATGTAAAAATTACACCGTGATGATATATAGCCTATTATATTCAGTTTTGGCGGGAAGGACGTTTTACTCGAATTGGTTTTGTCAATTGTTAAATATTTTAAAATGTACCAAACCTTCCTGCCAAATTTCATGAGTCTAGTCTATGTCAACGGGAAATACTCAGCAGGTTTTGGTTCCTTCTGCAAATATATGGAAAATGTAACGTAAACGGCCACATCTTTTGATTGCGTGCACTTAGAGGGTTGATTTTTTCACAGCTGCCAGTGACCGCAGATTTGGTAATGCCAACTTTATAGCCTGACATAGCTCAAATCGTTCGTACATCCTTGAAGATTACAAAGTTCTACAAAACTGCGCAGCTACACAAAGTCCCCGACCACACTACAACATTCTAATGAAGCTATGTCTGGCTCCGGCATAAGGAAAAGGATCTTGACAGACAGACTTTTTGTTTGACAGATTGACAGACGGATTCCTTTCCTTCCTTTGGAGGCACGGAAACCTAAATACAGTAGCACACCGAGAATGTAGCGAGTTCAATGGTTTTTTTCTTATCTTAAAAAGTGCCAAACGCGCCAAAGAGTTTTCACTTAATAAACTGGTTCTTTTTTTGTTTACCGATTTTTAATTCATGAATCATGGTTACACACTGGTTGATTAAATAGTGATTCATCGAACGTGGGAATCATTTCACTGCGGCTCTGTACAAGTTAAAGTGAACTCTACCTTAAAGTTATACAGTTCAAATTCGAATGGTTTTGAATACAGTATCATTCTTGAATGAAATCTATTTTTAGTACATTTGTACTTATCTCACACACCTCAAGATATAGTAACTAGATTGGTCTACTTTGTTGGAAGAAGCGAAATGGTAAGTGGGAAAAAAAATAACTTTTTTTTTTAAATAACAAAGGCAAAAGAAAGTCATAGTTTACTTGTTATTCTAAATTGCCACCGATATGGTCCATAGAATAATTGCAATTACGGAACTAGAGTTCTTGCCGACGCGTTGCCGGCATTTACTTGTTTGTATACTTCTAGTATTATCTTTTTTTACAGACTCGGTGCTCTCTCTCTCTCGCCCCACATCAGCCGTCATAAAAGTCTTTTC
Source organism: Charaxes varanes (assembly GCA_024363005.1). Classification (NCBI taxonomy): domain Eukaryota; kingdom Metazoa; phylum Arthropoda; class Insecta; order Lepidoptera; family Nymphalidae; genus Charaxes; species Charaxes varanes. The sequence goes on from JANCMC010033613.1 coordinate 1,717,194, forward strand.
TTAAAAGATTTGAAGTAATATTCATTTTTAAGAAAAGACCAAGTAAGTACCAGGTCATCATAAGTCGTCTAGAGTTTACACTACTAATGTTTTGTATTTAATTCTAATATAAATTAGCTTCAAAAACAAACAACAATTTTAAATGTATACGTACTAAAAATTAATTGAGTACGTACTTATTATTTACTGCAATGTCCAAACATTTTCGAAAAAAAATACTAGGCTGTTATAAGTCAACCTAAATATTATCACAACGCCTCAAAATGATTCTAAGAAATTTTCTTCTTAGATGTATCGTATTTGCCTTACCAGCCGAAATGTTTAAAACTTCAGCGTTTAGCTAATAATTTAAATATACAGTTAAGATATACACTGATAACATGTTACAGAAGTATCTTATTAACCACCGAGGTCGTTACAAATAAAAACAAAATGGCTGACGACGTAAAAAAGCGCGCTAAGCGACAATTACGCCGTGAGAATCGGACGCCGCACCGTTATGTCTGACGTTTGTTTTTTTTTTTGTATAGTGCGCCTACGACCAAGGGCGAACACTATGCAGCCTACTGTTAAAGACAATAAGGTTTTGCAAGCTTTCAGAATTCCGTAAAACGAAAATATTATCATTAAATAGATGTCTAAATCGCGTAAATTTTATTTGAAAAGTGAATAATGTACTTAAATTTAAATATGTTTTTGTCAGCATTTAACGTTTATAAGGTTTAAAAAAACCTTTGTCCAGTAAGTGGTAATCTCTCTCTCTCCGCGTCGTAGTCCCCATTATTGGATGTCGTGACCCCTTCCACTACTAAGTTTCGTTTTCACGATGTAATATTGCAAGAGGTAATATCGGACCAATTAAAAAACAGGGTTTATAAGGCGTATTGTCTATGATAAGAGCCTATGAAACAAACAGCTCCAATTGTATCACACAAGAAAGAAATTTACAAAAATAAATGAATCTATCTAAATAATACTTGTGTTATTTGATCTCGGTTGGTACTTATCTATGGTCATCGGTTGTCTCAAATACATTTAGATGAACCATGCTTGCTCATTTTCCCTCATTACTCCCCTCTATTTCCAGAGCATTTTTTTATTTCCAAATTATGATGCGGGGATTCCCCATTTTTACATTCCGTTTCCACTTCGATGCGTCGTTGAGTGGATCATTGCAGGCAGGCCTTGTCACAATTACTGTATAGGTTTAAAAATAAATGTTTTAAATATATATATATACTAACTAATAATACCCACAAACATAAATAAAGAGATTAGAGGCATCCTGTGATTAAAATGGAATCCAGTGGCGATGTCCAGTTGTTATCAACAATGGAATTCGTACCCGGAACAAGTGATGACACAGAAAACGCTGTAATTTTTGCAAATAAGTTTTAATTTGACTACAATCACATGTCGTGGTATGCTCTTATTCTTCAAAATTCCGTTTTATTATTTTACAGCCCACAACCAAGTCAGATTAAGAAATTTCCTTACCACGGCGGGCGCGGGCAGGATCGCCAACGGGGGGTTCCCCCCCCCCTAGCATTTCCAATCTATTAGACGTAGAGACTTGAAATTTTCCATATAATAATAACTCATTAGGAAAATTATCCTGAACAAAATCGGACAACAAAGTTATTTAACAAGTATCTTTATCGGGAATCAGATACGCAACCCTTCTATGTAAACGTGGTTTGTAACGATCATGGTCATTTTCTTTTTGGAAATAAACGTCAAATGCAACCGCGCGAAACCGGGGCGCGTGGCTAGTTTAAAATATTCCTATAGGTAGCATATCTTTCATTTGTATCACTGCAATAAACATGCGTTATTGTTTACTGTACTCTAAGGTCAGCTGACTTTAGAAGAGGGTGCGACAAAACCCCAACGGCGGTGGGGTTTGAACCGGGCACCTTGCTGATTTCAGTCCATACCTTATACCGTTGAGGTATTGAGGCTCTATATATAAAAATAAATAATAGGTACAAAAATGGTATGTCCTTTTGAAATCCGCACTGTTCGTTTCAAACACATCAAGTGCTAAAGAGTTTGCAGTCTCTTTGGTCTGCAGCCGAAATATGCTGGCGCGCTCGGATACCAGTACCTCTCTTACATAAGATTCGGCGTGAAGTGGCGGCCATTCTGTCACGTTAAGTGATCGTATTGGCGTCGTGTTTCGTTTGGTTTGTGAGAGTTCCCGGTGGACCAAAGCCCTCCTTGTGATGCTTTCGGAGGTGTTTTGCAACAAACACACAGGATAATTGTACTATACGTACGTATACGATTTGTCACGCGCTAATCTTATATATGTATTAGACTAGCTGTTACCCGCTACTTCGTTCGCATCATATTAGTTACAATTTTAATAGATTAATTTTTTTTGTCCCTAATTTTTCTGCCTTTAAACTACCTCCCTGCCGAATTTCGTTTTTGTACATCCCGCTGTAGTCGAGCCAGGTGACCTTTCGGTATATATTCATTACACCATTTCATATTCGACGAATAATTCGCTTGTTGTGAAAATCTGCAAGGTAACGGCTCTTACCAATTGACAGATTTACATCAATGATAATACAGTTCCCCAACAGACCGTTGTTGTCGCTTTTCTTTCGGTTTGTGAGACTTCCCGGTGGCCCAAACTCGTCATTAAGTCCGGCAACGCGTCTGCTTGCCTCCCGGTCGTGCAGATGTCCATGGGCATCAGTAGGCACTTAGCTGCCTGCTACCTATTGTTTGCCCCTTGTAACATTATTAAAAAAAAAAGTAACATCTTAATTCTCCTCTCCATATTACTCTGCGCTCACCAAAACCTACAATAATAGTTGAAGACGTATGATTGATCACCATCATCACCATGATGAAGGCTAAAACTAGGATATCATTATAGTGTAAGCGACACGTCATAAGACGGTATAAATACGGCCGTGCAGGGCGCTCGCGATCAATCGCATCCGATTTGTTATGTTTAACAATAAGTATACAAACGGACGTCATGACTGCGCTTTTACACCATCTTATAGTGAAATGTATACATGTGTGTGTAAATCCTTTGGCCTTGGTGTGAGTGTGGTTTTATTTTAATATTTTAAAACATTTATAGTGCATATTTTATAAAAATATTAGTATTCTGACATTCACCTCTATATAAATTTTAATTGTGCCAAATTTCGTAATCAAAATGTGCCCGTCCGCGGAATTTTCCTAAAATTTTGCTTCACGTATTAATATATAGATAAATAAACGTTCAAAAAGATTAAGCACAAAAATAGCCAAAAGCTTGTCAAGACACGCTTAAATAGTAGGGTTCCGTGTCTGATACGCTAAAGGTTTTAAAGAAAGAAAGAAAAAATGCAGAAGTCGGGCGAGTTAAGATGACCGATTGCCGTCTGACGTCATCCCCGTAACCCCCATAATTACTACAATTTCTCAAGCAACATCAATATTACTCAGTGGCATTAATCGAGACCTACTGTTTTACGTGCAATCCGAAACATTGACGGGATCGGATATTTGAAAAACACTGTTAATTTCTTTTTTTAATTTGTCTAAGATCCTACTGCGTTAAGAACTACTGAACATATCAGTCTAAGATCCTACCGCGGTAAGAACTGCTTGACATAGCGATCGGATCCTACCGCGCGGCGGCAAGAACTGCTTAACATAGCGATCGGATCCTACCGCGCAGTGGCCCTATATCAAAATGTACCTGGGGGCCCAAAAATCGCCAACTTGATTGCCCACTTACTCCGAAAAAAAAAGAGACTGTAATTTTTTTAATAACTAATCTGAATCATAAATTTTTATTTGGTATGATATGATTTTTTTTTTAATGGTTGAGCAGTTTTTTTTCAAAAATGTTTATAATGTATAAAGGATTATGTTTAATATTTTAGAAATTTCTGCTTATACACCTTCGGAGCCCCTGTAACCCGGGTGCCCCGTATAATTAATATGGCTGATACAGCGGTAGCCTCTGGCGTTAACGTCATAAAGTTTTCTTTATCTTTCTTTCCCTCAAATAGGCGTAAAGTTTCAGTCCAGCGGGGTCAGGCATCAAGGTCTACGGTGCATGCTCGGGACCCAAATCTATCAATGCTGGTGTCCCACAAGGCTGTGTGCTATCTCCAACTTTGTTTCTTCTGTATAGCAATGATCTGCTACAAACAAGTGGAATTCATTGCTATGCAGATGATGCAACTGGAGATGCCTTATACTCCGGCAGGGCAAATATTTCTCAGAGACACGTCACCGAGAGTCGGAACAAACTTGTGTCTGATATCGAGACACTTCTATCTCACGTCTAAATAGGGGGTCGACTAAATTTAGTCGAATTCAAACCTACTAAGAAACAAGTTAGCGCATTCACCGCTAAAAAGTCCCCCTTCGTTGTGTCTCCTTGTTTTCATAACACTTGTCATGTTGAAGGTGCGTAGACGGTAGGAATCCTCGTCCGGCTCCTCTTCTGGTTGATGGGTGGATCGGGGAACGTCGAGGAAGGCGTTGGAGCGTCTGGGTTGGCTGTGCTGGCCGGCGGGGGGCCGACGTCTAGCGGAAGCTTGCCTCCGGACTTGAGGTGGAGTTTCCGCCTCAGCCAAGCGCGGCTCCGAGCTGTATCGCGCTCGCGTCTCGCGGTCTAATTGTTGTTGCTGTTGCTGGCGCCTGTGCCGCACGGAGCGTCCTCCGGTAATTCTGGCGGACTGCGAGCGGGTAGCGGGTCTGCGGCGGGGGGCTAATCAACTCCCATGAGATATCATAGACGAGTACAAGAATTTGAACAACTTAGTGCGACTAACAGGGGTAAAACCGTATATAACGATTGGCATCACTTCAGCAGAGCATGCACACTCAAATGCCATCTTAGCATCTTCCTCCAGATCCAGGATTGCTTTATATAGTTATAAACGTAATGTCAAAATTATCCCGGCGTCGTTTAAATCATCTGTCATATATATTGAAGGCCACTGATGACATACCACATAACCGATTTGACTTAGGGACCTTCAAGGAAAGAGTATTCAGGGGTGAACCTTCCCTTTTATTCGTTCCATATTGGTCAGATCCATTACGAGTACGCTACCTCTGCCTGCCTTAGCTAGTATTGCCACTCCCCATATGCTATCCGTGACAGTAGTACCCGCATCCTTTTTTGTAGTAGGCAGGTATGTTGTGTAATTTGATCAAATACAATTGAGTTTGACGAGGGCAGGATGAACCAGCGCTTGATGGTTTATCTATAAATATAAAAGTGAAAACCCACTAACACGAACTCTGGAAAACCATTAAGAAAGGATTTTTTGATAGGGCTAGATTAAGGAGGTCTCTCTCTCGCAATTTTATGCAGACGAAGTCGCGAAAAAAAGCTAGTATTGTAGTGTATACATAGAGGCGGGTAGTTGTTCATAAGAGTATAAATACAAAGACAATCGGTTATGCGGGGCAGTTGTGTTACGACCGTTGACTGGATGACAACAATCTAAGTACACTGACCTCAGTGTGAGCACGACGCGTGCATGGGTGCTAGAAATATTGTCAAAGGGGATGTAAAAAACTGAATATAGTTTAAAACAGATTGCTCCGGTCGAAGTTATTTATATAAATAGAAACCTATATAAAAATGTATGTATGCGCATAAATGCCGTTTACGGCCACTAAGACATACCTAAACATGGTATCGTGCAGGACGGTGGAGGCCTTGATGCAGGTGTTGTAGAACACCAGCAGCTTGTTCCACGTGAAGAACATGCAGATACCGATAAGCGACGCGTAAATGTACACGCATTGCGCGCGCGTCAGATGGAAGCGGTTCAGGGGGATTTCTTCGAAGTTCACTGTAACCACAATTAAATGAGATCTCCTTTATTATATTATAAATATAAGGTCAGCATATGAGTCGATCACTAGGTTAATTAGCTCTTGTTGCGAACGGTCTACAGATGGGTGACCCATTCTAACAATGGTTTACATATGATATTTGAACTCCTCCGTGTTTCGGAAGCCGCATAAAAGAGTGGGACCCGATTAATGTCACTGAGTGATATTAGCCGTGAGATTGTAGATATTGTGGGGGTGCCGGGGATGACCGCAGACGGCAATCGGTCAACTAAACTCTCAAGCCACATCCTCTGCTATTTATGCAGACCCTGATAGACCGGGATGATGCTGGGTAGAAAAGAGAAGGGATTAATGCCACCGAGTGAAATTAGCCGTGAGATTGTAGAGATTCTTTATAGGACTACGGAACTGGTTGTAGGGATGGGAAATAACGATTATAAATTAATAATTTATTGAGATTGTCCGTAACAGACAGACAGAAAAAAATGGTGAAAATATTTTTGTCGCGTTACCTATTTTATGAGTGGTCATGCGCGTGAAACGAACACTTTATTTATTAATTTGTATAATTAAGCGTAATATTATAAATAATTAAGAAGTATAATCAGTGCATAGCATTTGCAGTGATTTACTATGATATTGGTGTGATAAATAACGATTTACATAGTAACATATATGCTCGCAGATGGCAGAAATTTCTCTTTTTTTTATGTTACAAGGGGGCAGACGAGCAGGCAGCAGGCACCGAAGCGCCTACCGGCGCCCATGGATATCGCCTTCCCGTTTTTAAGCCTAGCAATAGCACGTAAGAGTTCCTCGAAAGAAGGTGGATTATCAAGTTCCGTGGATACGGAAAGAGGTTGGATGGTGTTTATGTAGACTAAGTCGACATTATGAACGGTTGGATTCAAAACATCGCTAAAATGTTCAGCCCAGCGATTCAATGTTTGAGCAGTTTGCAATTTAAGCGGACCCTGGCACTTATCCGGGATAGCGCTAGGAGGAAGAAGAAGAAGATGTTGTTGAACTGATTATGATCTGCAAGTTTTGAATTGCAATGTACATATAGTAAGGTTACATATTATTTTAACATTATGAGACTGTGAATTGACAGAATAGGCAAAGTGTCAGCTAATTAGGCGAATTACGACTAGCCGGAGATCTCTAGTTGATATTAAAAAATATATATATATGTCAAAAGAAACGGCATAATTCAAATAATCATTCAATTAATCATCAACAAGCTAATTTAGGTCATAAAAGGATAATCAAAATACTGTGCAGTCACTAATTTGTGGTCACTACAATTCTGAAAGTTTTTGGCACTTTTAGAAGTTCTTAGATAGACGTAGTTCTAATGTGTTATAAACTATTTTATTGCATTTTTTTATGCGCGAGTAATGGTCACGCTTTTCTGCCAGCCGTGTAAATAATCGCGTAATGGATTTGTCATTGGGTCTCAACCAAACGGAAGTCGTACTGCGGCTACTGAACCGAGATTAATGCCCCGCCAGGTTGAATGATTTCTTATCAATGTTTGTTTATAAAAAATAGACCATGATTCAACCTACAGAAAAATACCTAAAGAATTTCAAAATATTGGTCTGCTACCTTTTTTTTTTTATCGCAAACACTCTGCAACAGGTTTAATCAGGTATTTCTTTGATGATTTTCTATTTTCATATGAAAATTAATTTTTATCTCTTTACGATGATATAATGCAATCTCGCAGGCATAAATGCCGCATGTATCGGCAGCCATCAAATGAAGTTATGCGAGAATCAGACTACTTCCATATTAATATAGACATTTTTTCAATAAAACGCGTTACCTTTATTTCCTTTATTACGAAAAAATAGGTTAGTTTGATAGCACCTTGCGGGGGGGGGGCAGACCGACGGACAGACCGGAACTATAAAGGTTCCTTGTCGAACACACGAAACCAAAAAAAAAAAAACGCTTAAAAATCGGTCCATTTGTTTAGAAGCTACGATGTCACAGACGGACACAAAAAGGACGTAATACAAATAATACTAATTTTTGTCAGGGGGTGTGGAGTTGTCAATAATCATAACATAGCAAAAATGAAATTAGTGTCAACTTATATCGTGTCGTGAGCGTGTCTTGCTCGCCCAATATAAAAGCACCCATACGCACATGCTTCCGTAAACTGTATACAACAGTTTTTAATCACACATTGCTTTACAATGTGGCTTAACCTTTAGATCATAGGTGATGTGGCTGTGGGGGCACGTAAAGATGACCATGTAGTGTCTGACGTCATCGCCAGTACCCTCACAATCTGTACAATCTCACTACTGTTATCATTCAGTGCCATTAATCGGGACCCACTATTTTACGTGCCTTCCGATACATGGAGAAGGTCGGATAATTGAAATTAGTTTTAGAATTGGTTACCCATCTATTAAGGTTACAATAAAGTGTATAAATAAACCCTTACCTCGTGAGAAGACAGGCAAGTGCACCACGTATCCTCGTTGGCCTCCTCATCAGAGTCATCCTCATCATCGCAGTACTGGTAGTTCTGAAACATAACAATAGTGTTAGCTCTCCTAATTTTAAATAAACCAGGCAAATGGATCGGTTTTTTTCCCGATCAGATACAGTCGCACCAGTATTTCAATACGCGCGGTCACACGTGCATTCGGTTTTTGTCGTGTCTTAAAACCAAATGGTCACTTCAATCATGGAACCCAGAGTGGTGTTGCGAACTTGGTCAGTTCTTTTAACACCTAAAATTCTGCATTGTATGATCCTTTGGCAGACCTTATGTCTGGAATTTTGCTCTTTGGTTAATGACCAGGTTTCTTCACCATAGGTTACACTGCATTCACACAGCGTTGTGTGTTATCTGATCAGTTTTTCCTGATGCATGCACATGCATTTGGTTATACCTAGACATGATGCAGTGTGAACACTTCTTTAGGATAGGCAGAATACACATTGCCAGCTTCGGTATTTCCGAACGGATACGACTTAGGGACCTTCAAGAAAAGAGCATACTCATTTCTCAAAGGCCGTCCATGGAGGAGGCTTATCTCCCGCAGTGGACAGTATCCGGCTGAAGGAAGGAATAAAAAATTAGAGTTTTTCATTAAAAAAAAAACTTAACAAAAGCAGTGACTTCACGCGTGCGTAGTCGCGGATTTCAGCTAGGAGTATATAAATTGCGTTCTATTAACCTGGCAGACGAATACACAAGTTATCACTAACAGCTTTGACCACTGAGACGCCCAGTCCTTTAAGTAGATGAATTAGTTTTTTTTACGCGGGACGTATGGAGAGAGAACCAGCAACGTTTTGAATCATTAATCGTTAAATAGCTGATTCATAAATATTATACTCAGTGTTGCCAATGGATAGCGATGCACTCATTTGGCCATCCCAGTTGCGTATTTTACTGCGCAACGCCCTTTCTTTTGGTAAAAACTATGTTTTTGAAATATTATTTTTAAAAGGAGAAAGACTTTCACATAAACAAGCGGATGCCTTTAATCTCCTTTATCCATGTCGCAAAATCCGTTTTTAGCGGACGTCTTCAAAGTAACAAAAAATAAGTTTTTTCAGATTAACTTGCGAGAGCTCTTAGACCTCGTTAGTCCATCCCTGTTGCAAAAGCCATTCCTAGGGAACGCCTACTAAGTAAAAAACTAATTCTCTGCCAAATTTCATCTTTGTACGTCGAGCACTTTACGAGATTTCGTGATAGGTTACCCGGCTGGAAGCCAACACGAAGGAATACAATTACTTAAATATCCTTTGTTACGTTATCCGATTTTTGGTGAAACAAAAACTAAATATATACAAGACTATATGACACACGGGCGTCTGTTCTTAAGTTATACATAAATATTTTTTTTGTAGAAATATATAATTGCATACATATAGGTAATACACCCAGACTCAAGGTGGGAAGCGAAGCCACGACCCAGAGCAGAAAGCAGGGTGAGCAATATGGTTGTCAAGATGCACTTACCAACGATCCCTCATGCATATTAACGCAGTCCGTTACTGCCAATAAATTAAATAAAATGTCCGTATACAAGAATATATCGTGTCGAGCTTTAAAAATTAATAATAGAAAGATTAAAGGTGAAAGTTAAAGATCTCGCCATTAGCCCAGTTCACACGGTATCATGCCTAGCCACAATTTATTGTCAAACGCAATCAATAATAACGTGAAATCAGTCTGTAATAATGTGTCGTAACATAAATTCATCGCGCCTTAATGCGTCGAACAAACGATTCATCAATTCACTGATAATGGTGGCAGTTAAATTAAAAATAAACAAGTAGTATTGCCAGACACTACGTGTGTTTTTCTACATATCCTCTCACCGGTAAAGCTAAAAAAAGTATTATTAGAAATTTAAAGGAAGAATTTAAAAAAAAACAGCTATCATGGTCACCCCAGATTTTTTTTTAATTTATTTTTCAATATTAATTTGTACAGAAACCCTATTAAGTTTGTGTGAGTGGCTAATATTTTATATTACATTAAATAATAACACAATAATCTAATATGATTATAAACTCAATGGCCTTATTCGCACTTCGGGTTAAAAAAAACATTGCACCAAATTTCGGCGTTTGCGCTTTTTAATAATAAAATATAGCGTATACATAGCATTTAAAATAGCACAACGCCCGATAAAAAAGCGCGCTTTATAAAAACGCTGCCGGGTTAACACAAACTTGGTAATTCATGTTCTATTTGAACGCTTTTTAAACGCGCGGTGAAAACACTCTCGTACGAATGAGGGCAACCATATATTAAATACGCAGCTATGAACAAAAATGGCATCTCACAGTGCATCTAAGGATAATATAAATGCTAAGTGACTGTATTTTTTTTAAAAAGTATCATATTTTTTTACTTTAGTTAAAGGTTTGTTTATCTTTATATATAAAAATCGAGTAAACAAGCCTTTTTAACTCTACCCCTCCTCAACTTCTGGACCGATTTGGATTAAATTTCATGTGTGTATTCTAAGGGGTTAATAGATGGTTTGCAGTGAATTTAGACGCGGTAGTCGGCGCTGCTGTCGGTCTGTAACCTAAATTAGGTATATATCTCGCTATAACTCAATAACGGTTGATCCCATTTCTAT
>JANCMC010033613.1:1728260-1767004 GCA_024363005.1 Charaxes varanes
CGGCGCTGCTGTCGGTCTGTAACCTAAATTAGGTATATATCTCGCTATAACTCAATAACGGTTGATCCCATTTCTATTTAACTGCCATCTGTGCAGAGTTGGTCGCACCTTCGCAATTCTTCCAACAGATGGCGTTAGTAATGGACCTTCCGTTTGTCCGTAATTCGGACAAAACAATGTCTGCCGGGTGCGTTAGTTATAGGATAAAATAATAATCAAATTGCACTTTAATTAAAGATTAAAGATGCTTTATTTAGAAAACAAAAGTTGACATACAAGTAAGTAATGCGTCTCTGACTCCTGAACTAGCTTAAACTGTGTTTCAGGAGCTAGTGCCCTTCCTAAAACTAAAAACCAGTTACATTATATAATACATGAGATATATATGTATGCATATATATGTGCAATAATCCTTGTAATTATATAATTAAAAGGACTATTTGGGTGTCCCATTCATGCTTCGGTCAAAACACGTTCGTGACCGCTTAAAGCCGAAACATCTGGTAACACTATTTATATCTCTTTTTATTAAGTTTGGTGCCGAGTAATTGCTACCATACACATTCAATGACACTTTTTTATACTAGCTGTTTTCCGCGACTACGTCCGTGTCAAATTAAACTTGCAAGAGCCCTCCTTAATATTGCCCTATAGAAAACTTCATTCTTAGTGAATTTCTACTGATTAAAAACAACCAACCTCCTTGCCAGATTTCAACTTTATGCGTTCCGCGGTTTTCGATATTTCCTGATAGGTGGCCTTTCGCTTTTATATACATATATTTATTAGACGCTTATATTTACTATATTATCCCCACCTTTTCTTATTGCCGTCCTAATTTTCTACATATAAATTTGTCCTAAGTGTTATCCGTTGTTTTAGAGGAGGTCGTGGCCTAATCAGTGGTCAGCATTTGAGTCGATCGCTAGGTTAAGTTGCTCTTGATGCGACCGAGTGATAGATGGGTGACCCATTCTAGCACTGGTACATGCTTGATATCCGACCTGTTCCGTGTTTCGAAAGGCACGTAAAACAGGGGGACCCGATTAATATCACTTTGTGATATTAGTCGTAAGGTTGTAGAGATCGTGGGGGTTCCGAGGATGAGGTCAGATGGCAATCGGTCATCTTAACTCCCATCACTAGACGTGACAGCATTGCCGCCACTTCACGCCGATCTCATGTGAGGCTTACATAATAAAACTTTAGTAAAGTCTATTAATGTATTGAATAAAAGTGAATTAATGTACCTGAGTTGTTTGATTCTATTACAGGATCATCCATCAAAGCAAAGTAGTTTAGTTTCTCATGCGTAAAATTTGACAATTAATATAACTAGTAGGCACTTCGGTGCCTACTGCCTGCTCGTCTGCCCCCTTGTAACATAAAAAAAAAATATGACTTCACTTTATCATAGGTACAATTCTATGCTTAATTTTAGAGTAGACTCTTTACGACCAATCGTCCGAAAGAATCGCCACCAAAGCTGCTCTCTTTACCACGTTGGGGTTTGAACCGGGCACCTTTCAGTCCACACCTTATACCGTTGAGCTATTGAGGCTCTATTGTACGCCGACTAAGTCGCTAACGCAGCCTGTAAAAATGTAAAATAAAAAAATTAAACTTGTTAGTGGCTAGAAGTTTTTAAACGTGTTAGTAGCTCGGCTACTAACTGAGTACTGATTATGCATACACTGTGTCACTGCATTGTATTGTTCACTGCAATGCGTGTACAATAATATCGGGTCATTTCTGAAAATCAGCGCTGGAAGTGGGTATATACCCGTACACACGCTTCCAAACTTCGCTGAGAAGTCGTGCCCTTTTGGGGGATCACGCCATATATCATTGTCTAGTCTAAGTAAGTAGTAAATAATTTATACCATATAAATAAAACAGAAGTGTCGGTCTGTAACGTCGAAACCAAATTCTTTTACTACAGTAATCCCCCCTATAACAAGGTAGGTTTATTCCACATCATAGGAGAACAAGAGAGGCCCCGAATGCGCATGATATACTTTTGGTCAGAAAAGTCGAAACATTTCCGTTTTTTTACAAACATATATGCCTAAATGTACATATTTTGCTGATAAACAGTATATAATATTATATATATTATAGAATAATATTAATGCGTTATAAGAGCACCATGTTACAGGGTTGGGTTTAGCGACATTAATCCTCCTCGCCCCCCCACTCTACTCTTAAAATGATTTTGCGGTTCGAAATTAACAATTTATACAACCTCACGACTAATATCACTCGGTGACATTAATCGGGACCCACTGTTTTAAATGCCCTCCGTAACACGGAGGAGGTCGGATATTTTGAAGACCAGTATTTAAATGGGTTATACATCAGTCACCTGGCCGCGGTAAGATCTGCTTAACCTAACGATAAACTCAAATGCCGATCACTCATTAGTGTATGACTTCCTCAAAGTAGTACAGAGGGCCTAGCACGAACATTCTCGATAGCCTTACTTGTTTTTATGTTCGAAACGAAACGTCAAATGAAGGTTTGTGTTTGTGTTTGACCTACATGTCCGTAACGTCGAGGATACGTGCGACTTCTGATTTCATTCGTGCCAGCAATAGAATAACATAAAAAATCCAGCAGGTCAAAGCATAGTCCGGCATTTGAGTCAATAAATAGATTAAATAGCTCTTAACGCGCCTGGGTGATAGAGGCGTGACCAAATTTATCACTGGTTTTCAAATTTCCGACCTCCGCCGTGTTTCGCATATCATGGCATTAAGTGGGTCGCGATTAATGTCACTGAGTGATATTCTTTGTGACAATGTAGAGATTGTGGGTGTTCCGAGGATGACGACAGACAGCCAAGTTCTCTGCAATCTAGGCGGATCCAGGCTAGTACCAGTCTAACCGATCTGATGACTGGGATAACAATAGGTAGAAGAAGAATATGGAAGTTATAGTTACTTCTAGCATTCTTGTATCCCTGTGTTATAGGTAACAGCCGCCTGTTACACACAAATATTTTTTTTTAGAAATATGTAAATACATATATATGGATAATACACCCAGACTCGAAGTGGGAATCGAATCCACGACCCATCATCATTTCTGCCAGCTGGCGATCTTTGTTACTATAAGAAGTACAGCTAATAGGCATTTTAAATGTTTTTAGTTCGTTGTAACAAAACAATGGCACGCCACATAACAATACATCTCCAGATAACGAACCTTATTATTGTGGTGCTTAGGATAACAAGTCAACCCTCAGGCGATACAGACGGTATCTCAGGGGAATAGCTGATATAAAAATGGCCAAATGCTTTACCAACCACTAGCCATCCGCCTCGTCGCAGACGAGATTAAAATAACAAAAACAACAAAGTATGGCTGAAGGGGATCGCCCCGACCGACTAAAACCCCTGGGCTTTGTTTCAATGGAGGTGGGCTGGGAATCCGGCCGAGCCTTTCTATCCAGTCCAACTGACTGAACCTTGGCTATAGCCAAGTCAAGGTTCAGTCAATATCGGTGGAATTGAGTCCATGTAAATTAAGTGCCATTTAGAGATAGCGGAAATGTGTCCATAGTTATAGTAGTAACAGTAATTTTTAGGGTTCCGTACCTCAGAAGGAAAAAAGGAAACCTTATAGGATCACTTTGTTGTCTGTCTGTCTGTCAGTATGTCATGACCCTTTTTGTTAGGAACGGGAAGACGTTTGTCTTATTATAAATGACTACCCACGCCTACGGAATACTGTACTTTTTTTTTATGGCCAAAATATGCGTTGCCTAATATTCATATTTAAGATATAATGTCCGAAAACTTGATACAATAAATTATTAAAAAAAAAGAAAAACGCTTTCAAAAAATGTGTAATGAAAAATAATAAGTACTTTCATAAGATTTGGTAGACACCTACTGGTGTGTTGAAGTCTAGTTGGTAACAATCTAAATAGGTTCCTCGTTAATCCGATGGCACCGACCGAAAGTGACGAATTATTTTTGGCTTTATAGTTCCTTGGCGTTTTTTCAGACGGTTTTCTTTTTATCTAAAAATAGTTAATTTTTAAATTTTTAGTTCATGATATATTCAGAGGATGTGATTGTGGGGCGAGTTAAGATGAACTGCCGTCTGAGGTCATCCCCGGGGTCCCCACAATCTCTACAATCTCAAGATTAATATCATTTGGTGACATTAATCAGTACCCACAATTTTACGTGCCTTCCGTAACATGGATGAGGTCGAATATTAAAACACCGGTGTTAGAATGGATAACCCATCTATTAACACGGCACGGTAAGAACTTAACGTAGCTATGGACTCAAATGCCGGTCACTGATTAAGGTACGACCTCTTTAATTCGAAAACCGACTACTCTATGGTAAATATCCAACCTCTGCCGTTGTTTCGAAAGGCATTTAAAATAGTGGGGGGGGGGGGTAGGTGAAGTTGCAGAGGGTGTGGCTGTAGGGCGAGTTTAGATGACCGACTTCCGTCTGACGTCATCCCCGGGAACCCCACGATCTCTGCAATCTCATGACCAATTATATATTAATCAGGACCTACTGGTTTATGTGCCATTTTAAACTGGTGACTGTGAAATGGTGACTCACCTGTCATTCAACAACAACGACAACTCGACTCAAATGCCGACCACCGATTAAGCTACGATCTCGTCCGTAAAAACAGATTAAATATACAAGGCATTTCCTGCCCTGAAATACCTGGAACTAATTGCCGCCTCCGGCCTTAGTATGACATCCGCTTAGTATGGCGTCCGCTTAGTATGGCGTCCGCTTAGTATGGCAATTGAGATGTAAGCTATCCTATCTTTCAAGTTGGATCAAACTGCACACGGTGTGCAAATTTGATTAAAATCGGTTATGTAATTTAGGAGTCCATGGCGAACAAACAATGTGACGCGTAAATTTATATATATTAATATTTTATTTGAGGTATAGGTTACAAGATTCCTCGTTTATAACATGAAACATACTTACAGCTGAAAAATTGGCAAAGTATCACCAGTCTACAGAAAGCTATAGCTAAGCAAAACCCAGTGCCCAATTTTGTGTTCTAGCTTCTTAGAACTCTTTCAGAAGAGGAGAGAACAGATAGAGTCAGTGATGCGCGTATAAAGTCCATGCTACTCGCAATTAGCTATAAATACGCTTGTCAACTTGTTTATTTATTTCCTAAAAAAAACAACCACTAAAATACTAATCGTTAAATAAACTTAATCATTGAATAGTAACCACTTATAGCTAGTGTTTGATATATTTTATACAAGTTATAAAACTTTGCCGAGTCCAGGAGGGTAGACTGTGGTGGTATGCGGTGGTACATCTCCAAAGACGGCCACCTGACTACATAGGCAACTTAGCACTACAACTTTTCAAACCAGACGCAGACCCAGAACCAAGTGAAAAGATACGGTTCTAAAAGATATGAGGAAATGCTATCAGTAACTGATGTTGAGAGAGTAAATTAGGAAGTCTGGCCCCACCATCATGTGGAATAAGTAGCTTGGAAAAAAGAGAGAGAGATAAATTAAAATAAAATAATTGCTAAGCAGTTTACTTGTCCAATGTGAAACATGCCCTATATCACACGTAGTATGTATTTAATCTAAAGTGACACCGACAGTGATTGATTCGAAGATTATAATAAATAAGCCGTGCGATTAGGCAAACTTTTTGTGTGGAATTTTTGTTTTGGAATATTTTAATGTACATATTATTATTGTCAATTATAAACCTAAACAATTTTATCTACTAGCTGAAACGTCATCGCGGTAAAAAAAATTAAAATTATAGTATGGGCCATATCGCTCGGTACGTTGTAAAAACCTACGTTGACCGTTCGCGAAGAGCCGCTAAGGCCTCGTTTCCGCGCGGTTATTTTTACACATTATCTGCGTGACGTCGAAGTTGCATGGATTATAGTCCTTAATTATTGATTAAGATAAATGGATCAGTAAAAAAAATAATTTGTCATAAAAAATGAACAAAATGGTTATTTCTAGAAAATAACATCAGTAAATTGTATTTACTTAGCCTATGTGTCACTGATTTTTATTACAATTATAGCTTTTCTACTCGAAATAAACTCGAAATGAAAATGAAAATATTATTTTGAAATAACGATAGCTACAGTGAGATATATCCGGCGCCGCCCTCATTAGGTATTCCTGTATCGCGGGGACCAGTTAACAATTTTACAATTTCAATAAAACAAAAATAAGCATTACTAGTGCTTTTGTAACACATACAAAATTACTTCGTGAAAATAATAAAAACCAGAGTTGAGTAAAACTTTGAATACCTCCGTCGAACATTCTGTGTCGTCAGGCAAAGGCATCCAATGCCAAATAATGTCTTAGCGGCTCTTAAGGAGTGGTCAACGTACGTTTTTGCCAAGCGACATGGACCCTACTATAGACATTTGCTACAAGATACAATATTTTATTAATACGATTAGGCATACAGGTCAAACTCATCGTCTAATTACACAATCTTATGATCCTCATATACATGTCTATAAACTGTATCCACTATTAGTATTTATTCCATATTATTATATTCATTTTATTAAAGCTATTAAACTATAAAGTATTCCAATTTTTTTTTCATTTACATTGACATCATTATATAGTACTAGCAGACGCCACAGAGGTACAATCTCGCTCGAATTTAGGCTCCACTCTTATCAGCCAATTAACGACTCTCTTCCATCAAAATGCCTAGTAAGAAGTACGGACGTCAACTATTTGGAGTTAATATATAGTATCTATTAGCCTACAAATGTGCCCTGCCCAATTTCATTATATGATGATTATTTTTATGACCTCTACTGCTTTTGTTAGTTTTCATATAATATTGTTGCTAATTCTGTCTGATAGTGTCATTTCGAGTGTGCTTCTATCTACCTTTCGCTGATAAATTGCAATTTTTCTTTGTTTTCAATCCTGAGGGACCTTTTTTTTGGCAGCTTTTTTAAAGTGGGGAAACCCGCTACGGGTATCCATCCGCCACAAGGGCCCACGGTGAGTTATGTCGGGTTCCAACTGATTAAAATCCCACGGTAGTTCCTCTTTGTCTCTACGCGGCGGAGACATGGGAATGGTTTTGCAAACTACCACATATCTCCCAGTGACGTCCTCTACGGACTCACCTCCTAGGGCTTCACCCTAACTTCATGGGACGGCGTGCCGTAACACAAAGCACGCCGTTCTTCTCAGAAATGTTTGGCAGCCTTACCTAAGCATATGGTATAAATCGTTAAGATTAAAAATTATTAAATGGCATAAACGAAGTAACGCGCAGCGGCTAGTTGAGAATAAATAGAATAGATAGCTAATGTAAAGGTTTCGTCAAACATACTCTGTTTACCGCTGCTATATATACGACGCCCTGATGTTCCACTTGTCGCTGCCATCCTAATGGCATTGTAAACATGGTGACGTAGAGAGCTGTTTATCGAATGCTGACGTCACGGCCGCCGCCCCCTAATCTATATATGTATATACATACGCTATCTGACTAGTTATATCATCTACATCTTTGGTGTGTTTTGACTATGGGCCTATATATTTTTTCTACCTATTGGATGCCTTCCACATTATCTTTGGCATCATTTCTCAGGTCTGGTGTTTCCGAACTAAAACGACTTAGGAATCGTAAAGAAATGAGCATAGGAACTCATTTCTCAAAAGCCGCCAACGCATCCGTCAGCATTCTGGCAGTGCAACTATTCATGAGTGCTGTCTGTATTCAGATGTCCATTTAACTCTTGTTAAATTTAAAAGTATGTCCAGCTCTCCATCTCCTCAAAAAGCTCTGGAAAAGCCTTCTCCAGTAGGAACACACGAAAAGTATTATTTTTCTTTTGAACTTCTCTAAGGGGATGTCCTTTCCCAGGCAGGACATGTACAAACAAAAAATCATGTTATGATTGATTGACCTCTCTCAGAAACACCGACTTTACAGTCGGACGATAATTTTACATGATAACGCCAAACCCTTAAGCTTTAAGTGTCTCTCTATCGCTTGTTCCGCACATCGCCTTAAGCGGAACATGACAATGAGTCACGGTTTTGCGTGCGAAGCAGTCCGATTTATTAGACGTTATCCATATATAAGTAGCCCATCGATTTACAGGTCCACGTAACCATGCTAGCACCACGGTAGAATCAGTCCATCCGTATAAATTACAACTGTCGGCGAGGCGCGGCCGCCTCGGGGAACTCCAACTAACCCGGATACAAAGATCTTCCTTTGCGGTGGTTGAGCATATCGACCTTCGCTTCCACCTCTCATTCCTCGCCGAAACTTTCCACCTTGGTGTGTCTTTCCACGTTATTATTATCTTAAGACTTGTTCAAGTCAATGTATACCTACCTTAAAGCATCCCCTCTTTTTGGGCACCGCGTAGGGGTCGGACCCGTCCGCGTCCCGCGCGATCGCCGTTAGGCCGTGACACACCACGCTCACTCGGAAGTGGTCCATGAGGTCCGCGGTCACGCTGTACGGCGCTCCGATCCTTATTTTTCACAGTAATATTAGGAATTTATTTCACGTCACATTCATCTCCTTATTGACTCGCGGATGGGGACGTGCTCTTGATATATGACATGCTAACTGTCTACCGCAACATTGCTCGAGTTCGATTCAACGGTTTAGTTTCATTTCAAGAGTTTTAAATTTTTATGAGGTCTTCTAATTCTTTGTTTTGAAATAAAACTGGCTTAAAACGGGACTTTCGGCCACATTTTACGTTAATCGTAGAATAATATATTTTTTATTTTTATCCTTCAGCTTAACTCGCGTTTGATTTTCTAAAAGTAAATAAATTAAATCAAAGCAAAACCATCTCTTTGTATTTAAAGCTTTAAAACACTTTTGATTGCTAATAATAATTGATTATTATCAATTTGAAATAACCCGGACGCTCTAGTACAAGTGACAGCATCGTCGCCATTTCAAGTCGTTCTTATGTGAGAAATACGTACCCGGACGCGCAGGCACAATTCTGCTGCACACCAAAACGACTGCAAACGGGGCGCTACCACTAATTAGATAAATTGATTGGAGTTAAAAAAGGGATCGATTAAAATGACATACAGATAGATGGCAAGGAGAAAATGGATGTAGATACTACTGTATTTGTACTGTACTGTACTGTACGGTATAGGGGTAGTGACAATAGCAGCAAAAGTCCAGGGTCACCGTAGTGGATCTGACCAGTTATCAGACCAATAAACAGGATGATCCAACCCCTGGACAAATACTAGCTGCAATATGTAAAGGTAACTCTGATATGCTGGAGGGAAGATTTGCTGCATTCCTACCAACATCAGATCTAGCGGAGCGTAAGGTATGATTATATTATTATATCTAAATTTCTTATGGTTAATAGTTAATAATTCAATTTTTTTAATAAATATCATAGCTGATACTGTACTAGCATGGCGAAGTTCTTGAATTTAACTTATCGAAGAATACTTAATCATAATTAATAATCTTTAATTCTCACCTGAGACTTATAACACTCAAGCTCAAAATAGGTGCCGTATGCTAGGATACGAAGGCATTTTTTTAACTATCCTGTAATGTTCCACTGCTGGGCAAAGGCCTCCCCTCTCTTAGACCACTCTCATCTATCCAGAGCTATAGGAAGAAAAAGAAGTGTCTTCTGTACCTACTAATATACAAAGCTGAAAAGTTTGTTTGTTTGCACGCATTAATCTCAGGAACTACTGGTCCGATTTGAAAAATCCTTTCAGTGTTAGATAGCCCATCTATCGAGGAAGGCTATAGGCTATATATCATCGGGCTTAAATCGAACATTTTTTTACCTTGTATGCGACCGAAATCGCGGGCACAGCTAGTAGTCTATAAAGTTACAAAAAAGCGTTTCAATTTTATTTATTTGCATTGATTTATAGGTCACCTTGCCGTCAGCTTTCTGTCTCCAATTGTTATACGCCACCATGAGGGATTGTCCTTTCTCCGACAGCACAAAATCAACTGCAATAGGTGTTGAGATTCAAACCAAGCACCTCATGGTTTATCTACCGTGAATCTATATAACATGCTACTGACTTTGGTCAACAGTGAGAGAATCTCTATGCCTTCACAGGTGGATTAGTACATCTTTATATCGCACTTATTACCTTTACTAGGAATCGCTGCTTGGTTGAAATTTGGCAAAAATATTTAGATTTTTATACTATATGCAGTACTATAGCTACGTATATAAAATTTTAATTCTTTTTACAACAACATTGTTATATTTAAACCTCATATCAACACAAGAAACGTCCGTTATCCCGTTCCACTTGAGTTTACGGTCGCAACGCTCATAAGCAAACGGAACGGGAAAAATTGCGGACGCGAGCGTCTAAATATAATTTGTTTATACAACAAGAGGCAAACAGGCAGGCGTTGACCGACGGCGACAGGCGTTCACCACCACGATATGGATAATTGCACTACCAGAAGATTCGCAGGTGCGTGGTCGGCCTTTGCGAAATCAGTATTTTTTTGAAGTGAAAACTTTTTAGGCGTTTTCTGGACTTTTATGAGATGGAGAAAAAACATTAGTCGCGCGTCATGGTCGTCGAACGCTTTTAGAACTATTTCATAATAAAAGTGTTACCTATTCGTTTTCACTTCTGCTGGGAGTACTGGACTGCCACTGTTCTTTTTCCATTTTCTGATTGAAATAAAAGTCTCCTCGCAATAACAACAAATATAATTCCAAACGACCAACAAGGTAACGCCCAGTCATTTATTTCTCAATAAAAAGCCCTTATTCTTCTTGACGTTTCTATGACAAACTGTAGGTATATTTTGCCCTGTGGTTATGGTGTATGAGGCACCATTAATTGCGTAATTTGAGGCGGCCATTAAGTGCCCCTGCGTGCAGGTATTAGGGCACCCAGGGCACGATATATGGTGAGTTATGTTTTGGATTTCGTCATATATACATGCCAGATCGGCTCCATTCCAAAATCCTCATCTGAACATGTTTTGCTTCGGCCAGCTTGAGTCCGAAGTCTGTTTGAAGACTTCCTGACCTGCCAAAGTAATCTATGTCCAGACGGAAGATGTTCAGAAGGTACCACACATCTTTTTAAGTTAAATTATTGTTTTTTTTTTTAATATAATGGCTTCCCGGTGGCTTAAACTCGTCATTAAGGGCCGGCAGCACGTCTGCTGGCCTTCTGGTCGTACAGATGGCCATGGGCGCCGGTAGGCACTCCGGTGCCTGCTGCCTGCTCGTCTGCCCCCTTGTAACATAACATTCCGCGCTTTGTCCAATATTTTGAAATAAGGCTTGATCAAGTCAGGGTTCATCGGACACTCTAGTCTACAAAACTCTAAAACTCTTAACCAAAATTTACGCTAATTGCTGAACTGAGGGGCACTAAATATAAAATTTACCCTAAAATGGTGTGTTAAAATGAAATATTTGGGGTGAAAAGTTACAAATGCGAGGCGTATTTTTTTTAAATTAGTCTATTGTGTCCCACTGCTGGGAAAAGGCTTCCCCCTTGTTGATTCATCTTAGTCTTTCCTAGACCAATCTCATCCGCAACTTCACCGCAAGCAGAAGAACCGCAAAGGTATCCAAATCATCACGCGACCTGCCGGGTCGTCGGCAGACAAAGTCGTCTTTATATTTCTATACACCAATGTGCTGAGGAGGACACTGGCGCTGTTCACTGACCTATTCATCAATGAGGCGTCACGCCCGTGAATGATTGCGTAGAAATCATCCACCATAGCATTCGCAACCAAAGACAACGCATTGCAGTGTCGCGACTGCCCCAAAACCGCTTGTTTTTTTCAATTTTAGCAGACAACGTACTATAGGTGTGTGTTACAGGTACCAGACGCCTGTTTAACACAAATGTATATTTTTTAAGAAATATATAAAGACATACATATAGATAATTCACCCGGACTCGAGGCGGAAATCGAATCCACAACCCACTGAGCGGAAGGCAGGGTCACTGCCAATTGCACCAACGGGCCAGTCAAATCTATACCTCCCACGTAAATTGTTGTTACCCCGAATTCCTAGCTTACAGTAGCGCGTTACAAACAACTAAATAGTAATATTACAGTCACTTTTTAATATACTATTGTATACACTAATGTAATTAGTACACTTTGTGATATTAGTCGTAAGGTTGTAGAGATTGTGGGGGTTCCGAGGAACTTATATACGACTTATATACGATACAGCAACATATCTGCAAGCCCCTTGGTGTTGCAGTAGTCTATGGGCGTCGGTAGTTACTCAAGTGAACCGTCTGCGTGTTTGCTCTTTATTATATAAAAAAATGTATAGTGTGTAAACCCCGCTGGGCTGTCGTCTAGGCAATTCCTAAAACAAGCTTTTAAAAAAGCAATCACCTGTAGTCCTAACGGGAAATTAAGGAATATCTCAAAATATATCTAAAATTCTTGAAGAAAAAAAACAAATTTATGACAAAAAGTCGACGAGATTTTTATCCCCCCGCCCCCTCCCCTTATTTCCAAAGCCTGTACCAGAGAGGCAACCAATGATATGACGTCAAAATCTAATTAGAGGTAGCGCCAAGCTTTACCCAAATTTGGCCTCTTTCCTACATAAGATCGGCGTGAAGTGGCAGCAGTGCTGTCACGTCATGTGATGGTATTTTTGTCGCGTTTAATTCGGCTTGTGGCCTAAACTCGTCATTAAAGGCCGGCAACGCATCTGCTTGCATTCTGGTCGTGCAGACGTACGACTGGCGTCAGTAGGCACTTAGCTGCCTACTGCCTGCTCGTTTTTCCCTTGTGACATAAAAAAAGTTTAACGCTGATTAGTGAAAGTCACTTCCGCTGCTGAAGTGACTTTTTCTATTGTTCATACTCCTAAGTTATAAGTGCCCACGCGGACGAAGTGGCGGGATACAGCTAGTACTTGTTAAGCATTACATTAATTTCTAAGAATAACCCTTAGCAACTAGTGTACATAGTGAGCGAGATAGCTAACTCCTGCTGGAGTTAGACGAAGACAGTGCTATCTCGCTCACGTAAATACAGATTGCTTACTGCTTTACGGCGTACACTAGTGTCGGCCTCTTTTTAGTACTTAGGGTCGTGCCTAATTGCGGCAAGGCACGTTATCATACGACGCTACCTGATCCAGATGTTACGTTGTGCTTGTAAATACAGTCCGTGAAGATAAGAAGAGGTCGGTGTTTTATTGCCTCGTCAATATAACCCTGTTACGGCACCGATCTCCAACACATGCATATCCCCGCTTTAATGGTGGCCAACGCTTCGCAGGGGAGGGAACGCTGGCAGTGAAGGTGAGCGTTAGTGGCCACTATAAAGAGTACTCTCAAACCTTCACCTGGGTTACAAGTCCCAGGCAATGATATGGTCCCTTCTTCTGGAACAGAATGGACCCATGGAATACTGAGAAATTCATCCCTCTTAAGTGTCTGAAGCTATCGTCTTTACTTAACAATTTCAGATCTTAGCTAAACACACGACAGGTCCGGCTCCCCTGTCGCTGTGGCTGCGCGCGTTCCCCCTGCGGCTGCTGGTGGGCCCCCTCGCGGCTGCGCTGGTGGCGTTGACCCCCAGCCTGTTGGGGGACTCGGGCCCCTCGTACTCCTATCTCACCGTACTAATGGCGCTCTACAGTTGCATTTCTCTTATTGTTGGGGATTTTCTCTTTGCAAATCGTTTTATTACTTTTAGGTTTCTCGTAAATAAATAAATATTCAGGACTATATGACACATTGATGTCTGTTTTAAGGTAAACAACGTAATGCCTATGTTATAGGTAACAGCCGCCTGTTATACACAAATATATATTTTTGGATATATATAAAAACGTACATATGGTTAAATACACACGGACTCGAGGCGGGAATCGAACCCACGACCTCTGGAGCGGAAGGCAGGATCTCTGCGGATCCACTGTGATGGGCACAATGGGCACTGAAATAGAATTTGACGTCACGTTTTCACGGTCCATTGATATCGAAGCTTAATCTATAGTAACATTCATTAGATTTAATGTTACAGGAAAAATATATAACAATGAAGACGAAAATAACTAACCATGTTCAAGACGTTGAACTGAAAAAGCACGGGTATAAATATCAATGTCGAGTACATCTCGCACTTGCGATTCGCGGATGACATAATCCTAATGGCGGAATTGTTCAAGATGCTGCAGCAGATGTTGTCCAGCCTGGCATCTGCCTCGCAACGGATAGGTCTTGAAATGAACTTGGGTATAACCAAAATCATGAATACCGAGCACATAGATCCAAGACCTACCGTTGTCTATGGCCACCAGCTTGAAGTTGTCTCCGAATACACCTATCTTGGTCAGATCCTGCAATTACGTAGAAACAACTTTGGGGGGCAGGATGTGTGAGGGAACAAGTGACTCAACGACATCGGCACCTGACATGTGTATAAATAACCAAGGGAAACGTAACTCATGATTGATACCCTTTGTTGTTCAAAAACCTTTGTATGCAATCTAAAAACGAGCTACTCTTAAATTCTAATCATACAATTTTTCAACCAAATTGTTTAAGAACGATGAATGAGAATATATCTTGATTTGCCCGTTTGTGCAATGGACAGTAACTCTGACTAAGGTTCTGAGGGTCGTGGGTTCGATTCCCGCCTCGAGTCTGGGTGTATTTTCTATATGAATGTATTTATATATTTCTACAAAAAAATATGTACATAGGCATCAGTTTTCTACCTTAGGAACTATCCAAATAATTCATATTAAAATTTAGGACAGGTAACTCTCTTGGCGACAGTTTGGCGACGTCACCAAATTAGAAACATAGCCACGTCTACTACTGGCTACTTTATTGGCCACCGCAGGTATCCGTGGCTACGTAGATCGCCTCTTATAATTTCGCGCAGTCCGTTCGGCCATCCGATCATGTCAAACTACAATTTTGAATACAAATGCATCATATTTGCATTTGTCAAGCAGGTCCCACCACCTTCTTCGTTGTCGGCTGCCTCGCCTTTTTTTCTATCACAACGCAGTCGGTGATTATAATTGCAACAGCAAATTCTAAAATTAATAGTAATATTTGGGTAAAAATTAAAATAAATAAAAGAGCTGCGAAAAGTTTTGTAGTACGTTGTAGTCTTCAAAGACAAAAATGTACAAACACTTATGTTATGTCTGGCTCCGGTATAACGCTCGCTATATAAGGACTACACTACATACTGTTTAGTCCCTTTATTGAACAATGGTTTGCACGTGTTGTTAAATGGTGTTGTATTCTCTATTAATATCTTCTTCCGGTACTATCCGCACACCAAATAAAATTGAAGGGTTAAGCTATCGTTTCGGAACGAGCCGCACACAGCGGCGTTGTGCGGCATGCGGCATCTGTTACAAAATCGTATGAAAAACGTCAAGAATGGTCACTTGTGACGTCTTAATCTGCGTCATCGGCAAACGACACTCGCGGGATACTGATTTTGAAAATCGTTTTACTTTTAAAACAGTATATTATCACTATATGTTATAATTATAAACTAATTTTTATTTTGGGTCTGACCTTTACCGTATATCGGAAGCCACGTAAAACAGTGCATTCCAATTAATTTCACTGAGTGATATTAATCGGGATCCGCCGGTTTACTTGATTATTGTAGAGGTTTCGAGGAAGACGTAAGACGACAGTTGGTCGCATTTAGTCGCCCCACAACCACATCCTCAGCAATTTAAGTGGAACCTGGTACTTACCGGGATAACGCTATTAAGAGGAAGTATTTTCAGTAGAATATATTTGGCAAGCCTGGAGCTCATTAACATAGAACTTTCGAGAGGGTCAAAAGCTAGGTAGCTTATTGGCTCAGAGGATAAGCTTGGCTATCCAACGAGGCAGTAATGGTATATCTTGTATAAGAGCCCTATCTCACCGAGGCGACATGGTGATGTCGCCGGCTACGTATCCAAATAATTCATATTAAAATTTAGTACCGGTAACTCACTTGGCGACGGTTTGGTGACGTCGCTAAATTAGAAGCGTAGCCACGACTACTACTGACTATTCCATTTGGCAACCGCAGGTACACATGGTTACGAAGCTGGCGACGTCGCCATGGCATCTGGGTGAGGTACGGCTCTAAGAGAAACGAGGCGTAACAGTATTGCTCCGTTGTAATTTGTAAAAATTATAATTACCTACTTCTTTACTCATAATTTATTATAAATAAATGAGTTATATAATAATGATTGTAACGATTCACTTACTGATGTGGAATCTATAAATAACTCACACGTCATTTACTTAACTTATGTAAGAGGGTTTTCCACAGAGTGAAACTTGTTATTCAAATACTTATTACTCAAAGTAACGATAAAATAACGTGGCACATCCTAGTTGAGATTCCTCTATAACTCAATAGTAAATTTGGGCCAAAGTCCGAAAGCTATTCTGTTCGAAATCTATGGTATCAACTACCACGATTCACGGGATCTCTCTCTGTAAGCATCTCAAGTAAATAAATAATATTTGTTTTCTATTTAGATGGTATTTTAGGTTTGTCCAAAATTCTCATTTTGTATCCAATTAAGCACAAGAGCTTGTGCTAGGAGTGGTGCAACAATAGCCCATCAGAGTCAGGGTTATAATAGGGTCCTTATTTTAGTCCACCCGTACCATTATATTATTGCGACTCTATATTATTTTGTGTTTGAATAACTTAGAATTTCCATTTGCCGTATGGGCCCCAAATTGATGCTGCCGAGCGTTGTGGGTGTTATGCTCGATATCGCTTAGGGCTGGATGTTAAACTCCACTTTCTGCAAGGCAGTAATCTCGCAGAAAGAAGTTGCGGCGACAAAACGGAAGCGGCATACAAACGCTCTTGCAAATTCGGTACGCCAAGGACGGGCGGTCTGGGCGTCTTCCTTCTCCAATATCTATGATGGTATGGCGATATTTAGCGAGCGCACCGTCACAAGCAATGCTTGCTGCTGAAACCCACCAAGGCGTCACGGCCTCTCAACCAGAGCGGAGGGTAATCATGGTCTGTAGTGGGTATTCCGACGTTTAGTTGGTGAGTCCCACACTCCCAGTCGAGACTCTAAATACGCATCGGGTTCAGTGTCGACTGGGGTGCCTAAACGCATTTCCCAGGTATAAAAAAAATGGGTTTTGGGCCCATCGCCTTGTCGACTAATTGAATATCATCGAATTTGGACAAAAACATTGGATTCAATGTGGGTAAAGTAGTATGTAACTACTGAAAGTTTGTATTCATATAAAATTCTTCACATACATACGTGTTTATACTAAAGCATAAATCGATTACGTTCCGGTCAAGGATACAAGCTCTATTACTGCTGGGTCATCGCGGTTGTTGATATTTTATTCTCGTAGTAAACGTTAGATTTTACGCCAAACCAGACAAAATGGCGCAATATATACATATATACATGTGAATAAATATTAAATTGATGTCTGTGATTTCTAAATAACTACTTCTTTTTATGTCTATTATGGTTCTATATTCAAATAGCCTTGAACAAAGTTTTACTTTTCAAAAGTCCGTTATAAATCGAACATTGATGTGGAAAGGTAGAACGCCGAGAAGAACTGGTTGGCATATTTCTATCCTTTGGTAATCGGAAAAATCACCTAGAGTCCTTTAAGATAGGAGCTTGCTTATTTCACAAAGGCCGGCAACGCATCTACGGGTACATTTTTTATGGACCTTGGAACTCACTAAAATGAACCGCATGCCCGTTTAAAATTCAAAAGGAAAAATATAACTAAATGCGTTGGTACCTGTTGCCTCATGATAAATCATCCGAAATATAACAGGTGCAAACGGATTACAAGTAAACATTTTAAAATTCCGCACTGTAATCAGTCCGAAATCACCTTAAGCATCCTGCAGACGAAAGACACACTATCCAAGTAAAGATTGCCTAAATCACATAAAACAACAGACATGTTTTTGAGTACCGAAATACATCTTTTTTCAGACAAACACATCTTTTATGAAAAGTTATTTTCGACGCTCACTAATAACAGTACCAGAGGGCCTAACGCGAACATTCTCGATAGTTTTACTAACTTTTACGTTCGAAAACGAACGTCAAACGAAACTATCTATCGCTACTGCTACCGTTTTACACAACTTAGTGATTTAATATGGCTAGCATGAATGAAATTGGAAATTGCACTTATCGAATTCTCGACGTTACGGCCATTTAAGTCGTATAAAATGGAAGTCTGACCTTTCATTTGACGTTTCTTTTCGAACGTAAAAGTACGGAAAACTATCGAGAATGTTCGTGCTAGGCTCACAGAAGACAGACATCCCAACGGCGGTAGGGTTTGAACCGGGTACCTAGTGGATTTCAGTCCATACCTTATACCGTTGAGCTATTGAGGCTCTAAAGATATATTACCGGCCTTTAAGAATAGTAAAAGTATAGTCATTAGTAATTAAAGTTTTTAAGGAAAAAACATAGTAACAACTCATTACAATGCTTTTGTTTGAAATCTCTAAGCTGTATCGGTTCGAAGAGTGACGATCGATGAATCTGTTTGGCAACTATTTGTACATTGCAGTGAAGACTTTTGGAGGTTATGGGAGTTAAATTTCTGACGCAATTTTGAAATTAACAATAAAAAAAATTCTTAAGAATCTTTTGGGGTAATAACGTGGGTTCGGATGAACAAAGCAGCGAAATAAAATATTCTGACTTTGAAATTATCGTGTGTCTGTTAACTTTGACTTTATCGGTCGCGTGTATGACACCCTAAACATATTTTGTAAGGGGCCACAATTCTTCCGAAGTAACGGTCGTCTCTGAATACAAACAAGTTAAAAAATTAAACCGATGTTATTCACCCTCCACATAAGAAAATAATATATATTTGCTAGATAACACATCTAGATATGCAGTTAAATTAGTGTGTTAAAGCACAAATCTATGTGTGAGAGTTTTATAGTAAAGTGTAACACAAAACTGCTCAGGTTGTGGTATTGTTTTAGCGCCCCCTTTTCCCGTCCCAATAATATTGGGCGTTATTGCACAGCCATCACGACTACTTATGAAATTAAGCCAACAAAATAGATATAAGTTAAATACAAAAGCCTTATTCCAGTAATACTACATCTAAACTGTTAGTCTTGTTTCGCGTCGCGAAACTAGTTTTTATGTGTGACGCACCTTACGCGAGTCGGTACCGCTATGTCTTTGTGTATCTTACAATATAAACTATGAAAGAGGTTTACATACATAACACATATGAACTCCCAAGTTTGTGTTCAAACGACAGCGCTTTTATAACGCGATGCTATTTTATCGAGCAAGTTTCTATTTGTATTGTAGGTAAATAGTTACGTGTATCCTACGTAATATACATTAAAATGTCATATTTATACTTCCTTACCGCCCTTCCCCGTTTTTATAGAACACTAGTTATGTACGTGCATGAGGCATGATCAGTTACGTTATACGTCATTAACTATAGATGACAAATCACAACGGATGAAATTTAATGGAAGAATATTAAAAGTTCAATTGCTTCACTGCTGTACATTGTGTAGCTTACTGTTAAAGCGTACAATTCCCCAGGACGCATACTGCGAGTTCCGCGTCCAGATTAGGTGGAGTGGGTATCTGGACGGGGGGTTCTTTATCCCGCAGTTCGCTGAGGTCTGCCGAGACCAATTCCAATCTTTCCGCTAGTGGTTGGACGTATTCCGTGATGTTAATTTTTTGTGTTGGTGGGGGAGAGGGGGCAGGTTTGCTCATGAGTTCGCCTAACTGCTCCCGTATTTTGTCTAAGGTGTCTTCAATTTTTTTATTATTACTGCCGCAGGTGATTTCCCGTGGCTGTGTGGGAGCTATTTTGGTCCTTTGGGTATCCCTACGGAGCACGTCCAGCTGGTTTGAGATGCTGGAGACCTGTGCTTCCAGACGAGTTATTCCCCTGCTCAGGGGATCTAATATTAGCCCACCGATTCTTATCTTTTTTTTTCTCAATGCGCGAGTTCACTTAAATAAAGGCTGCAGCTGAAAATTAGCATTGCGTACAAAAGATTTCTTGTGATACGTGGCATTTGCTTTGGCTTAAGGTAGCGGTTTGCGAGCGAGACCGAGACTAAAGACCGTGCCAGGAGACCGGGACTCTCACTGGCCATATGGCAATATATGAATGACAGTCCGCGTGCGAGATAGGAGACAGCGTTCACTCATAGTGAGTGTTGCGGTCTCCTCTCGTGGTCTCCTGTCACGGTCTCCTGTCTCAGTGGCTTGTCTTGGTCTCGCTCGAGAACCGTTACCTTAACAAATACTGCAAAGGAATATAGGGTTTGAACCAAGGACGTTGCGGATTTCGGTCCATACCTTACGCCGTTGAGCTATTGAGGCTCTAAAAACTTCGATAATGTAAACCCGTGCGAAGCCGGGGCAGGCCGCTTTAAATAAATAAGTAATAAATGCCCTACAATACGTCACACACTTAACAAGTGCACCTAAAATTTCATTGTTAACACGAAAATTCAGTGTGACCGGCACAAATGACCCCAGCATTCACGGACGATATATTTAAGGGCATTTTTGTCCAGTTCAAGTGTGGATACGATAAAATTTGTTCCGTTATCTGCAGAGGGTCAACCTTAAACCTCTCTATTTTGAAAAATCTCGTATTGACATATTTATCGCCATTCATAAACCCCAACCAATGACGGCAGCTATGATGCCGTCACACATTTTAAAAATACTTCCAAGGTCCCACCCCGTTATATATATTTCAAATCGATTCAGTAGTGTCAGAGCCTAACCAATTCAATCAAATAATTAAATCTTTTTACAATATTAGTAGGTATAGACAAGGGGCTAATGGGCACGCAGCTTAGTGTTCTGCATTGACAACTGCAATTGAAGCTAAAAGATGCATTGCCGGCCTTTGACATGTAAGAATGCTTGAGGAAATTAAAGTATATATGTAGTAGCGGACCCGGCAGAGGCTGTTTGTCCGAACGTTGGGTTACTTACTAATTACGATATTCTATTATCCTATAATATTGTCCTCGTCCCTGTAGAGCTTAAATGTAGAGTTGGTTCTTACCATCCGGGGTAACAGACGTCTCTTATACACAGTTTGTAGAAATATATACATATAGATAATATACCCAACTTCGAGGCGAGAATTGAACCCACGACGCTCCGGAGCGGAAGACAGAGTCACTGCCCACTGCACAAACGGGCCAGTACAAATAACTGTGCTGTTATTTGGATCATGCTTTTAATGCGCTAAATAAATATCATATATGTCATATGAGGATTATAAATATATACAGGACTATATGACACACGGACGACTGTTCCTAAGGCGGACAACTTAATGCCTGTGTTATAGGTAAGAGCCGCCAGTTATACACAAATATTTTTTTTTTGAAATATTTAATTTTGCCCCCTTGGGGAGATCGGGTGTCCCCCAATCTCTCTGCCGACTCGGAAAAACCCCCCCCCCCCCCCCCCTCTATCCCTGCCAACGTCGGACGTCTTCGACGCTAACACCCGCCGCGGGACCGTTTAATGTATCAGTTCTTGAGCGACACACTTAATGCTAATGTTTAAAAGAAAAAACACTCTTATTTTGTTTAATACTGGGTAAGATTTAGTAATATATACTCTCTCCTATACGAGAAGGACGTAGCAAAATCAGTGCCCGGCATTCGAACCGATCGTTAGGTTAAGTAGCTCGTACCGCGGCCGGGTGACAGATGGGTGACCAATTCTAACACTAGTTGTTCAACTTTCCGACCAGGCAGCGGGCACCGAAGTGCCTACCGGCGCCCATGGACGTCTGCACGAATGTATTTATATATTTCTAAAAAAAAATGTGTATAACAGGCGGCTGTTACCTATAACACAGGCATTGAGTTGTCTACCTTTGGAACAGACGTTCGTGTGTCATATAGTCTTGTATATATTTATTTAAGCACTCAAAAAAAAATCGAAAACTTTCTCCATTCTACTGGTTTCTTTAATTCAATCATATTATACTTTAATGTGGTAAGTACATATTCTTAAATCTAGTGTAGTCATATCAGTATATGAATACAAACATACAGAGACATACACAAGGGAATTCTGTTATGTAGTATTCGTATTTGTGACTGTATGTGCTATAGTGTGAGATGCTTGTGCTGAGGAATAAACGTATTGTATTATTTACTGTTAGGATTGCGCTAGACCTGCCACCACCACGTTTAGTCATATGTTGGGGACAATACCGGTAGTTAAATTTCACCATCGAACGTGGCGTCAGGCCTCGACGTTCCACCCACACTACCTTGATGTTCGAATATTCGCACAAAATTACCTGCCTGCCTCGCACAAAATCTCAATGGCATCCGTTGCTAGTTGCAGTATTTCTGAAATGATACGATTTACGGCATATTTATTTCTCAAGCGCTGATAAGTCTCTGGCCTGATAACACCAATGTTGTTGTACACGGCCGGATTAATCATATTGCAATAACCTAAGTAAGGTAGGCCTTCGTTACCCTCAGCAGAGCCAGTCTCTGCGTGGTGGCCAGACTCCTCCTCTGTAGCTGCGTGAGGTTACGGCTCCACGCAGGGGATGCATACCTCAGGATACTCAAGACCACGCCTTTATAAATGGTCATCGTTGCTGGGTACCTGAGGCCCCAGAATGCACCCCCTATTCTTTGTAATCCATTCAGCGACAGGGTCACCCTATCCTTCAGGTACACCAGGTGAGGGGTGACGTCGAACCTTCTCTTGAACCTCACTCCTAGGTATGTCACCTCCTCACCTAGCCTGACCCTCTCTCCTTGGATCTCCAATGTGATAGGGTGAGCCCTGTCCGTGGAGCCACGGAGGAGCATGGCCTGGGTCTTGGCTGCAGCCATGCTCATCTTCCTCCTCACGCACCATTCCGCTACGAGTCTGGCACACCTCTCCGCTTGCGTCTTCACTCTGGCTCTACTGTTCTCGGCCACGATGACTGCCAGGTCGTCGACGTAGGCCGTGACAAGGAACCCTTCTCTTTCCAACTCCCCCAGCAATTGGTCGAAAACCAGCTTCCAGAGGGCCGGCCCTAGGACCGACCCCTGTGGGCATCCTCTCTCTATTCTTCTCTCGACCTCGTAATAGCTACCTCTAATCTTGACGCTCCTATCACTGAGGTAGCTACTTACGAGGGAGTAGAGGATGCTGGGGGTGTCGAACTCCTGCAACCGCTGTAGCACGCAGGGCCACCATACGCTGTCGAAGGCGGAGGAGATGTCGAATAGCACCAACATCACATACTTCTCCGCCCTCTCTTCCACATCCCTGCGCACTCTCAGCAGTGCATCTGTGGTCCCCCTGCCACGGGTCGAGCCGAATTGCCGTGGGTGACTAGCTGCACTGAGGACCGGCCTCAGTCTAGAAACCATCAGGCCTTCCAGGACTTTACTGACGACTGGGAGGAGGCATATCGGCCTGTACGCCTTAGGCGACTCCTTATCCTTGCCTCCCCCTTTGTAGAGCAGTCTCAAATCCGCGACCCTCCACCCCCTCGGAAAGCACCCCTGGTCCAGGCATTCATTGACGATTCCCAAAAGGTTCTCCTCAATGAGGGGGGCACTATTCTTCAGGATCGCGGCGTCTATCCCGTCAAGTCCTGGTGCTCTGCCGGTCCTCTGCTTCTCCACGGCAAGACGAAGGTCCCATAAATCCCATGGTGGGCACAGTTCGGTACCTGGTGGGTACACCGTGGTGCGTCTGACCATTCTATCCTCATCCGTATCCTGGGACGGATCATCCCTGGGGTATGTATGATTTATATACATAGTTGCTGTCTCCTCCAGGGTGGTTGCCTGGGCATCTCCCACTCTGATAGCCGCCATCATTGTGAGCGGCTTCACCTTGCCCAGTGCCACCCTGTACGGGATACCCCAGGGATTCTTCTCCGATTCCTGGACGATGAACTCATCCCAGGATACCTTCTTCTGGTGACGCACGCCGTTTCGGTATACCCTATACCTGTGCTTTGACTCTTCTCGGAGTGCTGGTCTCCTCTCCTCGTCCCTGCACTCCTGGTACCTACGCCTGGCCCTATAGTACTCCCTTTTGAGTTCCGTCAGGGCAGGCGTCCACCATGGGACCGGACGCGCTCTCGCTTTTCGGCGCTGGAGGGTCCTATTGGCCGCTTCTGTGATGGCGCCCGTCAGCTCCGCCACTCGGCGGTCTATGGCTGACTCTCCCTCTTCCATCGGCGCCATCTCCTCCCACTCCTTATCGACCAATATACCCTCCAGTTCACTGGAGAAAGCTCCCCAGTCCGCCGTTCGGGTCACGAAGCCTTTCTCTACAGGTAGGCTTCCGCCTTCCTCCTCCACCACACTGAAGGCTATGACCCGGTGGTCGGAGCTCGTATCAGACCGTAGGGTCCAGTCCGCTATTCGCCTCGCCATGTTAGCCGTGGCGAGTGTCACATCAATCCAGCTCTGGCCCCTCGCTCCTACGAACGTGGGACCAGAGGGCTCATTCACCACTATGAGCTGACACCTCGCCACGGCTTCGTCCACCACTTTTCCTCTGGCGTCCGTGCGAACCGACCCCCAGGCCGTGCTCCACGAATTGGTGTCGGAACAGACCACCACACTTCGATACCGATGTGCGATGGCCTCCACGGCGGCAACGTTCTCCTCTATCCTTTGCTTCGGCGGCATGTATGAAGACACGAGGGCGAAGGATATCCTCCCCCATCGAACATAACATGCCGCCTGATCCGCCGTGGTGAATTGCTTCAGTTCCAATACGTCGAGGTTTGGATTCACTATCACAATCGCCGCCCTGGGCCTCCTCTCTGCACTGCCCACAGCGACGACCCTCGACGCGACACCGAATCCAGCGACCACATTCCTCTGACACCACGGCTCCTGTATAGCCATGATGTCAGCCTTCCTAGCGAGAGCTCTAAGCTCGTCCGCGACCACTCGTCTTCGGCCCATATTGACCTGCAGAATCTGCAGCCTACGCATACCGGGTTCTCTTCGCCTGGTCGACCATCATCTCCAGGTACGTCGGACACTCCCTGCTACCCGCACAGTGCTGGAGATCCTTCCCCTCTCTGCCTTTCGCCTTGCAGTGCCTACACCGCGGCGTTAAGCCCCTCGCCTTATCCGGGCACTCCCGGATCTTGTGCCCGGTCTCCTCACACCACCTGCAAGCGATCTCCATCGTGCAGGCCTTCGCTGTGTGGCCTTGCTCGAGGCATACTAGGCAGAGCAGGGGGTCGAGGTAGTTTCTGATGGTCAATCTCCACCAGCCGCCGCTCACATCTTCGACCGTCAGGTTCATCAGGGCGAGTCTCATTGCCTGGTGGACCTCGACAACCCACCCCCTTGTGAGCCCGCCCCTCGCGGGAGTGGAGAAGCAGGGCCTAATCCACTCCCTCCTGACGGTCTCTTCCGTGGGTCTCTCCAACCCAGACTTCCCCCAGAGGTAGCTCTCCAGCGTACTCCCGTCCCAGTGCCGAGGGACGCCCCTCACCTCTAGGCGAGGCCTTCTCGCCACTGCGAGTTTGGCCTCCAACCCCTTGTTCTTCAAGGCGTCCCACTCTATTAGCTTCTTCGCCTGGTCCGCCCCTCCAGTCCGGACCAGGACGGTGCCAGCCTTCGTCACTCTCACCATACTGACTCTGGCACCGATTTCTTTCAGTTCCGCCTGGGACGGAAGCTGCTCGTGGATTTTGCCGGGCTCCCACCCTTCCGTTGACCCTTTCAGGGTCACATAGGTGGGCGTTTCCTCCGGTCTCCTCGGCACCGCGGGAACGCTCGCGAGGACTCCGGCGAAGGTTAGCCTCTTGTTCTGCTTCCTGCTAACCTCCTCTTTCTTCTCTTCTTAACCCTGGGAGGTTGTCATCTTTTTAGCCGCCTTCCTACATCAGCATCGATGTTGCTCGTAAGTATATAAATATATAGCAACTAACATTACCCTCATCATCTCTATTAATGTCTAACGCCTTTCTTTCCTCTAATATTGGTCCTCATATTCCACTTCTTCAGAAGTGGAATATGAGGCATTCGGCTCATCGGAAAAGCCTGTACTTCAATAATAGAGGTTTGGTTCGTTTGTCATCTTTTATATCCGGGTTAAGTCAGACAGCACATGCAGGTGTCTGATCCATCGTGTTGCAGAGGAAGAAACTCAGGTAGCTTAAGGGACTTGTGACCCAGGTGTAGATTTAAAAGATTTCTTGACAGAGCCTTGCAAAGGAAACCAAAACCTATAGGGTACTTCCCGTTGAGTCAATCGCACGGTCCATCTGATCGTAAGTGGTCATCGTCTCTCATGGGTGGATGGCCACAGCCATCTGCAACACTTTGGGATATCGATGCGTTACCTGCCCTGAAGATATCTGTACACATGGCTCATGAAAATTCCGATATTATACCGACAAGGGAAAAATTCTAGAGGTAGATTATTCCACAATTTGCATGGATACAGGATGGGATTATGGCATATTGCAGGGATGGGATGGTGATGCACGTACATTAGTGGTATGATATGCATCAAGATTTCCCAGTGGCAAAGAGTGTGGGGGCGGAAGTGAGACGATGGTACCACATCAAATAATTCTTCAGAGTGCCTTTGAGTAAGAGTATTAATGTCAAGGGAGTCTAGTTCATTCTATATCGAACCAACAGCTTGGAAATGAGTACTCTAAGAATACAACTCATAAAATAAAAGTTGTAGAACAAATTCTGAGCCCATTGAGCGCACAAATAAAAAAAAAAAAGTCAATGGTTTTTAGAAATAATTGCATGTATTCTAACTTCTTCTTTCAGTACATTCTTCACCATCTTGAAAAACATTATATAAATTTTTTTATTTATTTTTCTAAATAAATTTTTTAATTTAATTTAAATTTTTAAATAACTTTTTAACAAACACTATATAACGTTATATTTCCACCAAGTTTGTTTTTAATAAATTTGAGGGTTTGAAATAGCTACTGAGATATGATGCCACAAAACTAAAACAGTAGGTACCATGTTACGAAAATTTATTATTGGATGAAGTCAAAGGGTAATCGTGACATCCGTTTGTTATATTAATTGTCAAATTTAATTTTTCTGTGAATAGAACAATATAATATGTCGTTGTACGCAAAAAGGTTTGTTGGCGAATTTCGACCAGCCGGCTATTTGTATTATATATAAAAGTCAACATCCACCATACCACGTACAAAGATTAATTTGACAATAGTTAGTAGACATGTCAAAAGAACAGATTTTTCTATAGATTAAAGAGTTCTAAGAGCAGAGGGCCTAACAAGGACATTCTCGATAGTTTACTTACCTTTACGTTCTAAACAGAACGTCAAATGAAACATTAATGCAACGCATCTGCGAGCCCTCTGATGTTGCAGTTGTCCATGGGCGTCGGTAGTCACTTAAGTGAGCCGCCAGCCCGATTGTTCCTTGTTTTACAAGAAAAAATTGACATTTATCGCAGCGTAGAGGTCGTAAGGTAATCAGTCGCCGGCATTTGGTGACCAATTTTGACACTGTTCTTCAAATTTTCAACCTCCTTCATTATTCGGAAGACGTAAAACGGTTGATAACCTCCTCCTTTTTTTGAAGTCGGTTAAAAATGTATAAATATGACTCGCAAGCGCTTGTAAGAAAGTATGCATGAATATAGACGTTTTTGTCTATGTGGCTATTTTCAGGTGACAGCCCTACCACGCGTGAGTTCACGACGCCCACCAAATTCGACATCGAATTTCAAGGATCATAGAGATGGGTTGGTTATAGGATAAA
Organism: Charaxes varanes; assembly: GCA_024363005.1. Lineage (NCBI taxonomy): Eukaryota > Metazoa > Arthropoda > Insecta > Lepidoptera > Nymphalidae > Charaxes > Charaxes varanes. Next base: position 1,756,094 of record JANCMC010033613.1, read on the forward strand.
TACATACAGTCTTTGCGACAGGCCTCTTCATTGTAGCCCCAGAGCTGGTCTTCAAGGTGACTACACGTACTATTCCATCGGACCCCGGATGAACGTCTACAATTCGTGCTAGCGGCCAATAGAGTGGTTTTACATTAGGTTCGTTGAGGATAACGAGATCGCCGATACTTAGGTTTCGTTTGGGTTGAAGCCACTTGTGCCTTTGTTGCAGCTGGTGCAAGTATTCACTTCTCCATCGTTTCCAATAGTGCTGAACCCTCTGTTGTATCAGTTCCCATCTTGCAAGCCTGTTTTCCTTGATGTCTAAGGACAAATAAAAAAAAAAAAAAAAAAAAAAAACTGGTTCAGCTTTAATAGTAAACTTTTTGTATTTGTAAAGAAATTCCATCAACCCGCAGTGGATCAGTGTTGTGGATTAAGCTTTAAACCTTCTCCTTAATAGGAGAGGATGCCCTTGCCTAGCAGTTGCACATTTACAGGTTGTTACTTAAAGAAATTTCAGATGAAGGTGCGGAGCTAAATTAAATAATAATAAGGATAAAGATTTGCTGGTTGTCATAACTATGCCATTTAAATGTAATTCTTTTATGGAAAGATACAGATACATACTACATCTTATAGTTTTGTTACTTTCATAGTTCATTTTCAGCTTATTATGTGTGTTTAAACCCCGATATCGTACGTCAGAAAGCAGATACGCGAGGAAACGGTGAGGAGGTGGCATCTACGGTATGACTCTTCACCAACCGGTTCAGTTACAAAGGTATTTTTACCTGACGTAATAATCGCAAAGAGCGTAGTTGAGAAGACAGTTCTGACACCTGTTGATATCCAAGCTCTGACCGGTCACGGAGGTTTTGCTGCGTATCTCCACCGTTTTCATCTCAAAGATAGCCCATCATGTATTTGCGATCCCGAATGTGAGGAAACTGTATTCCACGTGCTCTTGGAATGCCCCAGATTCAGCCGGGAAAGAATGGAGTTGGAAACCCAACTACAAACCAATTTACACCAGGCTGAACTCCACACCATCATACTTTTTAAATTCGTCTATTACAAATTGGCATGCCAAGGTCACGATGTATGACTTCGTTTGGCACATACCATGGGGCATCGATGATCAATCTTAACACTTCTGACTGGAACCGTTGTAATATTCCGATATTTGTGTTGGAGGCGGTTCCCCACAGTTGGATACCATAGGTCCAGATTGGATTTAGTAACACCTTTTATAGTAGTACTTTGTTTTACATTGAGGGATGTGAGTGTCGTCCAATTAGCCAGTACATGTTCCTTAAGTTTCGGCCCAGTTGCTTCCGTTTCATAAAAATGTGTTCTCTCCAGTTTAATCGACGGTCCAGGTTAATGCCAAGGTATTTGCAGTCCTCCGCTTGTGGAATATTTAAATTCGAAAACAGTGCTATAATTTGTGTAACGGGTTAAAGAAGACAAGGAAGGACAGTGGGATTGTTATTTGACAATTTTTTAAAAATATTTATAATTTAGTCCTAGATCCATTGCTAGGCAACACTGATAAAACATTACATCAGTAAAAACTTTATTATCTAATAAAGAGAAAATAAATCACTATATTCCCATTGATGTTCTCGATCATACCCATTTATTATCTCAACTCCTTACGTTAATAATCAAGGATTTGTTGTTGCAAGTGAACAAAGGCTCGGTATTAAAATATAATTTAAGTTTTTCAAATTGTGTGCATTAACTGATATATTATATAATAATAATAATAATAACCTTTATTAAGAATTACTACCATAATTTGCAAAAAAGGTGAAGATGAAGAAATGAAAAGAGCGAGAGGTGTCGTAAAAGCTTTTCTAGGTAATAGCAACGAAGTTGCTCCGATATTCTTGAGCTCGACTGCATGTAACTGATTGTATGCGTTTTCACTCATTTCTTTGTAACTTAAGGCAGAGGCTGCGAGACAGTGAGAGTTAAACATTCATATTCATGTTTAAGGCGTATTTTTCGAGACGCAGTGTAGGTAGGGAGGGACGCAGGGAGGTAGTAGCTTAATAGGTAAAAACCAGCGTCGATCGTTAGGTTAATCACTTTTTACCGCGGCTTAGTTGATTGTGTTAAAACATAATATAACATACTTTTATTGATTTAATTTAGAATTATAAAGGAAATGATTTGAAGTCTAAATCTTAATTTTAATTAACCGCTAGGTGCGACATTAACTCATATTGATACCATGTAAAATAAACGAAATGTTAATATTTTTACTTATATTTTATTTCTTGTACAAGTATTATTATTATACTATTACATTTAAAGTATTGCCTCTCTAAAACTGGAAAAATATTTTTTTCCGAGTGTATAGATTTTATAAAAAATAATTAACAAATTTTCAAAAGTACTTAATATATTACATATTGTACATAATTACGTAAATAATACATTTGAACATTTAAAGACTGCGTAAGAATATAAAAAATATATTTTGTATAATAATAACAATTTATTAATGCCTAAGCTAGCTTGTATCAATTAAGAAGTAAATACATATTTACCCGTATAAAAGTAATTCAAAAGTCATAGAGAAATCTCTAATCGTCATGGCAATGGAATAATTAACACATAGAAGAATTCTTCAGCGATATAAGCAGAACACAGTACTGCATTGATTTTCTATTGTGCCTCAACGCACGTGTCACTTTGACATCTTATGAAACTTCCAAAGAATTGAAACAAATAACGTTTGTTAAGTTTATCTCCTGTGAGCTTAGCACAAACATTAACATCCTAAGTAAGTCGACGAGTCCACTTTACTTACAATGAATATGTCCCTCGTGCTAGATCCGCAGGAGGCAAGTCTTAATCGTGTCAAGCTTTTAATCAACGCAACGCAATTCGCGTGACACATAAAAGGGGTCCGCTGTGGGCCTAGCACGAACATTTTCAACCTAAGTAAGTCCTCCTGTCGACCTAATTAGGATGAAAATGTTCGTGCAACTGATGATACTCGGTTACGATATGAACCGTGTACAACAGAAAATTAATGCAGCGTTATGCTTTGGCGGCTATGTCCGCGAATCGTGACATTGCCCCCTATTTTCTTTCTTCTTTTGTGCGAATTCATGCAAAGTAATTCAGTTTTTCCTGCTTAAAAGTACTCCTTCTGACGTGCGCTGCTAGCATATCTATGCTATTCCCCGCGGTATATGGCCGTGAAATAGAAAGCATCGTCTGCTTCGATCACCGCGAGGAAGGGCCGGTCCGCTATGAAGGTCGGCACCGGTGGCTCGCCTATCATTGCCGAGCACAGCATGAACATCATGCCTGAAATACAAACGGCCCCGATATTAAATGTGACTTTAGTTTGTAAGTGCTTGTTCACGTCAACTCGCGTGTGCGGTGGCGGGAGGAACACGAAACTTCAAACGTAATGGCCCAACTTCGAAGTTTTTCAGGTATTAAAATATAAAGGTGTCTTTTGAAACTCATTATTAGAATTGGGAACATGTAATGCAAAGAAATACCCGTTTAAGGCACTTTGTAGTAATTTTAAAGTTGAAATAAGGTAGTTCAAACTATACGAGTGTAGTTGTTAGTATATTTTTTACAATTTAATAATTTATTTATTCAGCCATATTGTTTACAATTTCTAGAATATTTTATTGGAGTCCCCTTTTGAGTATAGAATTACCTGTGTTAGGGGACTCCGTTCTTCCATAAAATGTGTTATATAACATTAGACCTTACAAAATGAATTTAAATTTTACAAATTTTAAGTGTTAGTATAGCATATTTAGTTAAATAAATTTATTTACTAGTATAGTTAAGTATAATATTATTGAGGAAATAAACATTTTCATTTGTAAACATTTTCTTTTCTTTCGAGAACGCAGGTACGAAATAAGTAGGTGAGCGAGCTCGCCATTCCATGCGCACTTTAATTCACCCGCCGCGAAAAGTAAGATTGACCGCTTTGAACTTATCGGTGATAATGCAATACTACCGATATACAACGATAATATCATTTTATCATAGTGTTTTTGAATAACGAAAAGTTTAAAAGTGATATTGTGGTTATTGGAAAAAGTTTAACATAAACAACCGCGCACTCCGCCGCACTTGCTTCCGCAAGTTGTCCGTGAACAACCACTTAGAAGATACATAAAAGTTCATCATAGATATTGATATAGATGCCATTTTGAACATAAACAACGCATAAGCTAGCAGCGCACATTCAATTTAGCCTCTTTTGTACTCACAGTTCAGAATATACCTACTAAATGAAGTAACTTTTTAAGTACCTACGTGATACTGGCTCGTTTAAGCAGTATTGTAGACAGTTTATAATTTTATATGGGATGAATATTGAACGATAAGCAATAGTAACAAGCAACCAAACTTTTGACTCTGTCCCCAATATCTTTAGGAGAGAACACCAAAAATTTTAACATCTACCCGCCACACGTGGGGCCGGCCTTGTATTTGAGCGGGTCTTAGCACGCTCTAGGCCACTTTATTTAACATAAAATCGAATTGTTTTGACCCTATTACACCTGTCAATCAAATACAAAATCAACATTGATTTGAATGTAACAATAATTTAAATTATTTTATTCTCTATATTGAGTATATTAAGTATATAGCCAAGGTCAGAATTCGTTAAGTAAAAAAATGAAACAACCATTTTTTTATATATGCCATTTATCTTTCAACAATTACACTTACAATAAAAAAAATTATAGACATAAGATTCTTTCGGAGAGTGTGATGATTTGATTCGACTCTGTGATTCGATTAGGGAGTTCGATAGTACCCGTAAAATATGATGGAATCAGCTTCATAGATGACATACAGGAAGGGCCGATTAACAGGTAACCTTATACGTACCTGCTTCCACCTTCTGGTTGGTCTGACACGTTTTTCTGAACGAACATCAATTTTAAGTTACAGATAAGTGAAGATATTAGCGATTAAAAATAAATCGTTATCATTTCGCTTTATACCAAAGCTGTGTCAGCTCACTAACTCAGAAGCTTCAATCCATGCTTTATAAAAACCACAGCTCTGTCAATTCATCGCTCAAATTGCACAAGCTGGTTAAGGACGCAACTGGGAAGCGTTAGTACGAAATTTTAATCATAGTACAGTTCGTTTCTTGTGTGCATTGAGTGCCTCGTTTCGTTAGCGTTCCGAATCTGTATGGTGTTTAAAGACTACTTCCAAGAAAATCCCCTCGACGTAATTAACATAGGTAATTATATATAACACTAATCCGTAATAGTGTACTTTAAACCATTTTTATTTTATTATCACTTATTTACTTTAATTCTTGCACTTACTCAGAAAAACAAGTGTGAAATAGAACTAATTAATTTTTTTTATATAATTATTATTTAACGTTAAAGATTTTTATATCTAATAGTTTTATTCATCATATACTATATTATAATCAAAAAGTTGTAGTAATTCATTTTGTTGCTAATTTATTTTTCAGTTCAACTTGTCTTCGAAGTATTTTGCATGCCGATATGGTGTTATTACCTATTTGAGCGAACGAAACCAGGTCAGCAATTCCTGACCTAGATTCAGTCCCGTGCAACTCAGTCTCACTTTTCCTTCGTCATGGGCTGAGCTTTGATCCAATGCAAACTATATCATAGTTGGTCTGAGACCGTTCTCAAAGGAGAAGATATCTCTATTTGAACAATAACTGATAAGGAATCGATACGGTAGAGGTGTGGCAGAGGAGGATTGTATGGACAGGAGATTTTGGAGAGCAGGTGTATTGGGAACCGGGAAATGAGAAAATTGCTAAAACAAATTTGTTTTCCTTACAATAATTTAATCCTCTACCATTTTCATCTGAAAGTATAAACATATAATTGTTAGTTATAGTAGTTAGGCTTGTACAGTATTTAATTTTTCCAGAAAACTAACGGAAGCCCAAAAAAGGAAGAAGGCCATATACTTAGAAAGTCTAGCTATAAAAGAGGCGATATTATATTGGCAATATTATCTCTTAGGAAAAAAATTTATCATTTTCACAGATCATAAGCCACTGGAAAATTTCAACATAAAAAAACTGCAAAGATCCAGAATTATTACAAATATTGAATTACATTTCACAATTTGATTTTGACATAGTTTATAATCCCGGAAAAGATAATTTAGAAGCAGATTGCATTTCCAGAAACCCAGTTTTGGAGTCAAATGAAGAGGAAAATCTTATAAATTCAGCAATCAAAATTACAAACTTTTTAAAATTGGAAGATGTAGTCGTGTCTGAACGGCTCCCACAAGAAGAACCATTGCAATTTAAAACTTGACGTTTCGACGACATCTCATTCGTCATTATCTGAAGTCTGAAGTTTGTGCTGTAATCGAGTGTGCGATCGGTTATATGTCACTCCTGTCCTCTCGCCGCTGCTGCAATAGACCGTCAGTCGGCGTTTGATTGCCGGACCGTGGACGCTGCACGGCTACGGGTAACGGGACCTCTGCTGTTGTCTCGTTGCATGTCAATGCTAGCCATCCTACGTACTATTGTGTTTGTCCGAATCGGTGGTGGTAAGTCTCGATTCCTAAGTAGTGGCCTCCATATCATTGGTAAACGCTGCGCATCGTCTCTCTTGTTCATGCTATTATTTGTTACAAGTTCCACGAACTTCAAAGAAGTACGTATATTATACCTAGCTAGTTTTCTTGCTTTAACTGGCCAACGTTAGTTTATATTAACCTTTAAGAAAATGTACTACTGTTCAGCTATCGCATATAATGTATATTTGCTACATAATTATTTATCCCGGTATCGTAGGCATCGATACTTAGGTATCGTAGGTATCGATATCCGGAATGGTATCGAGTAGTGGACGATGAATCGATACTTCGCTCAGCCCTACTGTTCACTATTTCAAATTTGAGGGTTGAAGGTCTAATGGGCACTTATAAACTTTTACTTGTTTTCAAACGTTGTATTTTAGTTCATATAGGCTTTCGTGACTTGTTTTGGTAAGAGTCCACACCCACCAAGGGAAACCCAGGAGGAAGACCACCACCACCACCAAGAAGGTAAGAGTCTGCGTCTGTAAGGCTATACCAGGAGCTAATATGATGCTAATGCTATACCAGGAGCTAATACGATGCTAATGCTATACCAGGAGCTAATACGATGCTAATGCTAAACCAGGAGCTAATATGATGCTAATGCTATAACAGGAGCTAATACGATGCTAATGCTATACCAGGAGCTAATATGATGCTAATGCTATAACAGGAGCTAATATGATGCTAATGCTATAACAGGAGCTAATACGATGCTAATGCTATAACAGGAGTTAATACGATGCTAATGCTATAACAGGAGTTAATACGATAACCAACGAAGGACGTAGGCCTGAGTTTGTCTACAAGTAGACAAGTAGGTTATTGACTGCCGTACTTTCTACTGCTTTTATGAGAATGTGGTCAGCATGTTTTTCGTGATTTTAAAAACTAATAAAATTGTGGTCATTTATACTAAGTGACATTGGAAGCACCCAGAAGGACTCATTTGTTCAACTTAATTTTTTGTCATCAAATGACGGTATTTGAAGCATGCTATGATAAGAATGTCAAGTTCTTATCATATATTCTCTTTTGCGAAAAAAAATACCTTACTTTTCTTTCTACAAGTGCTCAGCGTAACAAAATGCCTAGAGTTCGAAGACGTCAAAATTATCACCGTTTTGGTGACTTTGACCTTTTTGACTTCATGGCATTTGTAACTAACCACGCCGCGGCTTTTTCTCCCCACGACGAATCTGAAGCTTTAACTCGTTTCCATGCATTTTCAGCGAGGATTTTATCAGCTTCCTTACGACTATTCATATCTTTATTTTGGCTATAAGCTATATCGTGCTCTTTACAGGTTCTATCAAGCTGGTTTATTCCACTAACACCTATACGCTTTTCTAGATTCGTACCAGGACCACAATACTGATACCCCGGAAGATGTAATTCAATAGGCAACTTGTTTATAAAACTGTTCACTGTTCCTGTCCGTCCTGTCCGTCATAACCTGTTCCGTCGTGAGCTTTGTGAATCATACTGTACTAAGAAAAATGAATTAAAAATAACATTATTGCTTTGACAAAACGTTTTCATTTTATTTAGGGTTAGAATAATATTAATATCATCTCCTTCTCATAATAAAATGTTACTTTTTGAGGTCATAATTATAAAACTTACAGTAAAGCTACAATCTCTGGTGATGTGTGCCAATTCAAAAAGCCTGAGGGCCAGAAAAAATTGGTCTGAGGGCCACATTCAGCCCCCAGGCCACACTTTGGACACCCCTGCCCTAAACCTATTCAACTCTCAGGCCTTATCCCTGTTAAATTCAGTGACTCTGAAAAACACATTTGAAACCAGATGAAACAAACAAACAGAATCCCTTCCTCCTGCAGTAAATGATAGTTGACTCCTTCCCTAGTAGAAGCAATTAAGTCCATATACCAGAGCCCGAAAGGAATTGTCAGACTGAATGGTCAGGTATCACAACAATTCAACATAGCTAGGGGGGTCAAACAAGGGGACAGTCTGAGCCCACTACTGTTCCTACTGTATATGGATGAAATAGCATCAACATGCAAAAGATGAACTGACAGGACGTTCTTGGGGCGAAGAAATCTGCTTCCCGTGGGAGTCCAGCTTCTTCTATATGCAGATGACATTGTCCTCATAGCGGATATAAGTGAAAAACTCCAAAAAGTAGTTCCTGAGTGGAAAGCCGAGTTGGCAAGAAAAGGCATGACGCTAAATAAAGGTAAGGTGATGTACACAGCTCAAGATTAAGTATTTGGCAACTTGATACATTTGACTAGTAAGGGAAAGAAACTTAAAGTAAAAAGAATGCTAAGAGTTTTCGATGGTTAATTGTCTCTTGAATGTTTTAATAATTATAATAATAAAATCAATTACTCGCCAGGCCATATAAAGTGTAATAATAGGCTATGAATGTTGTTTCTGTTGGTTACAAGTGAGTTATGCGCTAAATAAATCTTGTAATTACCTTTTTCTTATATAAATATATAAGTAAGAGTGTTTGTCATAGAATAAATCTGTTGGTTACGGACACGCAGTCTAGTTTACTTACACTTAAAATTAATAAGAATATATCCTTACAACGTTCAAGAAACAATTATGCACCGAAAAATCCTAATATTCTCTTTACTTTAAGTTTCTGTCCCTTATTAGTCAAATGTTTCAAGTGGCCTAATACAATACCATAAAGAAATAGTTTTCTTTACACACTTATTTTCAACTTAGGTCCACTTTCCCGATGAATCCGACGAAGAAGTTGAAGCCGAGCAATGGGAGAACCCTGCTCCGCTCGTCACTTTTGCCTGATACTTACGCCTACTTAACAATTAAAAAAAAAACAAAAAACTCCTAAATATACTCTGGAATAAGCTTTATATAGTCATAAGTAATTATTAATTTTTTTTTGATTTTTGATGTTTACTATCAATGAAATAATTATTTAAGATTATATCATAACGATTTTAACGTAAGAAGTGTTTAAGTTTAAGATTGACAATAAGAAGAGCTTTAAGTAAAATCGATTAAAAAAAAAGTCGCCATTTGTATCAATTGGTAGTTCTAAATACTGGTAATAATGTAAGTAGTATGTACTCTATAAAATTAGGGAACTTACGTTCCAATAAGATTGTACTGTATACATAAAATAATAAACTATTTGCTGTACTCGTATATCTATTTTATATTTTTTTGCTAATAAGTTTAAAAAAAAATGGATTTTTTTTATGTTTCCAAAAATGACTGCTCAAATAACTTAGTACAAATGTGGTGAACTTTTTATCTTTTCCTTTAAAATTTTGGCAAAACTAATAAAGAGCAGACTATGTATGTTTATTGTATATAATTAATAATTAAATATAAATGTTTTGTTCACATATAGAATAAGATTTTTTCTAATTAGAAAATGTTTGATTATATGTATATGCGCATAATAATAACTTGATGTACACTATTACCTATTTTTGGTCAAATTATATTTTTTAATTAAAGAAAATATGTCGATAAATTGTTTTATTTTAGTTGAACTTGACCCTACGTCTTAGTTGTACCCTATTAGTATACACAACGCATACTTAAATGACACAGAGGTGTTAGTAAAACTATCGAGAATGTTCGTGACATTCTCGATAGTTTTACTTACTTTTAAGTTCGAAATCGAACGTGAAATGAAACATTAATGCTACCGTTTTACACAACTTAGTTGCTAAATATGGCTAGCACGAATGAAATCAAAACTCGTACGTATCGAATCATCGACGTTACGGCCATGTAAGTCGTGAAAAATGGAAGCACGAACCTTCATTTTATGTTTCGTTTCGAACGTAAAAGTAAGTAAAACTATCGTGAATGTTCGATCTGTCTCTCTCATAACAGTGACGTCGAATCTTTTGATGATATCTATGTATATATTTTCCGACGGTTTTTTTATTTTTTGTTTGAAAACGGCTTCTTAAATCGAAAATGACCGAAAGTGAAAAATTACTCAGCGCAAAAAATCTTTATAAACATGAACTACGTGAAGCAAAAACGTTGTGTACCATTTTACAAAAAGTGCCCGGACAGAGGAATGTGAAATAAGGCACAATTATTGTTTATTTAGTGAATGGTGTGCGAATGTGATAATACTTTTATAAAATCTGCATTATGAATATATTAAATTATAAAAATATCACCTCACGCACACCAATGCCAAGCGATTTATTCACACATGTATACATTTTATTATTGAATGGTGTTAAAGCGTAGTCATGATAACTATGATAAAATAACAATATATTTTTTAAATTATGACATTTAATCTGATTAAACTGTCAAAAAGATGTCGTTGTTCTAAGAATAACAATTTTG
>JANCMC010033613.1:1767104-1808858 GCA_024363005.1 Charaxes varanes
ATATATTTTTTAAATTATGACATTTAATCTGATTAAACTGTCAAAAAGATGTCGTTGTTCTAAGAATAACAATTTTGGACATAGCATAAATAAGGATATGGTTTGCGTATCTTAAGATTTGTGGCTGAATTTCGACTAGCCGGCGATCAGTACTACATATAAATAATACAATGTCCACGTGGGTCTCGAAAACGCAAGATTAAATATCGTCTTCGGCTCCATTGTCCGAGCTATGTACTTGAATTTTGAGTAATATTCTTCTCGTGGCTCAATTCTTACGAATCAGTAGTAGCTTTTAAAATATTTGACGCTTCACAAGAGCTTGTAAAATTGTACTTGAATAAAATATCATTCGAATTTGAAGTTGTTAATATTATATTAATATTATTGCATTACTGTAAACGACACTCCTTAAATAGCTGCAATCTTCGACGACCCAGAGCGGTCAAATGAAGAGGATCCGAACAACCCTGACCGCCGTGGTGGTTGATCATCACATAGTCGAAGCAATCCGTTACGCCGTCCTCGTTGCAGTCCTGTCGAATATTTGTATGTTTATTTCTATTTTGCATACAGAGAAAATTACGTTTAAATTGGTTGTCATATTGGTTTTAAATTTAAATGTAATCATAGAATGAAACAACACACAAATATCGATACCTCTTACGTAAATTGTATTGTTTGAAATATTACGTATAATAAGACGTAGGAGTATAACAATATATGAAATATCATACATATTTTTTATATAATATTCTAGTACCTATTAAATTTTGACTAATTATTCTATTATTTATATATAAAATTGTCAAGTAATTATTTACTCGTAGTTACCTGTCCAAATTTAGTCATGTACCCCTCCACAATTGTTTTGGAACAGTAGTAATCTCTCGCGCAATCTTCGTACGCTGAAAAAACATTTGGTTTTTTTATATGGTACTTATGCTGTTTGGTTACTTTTCCCAATAATGCATTTAAATATTTTTTTTCTCGAAGTTGTTGTTGGCTCTCTAATGAGTGCTATTGCGACGGGGGTGGCTAACTAACATTTTCGAGTTATGAATGCTGTAGGATATGGAATTTTGACGTTAATTTTTCTGTGTTAAAAACCAAAAAAAAACCACGGAGCGGATACGACGGTCGCTGCGCTATCGCCAGTCCTCTTCTAACCCATTCGCAACGGAGTTACGTTTCGCGACGAATGAATCTAACTCTAACACGTTGTAGGTCTATATGAATCGCCCCCGCTGCAGTCATCCGTTGCCATAGTTTAGGAGAGACTCTTATGACCATGTGGTGCGTTAGGGAGTTCCTTGTCTTCCTCTTATAGAGGATTGACATTCTCCTTTCGTCTTCTTCTAGGTCTTGGAAGATGCTTCTGTTTTGCCTCTCTAATGCCTCCAACACCTCTGTGTCTGTATTGTATGCTAAAACGTCTTTGACTATCACTAGTGGATCTTTATTTTTCATATCTTCCGTTGTCAAGTTTCCGTCTTTCTTTATTTTGTCCTTCACCTTCTCCTTTTCCTCCTTCGAGCTACACCCAATTATGATTTTTCTGTCCTTTGCCTTCCGCCGGGATCAGTCCGTCCGACGGCGTCCACGGTCGAAGACGCCGCCATGTCGTGCATGTCTCATCTGTCCGTAACATACTCCCCCCGGCGCAGATCTTCGCAGCCTTCTTTTTCTGGGGAGGACGATGAGCCTTCTTATTGGACGTCCTTTTTTCAATGTCTTCCGTTCGATGATTTTCTCTCTTTGTATGGTTTTTACACATATTAGTCTTAGTTTTAATGTTCGTCGTCGAAACTTTTCTCTGCGCAGTCCTTTTGCGTTCTTACTTGCCAAGAGACAAGTTGATAAAAATTTCTTCATCTCATATACCTTGTCATAAATGAAACAGGGTCTGTTACTTCGCTCTTGCAATTGCACTTTCGTTGCTTTCAATGGCCACCGCCCATCGATGTGTTAGATAGGTTAGAAGATCACCAGCTGAGCGACCCCGACGGAAACCGTACTGGCGGTCACTAATCAGCTGGTGCTCCTCTAAGTATCGATGGAGGTGGTCATTGATGATGGATTCCATCATCTTTGAAAACAAGGGAGTTATCGCTATAGGCCGATAGTTGGAGGGAACAGAGCGGTCGCCTTTCTTAGGGATTGGGTGAACCAAAGCAGTCTTCCACACGTTCGGCACCACGCCAACAGAATAGGAGAGCCGGAATAAACGCGTTAAAACCGGAGCCAACTCTGGGGCACATGTGCGTAGCACAATTGGGGAGATGCCATCAGGCCCACTCGACCACTTTACAACTACGAAATCCTGCTACGAGATTTTGCAACCTTTCTACTACGAGATCCTACCACTTTTCTATTACGGCATTCTGCCGCTTTTCTACTACCAAGTCTTGCCTTTTTTCTACTACGAGATGTTGCCACTGTTCTACCAAGAGATCCTGCCTTTATTTCTACTACGAGAAGTTGCCACTTTTCTATCACGAGATTTTGCCACTTTTCTATTACGCCATTCTGACGTTTTTCTATACGAGATTTTGCCACTTTTCTATTACGCCATTCTGACGTTTTTCTATACGAGATTTTGCCACTTTACAACTACGAAATCCTGCTACGAGATTTTGCAACCTTTCTACTACGAGATCCTACCAAATATAATTAAATTTACTCAAATCCAAGACTTATCAATCACATGATAGTCTGTCTGTTTCATAAATTTCGAGATATACCAATCACATGGTAACTATAAAGATCACATTTTATTAAATTCAGAGGCACATCAATCACATGACAGCCTTAATTTACCTATAATATAGACATACCAATCACATGGTAGCCATAAGAATATAATTAAATTTACTCAAATCCAAGACTTATCAATCACATGATAGTCTGTCTGTTTCATAAATTTCAAGATATACCAATCACATGGTAACTACCATAAAGATAACATTTTTTTAATTTAGGGTATATCAATCTCATGATAGCCCTTATACAATTTTATTATTGACATATCCTAGGTATTTTTGCCTATCCCAAGCCAGGGCTAAAGTAAGAAGGGAAAACAGATCCTGCTATTTCTTCAATGATAGTCTGCTACACTTTAGTACATGGAGAGGTCTCGACGTAATCAATAGCGAGCGTCAATAAGCTTTGTTAATGACGTGCGTCAACGCTAGTATGTATGTCCATGCGTTGCGTACGTTATAAGACAACTTTCTCTTAATCTCACGTAGTAGTTATTTGATATTTATATTGAATGTTTTTTTTTTCGTATTATATGATCATTAGATATCCTTCGCTTATCGTAAGTGACCCACCAGTCACCCTGTTTAGATTTTGTATGCTAGTGTATGACTGTAAATAAACATCCTAGTATTTTTTACAATGGCGACTTACCTAACAATTGGATCGGTGAATACAAGTAAGCAAACATATGTAAATAAAACTAAATCAAGTTCATAGTCATCAACTTTAAAAAAAAATAAACATTTTTTTTTGCTCAGAAAACATCAAATTTGTTACTGTCGTTTTTTTCTTCTAAAAACGACATTCTGAACTAGTTTGACTAGAAGCGTCATTAATAAAATATTTAAAACCTATTTTGTATTTTTGTTTATAATAAGTGGACTTTGTTTTAGAATTCCACGAAGGAGATAGTTGGATATCTATAAGTATAAAATCAGGTTAGACAAAAATTAAAGTTTTTTTTTCGTAAATCGCTCTCTAGACAGGCTTTGTGCTAAGGACCACAATATTTTCCAAAGCTGAATTGGTTGAAATATATTAAAGGCCTAACTTATTAGTTTTTTATAACACTAAATTAAATAATAGGCTTATATTTAACTGACTATATATTGTATCCTATTTATATCTCAAAAATTGTCATAGAATTAATAAAAGATCTAAAATATTTTTAACTATAAGAAGAGTTTACTAAAATTCAAATAAGATGTTTTTACAATGCTTTAAAAAAAGACTCTATTTAATAGTATGTTTCTAAACGAATCTTTATTGCATATATCTTTAGTTTTTTAGTTATCTGCTGGTATAAATATAGACAAAAATCGTATTTGTAACAGAAAAAATCAGAACAAGTTAATCATAATATTATTTAGGATTGATTAATATCAACAATTTCTAAATATTAATTAACCAGTTGCTTTATTATTATTGTTTAAATTGAACTTAAAAATCAATTTAATTAACCAGTTGCTTTATTATTATTCTTTAAATTGAACTTAAAAATCAATTGAAGTAACCAGTTGCTTTATTATTACTCTTTAAATTGAACTTAAAAATCAATTTAATTAACCAGTTGCTTTATTATTATTCTTTAAATTGAACTTAAAAATCAATTGAATTAACCAGTTGCTTTATTATTATTCTTTAAGTTGAACTATAAATAAATAATAATTAATCGTATTGCAAATATGGAAGACTGGTTCAGGAACACATGAAGATTGAATAAAATTATTATAATCATTAAAACTGCCTTTCTTATGGATTCGCCTTACAATACCCGTCTTTAGGTCACGATGATATGTGCTTTGTTTTATCGATGTATTGATATAATGAGCAATTATGTCTGCAATATCGGTAGAAATTGATTTTAAGTCTACTGGTCTAATCCCGTCTATGCCTGGTGCTTTAAGGTTATTTAACGATCTTATTTCCTTTAATACTGTCTTAGCTGTAACCGGCTGATACCTGATTGTAATATTGGCGGAATTAGTATAGGAATTTATCCAAAATTTGTACGTCACATTTTCGAACACTATTTTCGACCGTTTGAAAATGTTTCAGCAAATTTATTTGCTATATTTTTAATAGTGCATTCAGAGAGACAGGTGCAAGCGGCATTAGATAGAGCGAGTGTTGGACGTACTACAATTATGGTATCGCACAGGTTAGTTTCTATACATAAGATTTTTTTCTTTATTTCAGATTATTACGCCCAAATTAAATCATTTGAGTTATCTAGATATTGTGAAATCACACATACCCACATAAAATGTCTCTTGTTTGAAAGTTTAGTACATTTAAACCATGTCTAACTTTATAGTTCATTCTAATATTCATCTTAGATTATCTACGATCGTAAATGCTGATCGTATCATCTGTATGGATCAAGGAGCTATAGTTGAAGAAGGAACTCATGAAGATCTAATGAAGGCAAAAGGTACAAATTTAATTATAAATAATAGATAGCGTATATTAATATTCATATTAGCGTGTATCAATATATGAATGTTCATGTCATATACCAGCAGACCCGGCAGAGGTTGACTTGCCCAAACGTTGGTTGGTTGGTTATTCTTACTATAGAATATCAATACATAGCGCCATCTATTGGTCCATCACACCCAACCAGCCGCCGGACGCTCTGTGCCCGCATCCTAAATCTCTCATACGTTCTATAATGTTAATTTTAGTAAAGAGCAATACTGATCTGCACAAAATGTACAACATATCTAGCGTATTCAATTTGATAAGAATGAATATGGTATTCTTTAAAATAGCTTCGTAAATAGTTCATTATTTTTTGTAACATGTAAAAGATAAAAATAGTTACTGTGAGTTATAAGTACATAGGAGATAAATATATACCATTGCTGACTTTTGTATAGATCTCTTAAAAATATACAGTTTCGTACTGCACTCCTTTGATCTGTTACGTAAGGTTTAATCAGCGCACGAAATGTAAGCGCATAAAAAAGGGTTTTTTACGACATCACGTTTCAAATCACGGATCATCATCAAATTCTAGGCTTTTGTCTACTGTAGTAGTACTGTACTGTATATATGTATTATACATGTAAACCTTACTCATGAATCACTCTACCCATCGGTGACAACCGCATGATGATTCGTTCAGAAGTTTATGAATTTAACGCGAACAGAGAGACAGACAGACAGACAGACGGGGCGGAGGACGTTGTTTTATAATATATAAAGATATTTAAATATATGTGTTATCGCTGCAGGTTTCTATCATAAGTTAGTAACTACCGGTCAAGAAAATAAGGAGCCAGATGTGATAGAAAGTTTGCCTGAAGAAGAAAATGAGATCGTTGAAGGAGGCGAAATTACTGCCGTGTCAAGAGTTGAGGTTAAACGTAGATCTACTAGAAGATTAACCAGACATCATTCTACAAGAAGAGGTGAAAAATATATTCAAGAACTTATAGAATATTTTTTACTTTTCAGCACATTACCTAGAAGTAAAAATCAAATGTGTAAATGATCTTATTCCTTTAGGTTTCTTTTATAATTTTATCATATACAATAATTTATTTCCTTAACAAGTTGAACACCACGCAAAAACACGTGTCTTTCCAATCAGACCATCGGGGACACCGGTGGACCGCGATGATGATGAGATGCTACAGTCCAAAGCAAACTACAGTCCATGGGGCACTTTTATAAAGGTGCAATGCATGCTGAGTATGCAGCACCGCCCCACAGAATGGTCGAGTGAGCTCGGTTTTAAACATTTTTCAGTCTCAAAAATTACTCATACTTTTGTTAAGAGTTTCTACTTACATTCTTTTATAAACTAACGTAGGTAAGAGAAATTGTTAAGTACTAAAGATCTTTGAAATAATTTCAGAGTCACACGATTGGATGACACCACGAGGTTCCATCACTTCCGTCATGTCAGCTGGCATACAAAGCTACGTTTACAACATGGAACATGATTCAGAAGAAGAAAAAGACGATGACGAAGTACGACCCCATAAAGTATTTAATACAAAACGTGTAACTGGACTATAATATAGAAAATAATAAAAATTCCAAGTTTCTTAAGTAATATTTTTATGGTAGATTTTTTGCGTTTTTTTGCAAACACAACTTTTTAAAATAACGGCAACTGCGACAAATTAATAAAAGTTCGCAGTTGGAACTTGCCGAAAAGACGTTCTTAAAAATGTGTTATGCGCTCTTGGAATATCTTTATATTATCAACTGAAAGTCAAATTATTTATATTTGAAAATATATTAATTTTCAATTATACCCATTCTTATGAAAAATTTTGTGCATATTAGGTAGGATTGAGAATCAGTCTTAAACTATTTTTTAAGCCTCATAGTAATAAGGGTTGGACACGCGGGCGAAGGTGCGGATTACAGCGAGAATTATATAAATTGATGACCTAAATAATAAATAATTTAAAGGTCCCTATTTTCAGGAAGTGAAGCCCGTCAGTGATTGGCAACTCCTCAAGTTAAATGGACCTGAATGGCCCTATATAACTATAGGGTCCATCGCTGCGTTCATTCAAGGATCCTGTTTTCCCATATTTGCTCTTCTCTTTGGATATACATCAGGGGTAATATAATTCATATTATTAGCTATGACCATATAACGTAAACGTTAATTATTGTGGAAAAACTATTTATATGTAATATCTTTTCAGATATTTATTTTGGAAGATACGGCTGAAATTATTTACTTTGCTGATTTTTACTCCGGCATGTTCCTGGTAGTGGCTGCTGTGGCTGGACTGTCTATGTGCCTACAGAGCGTCACCTTTACAAATGCTGGATTGAGAATGACTTCCCGACTTCGACATCAATACTTATCTGGTCTACTTAGACAAGTACAGAAAACTTATAGTTACAACTGTTTAATTAATGATATGATCAATTAAAAATAACATTTCCACAAAAGAAATCTTTCATACCAGTTAGAATTTTAAAAAAATTATAAATTTACTTTCATATTATTGCGTTAACATTCGAGCTTACGAGTAAAATAAATATTTATAAAATTAAATCCGACCCCATCCTATAATGTAAATTTATTAATAAATTATAAATAAAATTATTAATAAGTTACATAGAATATAACGTTTTCAACATTTTAGGAAATCGGATTCTTTGATAAAGAGAGCAATACCGTTGGAGCATTGTGCTCGCGACTGAGTGGTGATGCGGCGGAGGTTCAGGGAGCAACTGGATTAAAGATTGGATTAATTCTGCAAGGAACTAGCTCCGTTGTAGTTGGTTTTATTATGGCTATATGCTACAACTGGAAACTAACTCTCGTAGGCACTGCGTTTTTACCACTGGTCAGTATTTTATAAAATCTATACTAATATGTAAAGTTGCAGAGTGTGTTTGCTTGTTTGAACGCGCTAATCTCAGGAAGTACATTTCCGATTTGAAAAATTCTTTCAGTGTTAGATAGGTCATTTATCGAAGAAGGCTATTGGCTATATATCATCACGCTAAAAATATGCCCGGTAACCCTAATACCTTGCAACTTCCAATTTTCTGCCGTTTGAGAAGACTACATAAGTGTCGTGTTGAAGATTAAAATTTCCGTACTTTCAACGCTAACACAATCACTATTAAATAAAAAGTGTTGCCTATTTTAAAGTGCATTGTTATTAAAATATGACCGTTAACCCTAATACCTCGCAATTACCAATTTGCCACCATAGAAGACCAGATAAACTTTGCAAATAAACATTTCTGTAATTTCAGAGCTAACACAATCACTATTAAATAAAGAGTCGTAAATATTTTAATGTGCATTATAATTAAAATATAATTGGTAACCCTGATAGCTTGAACTACCAATTTGCCGCCGTTTAAACCAAGAAATGAGTCCAGTCATTTAACGGAGGAGATCGTTGCTTAATCAGTTGACGGTATTTGAGTCAATCCCTAGGTTAAGTAGCATACCGCGGGCCGGGTGATAGATGGGTGGACCCATTCTAAAACGGGTTTTCAAATATTCGAGTGACAGGACCAAGCAATAATACAATCGAACAATCATTTCATCAGTAAACCAAGAAATGAGTCCAGTCATTTAACGGAGGAGATCGTTGCTTAATCAGTTGACGGTATTTGAGTCAATCCCTAGGTTAAGTAGCATACCGCGGGCCGGGTGATAGATGGGTTGACCCTTTCTAAAACGGGTTTTCAAATATCCGAGCGACAGGACCAAGCAATAATAACAGTACACATGAATAGATTAAATTAAATAAAATGAAGTGTTGCTCTCAAACTGAAAATAATAAAAAATGTTAAAATATAACAACTTTTAAAATGAAGAATATTTTTTTTGCTAAATAATTTGTATGACTTAAAAAAATATTCTTTAGCAATTTTTTGCAAGACATTATTTTTTTTACATATTTCTTATCTTTATCAACATATCAACAAATTAGTTAATGATGCAGGTTGATTTTTTTTTGACAAAGTTATTTAAAAAAGTTATATAATATATTTGTGCGACATGTTTGTAAATTATATTAGAAATGTTTAAAGTTTGTATAGAAAATACTAAATTATATTTAAAATGATATAAAAAAGCTTAAAAAAAAATAGCTGAATTGGTCGAGCCCTTTTCAAATTTTGCGTTTAGCAACATTCATTTTTATTTATATAGATGGAATGCTTAACATAGAAGGGGTTTGAAGTTTTTAAATAAAATATTTTTCAATCAACAAAAATATCAATAATATTTATAAGAATGGTTTTATATTACATGAATCTGGAATTGACGGCAGTAAAACATAAATAGACATTTGTTTATAGATAAAAGAACTGAACACGAACATATAACCTCCTTCTTTGTTTGAAGACGGTTAAAAATTAATAGTCAACCACAGAGAACTACAATAAATTGTTTCCTGTACAAAACTTAAATCCTTAATCAGAATACAAAATTTATATTCTTGAAGAAGAAGAATAAAAGAACTCTTGGAATACAAATCAAAGGCTGATCAGCAAAACAAAGAGATTGTTACTGTACTTACTGCTCTAAAAATATGTTCACCCACCATTAGAGGATTGAATTCAGAGTCATGCATGCAAAAAATGGTATCATGAAAAATGTGCTGTTATGGGAAGGAAAAAAGGCCCTTATATATGTAATTTATTTGTTAAAAAATAATATTGATCTCATTATTTATAATTTAAATGTTAGTAATGATTCCAAACTTAATTGTTAACAATTTTTTTTTATTTTTTTTTTGTATAAGTATTTTATGTATGATCCTATTCGCCCCAAGAATTAGGGCGATTCGGATATTTCCGCTTGTAACAATACAAACACGCAACTTACAGATTGCTGTGAATTCAACAAGCATTGATAGAAATGGTGTCAGATAACTTGTACTCGAGAATTAAATATCGGATAATTGACAACTGCCAATAAATAATTGGTTTCTATTTCGCGCTACTAATTAATTTTTCAAATGAAGGATGAATTTTAATGCCGTATTTAATTATTATTGTGATTTAAATACGATCATCTTCACGCAATGTTAGTTTGGTATAACTATTCGTAACTTGTTACGCACTGTCATTTCCATGTAACGATTAAAAAAATCAAAACTAAAACCTTACAACTTAAGACTGCATTTTGCAGAGGAGTTCTACTTAGGAGTTATAATTTAAGAAAACTTAATTCTGACCATAATAACATTTTCATTGCTTCAGTATCAGATTATTTTATTCTATTCTTGGTTGGCTATCTTCTATGCCAACTGGCTGGAATTCACTTTGCCAATGTCACGTTAAATGATGGTAAAACAAAGAAGGTTGATACCTGAAATCTAAAACCATTAGCTTTGAAAATTTTACAGACAACAGGGATTCAAATTGAAGACTACTAAAATACATCAATGAAACAACACTAATATGAGAATAGCTATTTGAAAAAGCATAGTCAATCTCAGATTAATACAACGAGAAATGCATCACTGTTCTAAAATGCTGCGTTATTTCTGCGATATTTGGTTATAAGTTATAAATGAATGTTTTTTTTGATATAAGTTATTTTTCAAATTTGTTGGAAACTTTTTTGTTTTATGTTTGTTCTATATATGTTAGTTATGATTTTTTTTATAGTACTGTATGTTTCCAAAATATAAATAACATAACAAATAAAATAAAAATAATTATGTTATAATTATGTCCTCATTGTATTTTGATAAGAAACTTATCAAAGTAACCTTCATCATTACTGTTATTATGTTTAGTTAACAAATTTAGAATAGTTAGATCGTACCTTTCAACTTGTTCTTTAGCTCTGGGACACGCAACGGCATTTAGGGCATCTTTGGAAACCAAAATGATTTTTGAATTCTTTCAGTGGTTTTAGCTATACCCAAATGTCCAATATAATATAAGTTAACTAGTCATAGTCTATTGTAGACCATTTATATAAATTAGAGCAATATATGACAATTCTTCTTCTTCCTCGTTCCGTCATTGCTGAGGATCGTGACCATAAACAAACAGTCTCAGTTACGTTACGATCATGTGTAGAATGAACGGCACTATATCACAATAGCTTAATTAAATTTCTAGATGACCATATTTTTGATGAAAAATCTAATTTCTTTCTATAATTTCTTGGTTAAAATGATTTAATACTACACTTAAGCCGGGACTTTTGTTTGTATTAAGTTCAATGATTTTGTCCAAGTTCATTGTTTTTAATTTGGAATCCTAATTCTATTTTTCTCTTCAAAAGAACCCATGAATTTCAATCTCATCACAGTGAGCGTGAAATGTTTTTTGTGTCACCTATTCTCGGAATATATAGTGATATAATATATCAATAAAAACGTTGTAATAGTTGAGCATAAAAAAGAGTACACTTATATAAAAATACAGAAACATTTTATGTGTTTTTGAGACAAGCAAGATTCGAATGTAAAATGCAGAAATAAAAATTAGCTTTTTTTTTTGTACAAATAATTTATTTTTATATTAAAGATAATTTCGTATATATCCTCGCATCAAAAACAATTGATTATAACTACGTTTTTACAATTGCTAATTTAAAACACAACTACAAATATTTCAAACAACTAGTTCTTTGCTTGATTTTTACAAACATGTTTTTAAATTTAGATTAAATGATTCATAATAAATTCCTCGTCCAATATGTAAATAAATACAAATAAAAAAAAAAGATGCTCCGTTTGGTGTGACGGATGGCCTTCATGCTTAGCGGTTGGCCGACAGCCGCGCGTTTCGCTAACTTTCACCCGACTTTGTTTAGTCCGAACTTGTATGGAATAACGATCCTAAGACGCTAACTAAGTAAATCGAACGCCGAAGTTTAAGACTGCTACTTCTAAATTAACCCTACCAACAAAAGATTCTTTCAACCACCTTGTATGATTGGTATTAAGATATTTATATGATGTATGGTTTTTTAAGTAGTTAAGATAGAAGGATAATCATTTAGGCTTGAAGTAGTCTTTAGCTAAAGAAAAAGGGTCTTATCTAAGATCTATCAAAGCGAATTATGATAGATCATTGCAGATTGTGTTACTTGAACTAGCAATCTTTCAATTGTGCATCGCTCGTTATCTCTGTGAAGACAATTTGTCACTCAACTCCTGTACCCTACCTCTGGAGAACTGAAATACTTCAAATTGGAAGTAAAATTAAATCGCGAAGCAAAATAGTCAACTTTTTTATGACCAATGGTTAGTTTTACATTAAACACGACAGTTCATCCTTGCACTGAGGTTATTGTATTTCGGTTTATTATAGTCTATGGAGTAAATGTATACAATTATGCTATGAATATTACAGCGTGTCACGAGTACATTGTCCCGCTTCGTGTTGAATCTCTCTGGCATGTTAATTATAAATTTTATTATTATAGCTTCATTTACCACCGGTGTTTGTATTTCCAAGCCCTTATCTTTTTATACGTGTGTTATGTGTTACAATGCATGGGTGCACTATCAAACATTCATTTTGTATATTGGTGTTGCTGTAATTTTTTTTTCTGTCATTACAATAATCATTATAACGCATATGACTTCAAAAAGATCAAGAACCATGGTTTATGACACACGTATCCACCAAGTACCTAATCCTCAAATTATTTTGCATATCACAAATCGATAATTCACATATTTGGGTGCGTTAAGCTATTCACACGGGATCGCAATAGCATCAAATATATCCCATTTAGGTTAATAACACAAACGGTTCGACATAAAGGCATGCCAATCCTTTGACATTACAAGTGTTGTCGGGAATTTGATTGAAGCTATAACATTTTAAGATATATTAACGAACATTAATTATAGAAAACTAGTTCTTTAACGAAAAAAATATGGCTTTATCGTGCAATGAAATGATTCAGATTTAATGGATATATTTGCTTTCTATCTATATCTACCCTCAAAGTTTCATAGAAATGTTTTATTGTACAAATAAGAATAGGCCAAACGCGTACGTCCATACATAAGTATTTTCCAAACAAAACTATTCGGCTCTTTGAAAGTAAATTCGAAGCGACCGAACATGGTCTTACAAAATTGGGTTGGTGCAGAGCGGTACGCCGTGTGTCAGCATATGGCTGAGGTTCTGCACTTTATGGCCGAGGGTTCAACATGAAGGTGGACTTGGAAGCCCGGGAAGCGGTGCCCGCCTGCAGTGTCACGTCTGGTAATACTGAATCGCCTGTGCCTTTCCTTGACGGTTTGTTGGATCATTAACACACTAATCATTTTCAATGAGGATTTCGGTCTGCCTAACTATACTTTCGTATATAGGTATCCTTTAAAATAAACAACGGCGTAAAAAATGTCAATATTCCATTTGAAAGTAAATATTCTTTTATCATTATGTCGAAAAAGAAAAGCGAATAGTTACATATTACTATTTGAATTTCTGCAAAGTTTCATCATCATTTCTGAAAAGTTGCCTCGAGGACAAAGCTAATAAGCATTAAAGTTCTTTGAGCCACTTCAGCAACTTATCTAGTGCCTTTAATACTAACTTTGCGACGTAATACTTTCAGCGTATTGCTTTAACGTTGTACGATGTTGCTACATTCGTATCCAAAAACCTTACTTTATGTCAAAGGCACAAATGTTTATTAACAAATTTAACATCTTGGAACAAACTTATACTTTAATGTACTTATTATGCTTTTTTGGGTAGGGATTAATAATTCTCAATCAGTTCTTCAAAATCTTTTATCGCAAATACAGTTTTTACACGGATGACAGACAGAAATGCTCATTACTATTTTAAACTATGCACTGTAAATACATGCATCACATAACCTGTTAATATATTAATCACAGCTTACAATTTCACTCGATCATTAATTATAACCTAATAATTCTTACTAAATTATTTTGCAACTTCTAACTCAATAATAGACTAAACTTATTTTAACCAATTCTTTCGGCATATACATATATCTACGGTCTACTTATATTAATTTAATATATAATTGTACTGCGTATTGTTATTTTTTTTTTTCAAATACATTATAAAATTATATTCCATTTACGAATAGGTTCTCAAATAAAAAGGTCATGAATGTTACACATTACTATTTGTTTTTTTTTTGTAATAAATCTTTAATCTGTTATATTATACGGGAATTTTTCTTTTGCAATTTTAGTACGATGCTATCATTTAGTTTATGAATTCGATATAAAATGTAAAGCCATCAAGATGATCCAGCGAGAATCTCGACTGTAATCTACGACAAATATTTCTATTATAATATGCGGTATAACCATCATAAAATTATACACGTTGTACAATACATTAGGTATTATACCTTCTCTTTACAACTCTAAATCGCAAAGCTTTCGTTTGCATTTCATGACCGATAGGACCATCAGAGGATTAACACCCTTATAACTTTAATCTGGTAATAATGGAAAATATTTTGAATATTGTCTGTTACGTAGGTATCTAACTGTAGGGAATAAGAATTAGCTTGCTTATTGGATAGATAATATTCCACCATTTTAAATGATCTGGAGACTTTTTTTATATATATTTTAACCTTAGCGATAGTTCACCTATCATGAAATCTCAAGAACCGCGCGCGTGGCGTACAATGATGAATTTTAGCAGGGAGTTAGTTTACAGTTAGTAGAAGTCCGCTAAGAAAGAGATTTTCTATAGGTCCAGGGATGTCTAAGAACTCTCATAAGTTTAAATTAACGCGGACAAAGGACACGTGAAACCGATAGTAAATTTGTACTTTTATAATGCAACAAAGAATGTCAAAGGTTTAATTAGAAGAGATTTGTTACACCTATTGTTGATAAACTGTCGATTTGGCAAAAATCCTGATATGGCTTTAAAAAAATAGCAGTTTATCGACTAGATAACCTTTGGATAATAGTAATTTGAATATCGTCTGCCAAAGGTTGGGCGCATGCAGTGTAGTATACCTTTAATCATGAAATTGTTGACATTCGAGTCAACAATTTAAGTAATCTTTTTAACTCTTCAAGTAATAACCAAAATGACTGGAATTTTGCCAAAACTTGCGGTAATTTGGCAATAACTTCTACTTAAATAAGATAAACTACTGATAATAATTTTCAATTAATGATATAAAAAGCAAACAGATTAAATAGTTAGTTTAAAACTCGAAATCTCGAATCAATTTTATTTCAAAGGCGCGTAAATAAATGTTTCACATCAAAAAAATAATTATATATTATCTTGTTTGTCTTCATCAATCATTATTCGTTTATCTCACTAAAACTGGAAAACCGAAAAGAAAGAAAGGAATCCTTAAAAGAATATTTAAAATATTCTAAAAATTTCAGAATTGCAGATTTACTTCGGAATTCTTCCAATATGGCGTTCGATATAATATAGATAAAAGCTTTGTCATAAATGAAAATTAACAGCACCATTTTAACTTAATTAGCACAGTTATATCAAAATTTTAGCCAAATTACTATTCGCCAGTAACGAGTTTTTTTTTTATATTCATTTGATTTTAATAAATTGACAAACGAAATTATAAGAACTTTGGCACAATTTTTTTTTATTTGTATGACGTTGGATCTATTAAATTAATTTATTATGAACTTAATTCTAAAAAGATAAAACTCATGTATTTCAATTGACGCATTTATAGCATCCAATAAGTAAATTTAAAAATATCTTTAAGCCAATCAATCTTATTTTGTATAAATTACGCTCCACGTTTTATGTCCGCGATGGACTTCTACACTACTAAACCAATTTTAATGACCGTCTCTGGCGGTACCCTCATATTTTTGTATAAAACAAGGAGCAAACGGGCAGGCGGTTCACCTAAGTGACTACCGACGCCCATGGACAACTGCAGCACCAGAGGGCTCGCAGATGCGTTGGCGGTCTTTGAGAAATGAGTATGCTCTTTTCTGGAAGGTCCCTTCTTCATTATCTATTTTGATAACTAACATCTTAAGTCTTCTCTAACTTTTACTCTACGTCCATCTTCTGAAGACCTTGAATAATTCAAATTCATCTGATATTTTATTCAAGTAGACTTTTACAAGCTCTTTTGAATCGTCAAATAATTTAAAAGCTACCACTCGAGAAGGAAGAGTCGAGCCACGAGAAGAATCATATTCATAACTAACTAAAAGCAATAAATGGATTCCTATCTTGTCCGTAGTGCCATAAAGGTTATGTACTTCAGTAATCTCGCCTTGAGTTCGTGTCGGTAGTCGCATCGGAAAGATTAACTCTTCTTATGCTCTTACCGCGGGGCGGTTTGTTTTTTACTTTGAAACTTATTATATCAGAATCAAAAACCAAAATGGCTGCTCAATATTGGCTTCTGTTTGATTAAAATTCAAATGGAGGGAACAGTTAATTAAGTATTTAAGAGCTTAGTTTTAAATAGTCATGGTAAATTCTAAATAAGAAATTTTAATATAAGTTTTTTCCTCATAAATCTGCACAGATGAGCAAAGCTTGATTTTAACGGTTAAATCTACATTATAAACATGTTTTAAGTAACGTAAACGGGTTTATTGTTAAAGAATAAGAGGAAAACACTTATATAAAAATTTAATATATGCAGCAGAAAACGTTGTTCTAAAATTTGCACGTGAGAAAATCATTTATTAAAATATGATATCATTTCTTGGTAGGATTTGGTGATCTACGCAACATCTTTTTTTTAATAATTAATAATATGAATACTAAAAAATAACCGACTATAATTTCCTTCTTTTTTAATTTATATTAATAAACATCTTTATGTATAGCACATTATACAGAAAATATAACAGACATATACAAAATACAAATTATGTTATCATATAGGTATAACTTCATTTATACCCACTTTATAATAACGGAAATCCTGTTAATTTTGCATACAGTTTATTGCTTAAAAGAATTACAAATTCTCTCGCTTTGTTGCCATAAAATTTTGACTCCGTACAACTTTTAAGTGTATAAGATTTTTGCATTATCGTTGATTGGAAGAGTACTTCCACACAGATCTTTTTTTTAATTTTTCTTTCACTTATTTACTTAGGTAAATTAGAAGTAATATTATAGACTAGCTGTGCCCGCGATTTCGTCTGCGTCGAATTAGGTAAAAAATATATATTCAATTTTAGCGTGATGATATATAGCCTAGCCTTCCACGATAAATGAGCTATATAACAAACTCTTCAGCTTTATATATTAGTAATGGTTATTCAATATTCAGAACAAAATAGCCTGATATATATAATATAGAAAATAAAGTCACACAAGTCGTTAATGGAAATACACACTTACTATTTGTGAAAGGGATTCTGAGTTCTGAGACCTTTAATTATCGCAATGTCACTCCGCACTTGGCGACTCCCGCGTATCGCACGCACATGTGTTACATTACTTTACCGGCTCTATTCTTTATATCTCTTTGAATATTATGACAGCCTAGTACTTGACAATGCTAAGGATTATGTGATCTGAATTTAAACAAAAACTAACAAAAACCTAATAAAAAAAACAAACTTCTGAAATTAATTTCAATGATTAGTTAAAATTATATTTTCAATATTATTTATTATTTTAAATTCTTCAGATGTCACTCTGTTTGCTGTGAGATTTTGCGGCGCGGACGGAACTGTAACAATCGACAAATATTTTATTAAATTATAGTACATAGAATAATAATATTTGTCGTACACAAAATAGTTCTTACAGTAAACCAATAAAGTAGAGAATAGAACTATCAGACGACCCTATCGCTAACTAGCGGCCTCTACCAGACAACCTGTTTGCAAATTGAAATAGTTTACATAATGCAAAGTACACGCTTCATTTTTTTTTTCTAAATATTACGAGCTATCAGCTATGCAAAAGCCATCTTTTAGAAGAAGCTCAATACATAATTGTACGGTAATATCCATTGAAATAATATTTCCAGCTGAAATTTATTGTACCCCACGACTCTATCTGCGTGAGTACATCACTTTGGGGTTTAAAAATAGTTTTTGAATATCAATTAATTTTATGTTTATAAAAACACCTTCACAAATAATGAATTATTTTTGAATAAATTTAGTCGCAGCATCTGAGAATAATCTACACTCTATACTAATATATAAAGCTGAAGAGTTTGTTTGTTTATTTGCTCGAACGCGCTTATTTAGTGTTTAATACAAAAACAGAAAAAACATGCATAGCTTTCTTTGTTTATATCTACGTGTACGTCTTAAAGTCACGTTCGTAAAGCTTTACGAATAACCTTTGTAGAGTCTATCTCCTGATGATGCTTCGGTGTCGAAGCGAAACGTGCGTTGGCATTGGCATTTTCATACCAGAATTAATGGAGTGTTAACGACGGATTAACTTGACAATGTTTTGATGTTGGCAATCATTTTGCCACCGTTTGATAGTCAGATTCATTTAATAGTTTTCAATCTACCTTCATTAAGTTGAGAAAGATTGAATGTTTAGCATAAATGCTAAAATAGGTTAGCTAACTTGCTGATGCTACTTTGTTCTTGTATTTAATTCATTTGTGATCACTTCTATTTTAGTTATTTTAACTTGAGTAACTTTCTTGTAAATTTCGTTTTTATTTCACGAACAAACTTCATATTTTCTGTGCCAAGAAAACTCTTGGATATGATATTTTTCAGTGAATTCAAAGTAAGCTAGATCGGCCGCCCCGGGCGACTCCAACAAGCCCGGACTCGAAGATCTTCCTTTGCGGTGGTTGAGCACATCGACCTTCGCTCTCACCTTTCATTTCTTGCCGAAACTTTTCACCTTGGTGAGCCCTTCCCACAACGTAAACATTTGAAATTTTTCATGTTGATAGAACATGCTAAAATTTATTAGGAAAATTATTTTAACGAAATCGGACAACAACTTTTAGCATTATTTAACAAATACGTTTACAGCGTATCCGATACGGAACCCTTCTATATAAGCGTGTCTTGGCCATTTTATTTTTAGTGCTAATGTTGTCTGTAGTATGTAATTAGTAAGTTTTTAGAGATTCCCATTGACACAGAATATGTTAAGTTTATTCACAATAACTCTAGAGCTTACAATAAAAATTTCATCGTCATCATAATTCACGGTCTTTTACCCCGTTGCTAGGTGCTGGGCTGCTATGGCTTTCCACAATTTGTGGTCTAAATTTTATAATTTTTCTATTGCTAGTAAAATTATTCTTAGGTTATATGTTAAATTCTGTTATATTGATTGCCTTCTACTTACTGCATTTACAAAAAGGAAATCGGAGTTGTCGCTGTCTAGCCTAAAGTTTGCGGCGTCATATTATTGTTTATTGACATATGTTTTACACTTAATTGGACAGGAGACATGCCGACTGCGCAATTAAAGCATTATAGCTTTATTAATCACTTATTCATTCACATTTTTCCGAGTTTTTCAGTTAATAACACTTCTCGATGATTGCGTTTACTTAATGAATTGTAATTTCTTAGAAATTCAAAGTAGCTTTTACTCTTAACAACATCTTGATTGTTCTTCCATTAATATAGTTTGTGGCATGATACAAAAGCTTTACCTATGTATCCTCTATAATAAAAGCTTTTATTTAACTTGCAACGTATGTTTGTTCGGATGGAATCTTACCACTTAATTTTGGAGCAGTAATGTTATAGCGACTGAGCTGAAATTTTGCACACATATGCATATTAAATGTCAATGCACTATTATGGTGATATTGAACTGATCTGATCATGTAAGCGTGGCCATAGGAACTCCATTATAAAATGACATAATTCCATCGAGTTTTGGCTCCTATGATTCGTCCTGACGACTACTTTGTCTTTAGGTGGTATTCAGGGTCTGATGACGGAGCTAGAAGGTGGTCAAAGCATCTCCATAATACAATCACATCAATCACAATCCCAAAATCTTTTTACTTAAAATTTAGACATTCATTGCCCATACATCCATTTATATACACTTTGCCCAACGGATGATTTGAGTACTTATGGATTTGTTGAAACTGATTCATTAGAATAGAGTCTAAACAGCTGGTGCTACATGAAATTTAGGCAGTTAATACATAGGGTGGATTTAAAAGAAAGCATTTCATTTACTAGATGTAAAGAATAAAGAGATAAATGAAAGTGTTTTAATGTTGTTGCGGTATGTTTATTGTTTGAGGTTTATCAAGCTCGTAAAATAGTCTTCAACTTAACACTTAAGTAGGCTTACAGTTTATCGGAAGAAAAGGTAAAAGTAACTACACCTCCTTTTAGTTAAGTTCAGTTCTTTTTACAGCAACTGCAAAGTTGAAAGCTTCTTCAATTGAGGCATCAGGCTAACGGCTTCTAAGATACAACAAAAGAGTTTTATTCTTTTTCTCATAAATAGAAAAATTTAGGAGTATATTTTACGTATTCTGGATAATTAAATTCGTGAATTATTTTGCAGATTTTTAGTGTTTGCTTGGATGGCAATACAGAATTGGACTCGATTGGCCCCGCAGGCGCTTTTTTGTTTCTCAAGGCTTTTTTTCAATATTAACTGTAAACGACACGGACGCGAGGTCTTCTAAAAATGTGTAAAAACGTCAGCGTTGTTAATGTTGTATTCAGGTACTTAGCGAACATTTTTTTTTTCGAAAAAGTACACCAATAATTCGCAGATATAAAATAGTTCTTTAATATTATATTATAGATGTATAGATCACTTACCCTTTGTAGTTAAATTCATCCGTTCCTCTTCAACGTTTTCCAACAATCAACGTCGGTTTGTGTTGAGTAAGAGCTTATTAATTTTGGTATGTCCACTAAATTATCCAGTGAACGTTCCGAGTACTTCGAGTATCATGAATTAGGTTATAATTATCCAATTATTGTTATAATAATTATGCAATTATTGTTATATTACCTGGACAAATGTCGGTTTACCTTAATATATTACAACGACTACTAGGCGAGCATACAATACGAGGAGTTCTCCGTAATATTAGCTTAACGTGTTTGTCCTACAGTGAAAGTGAGAAAATTGTTATTAAGACATTCAATACTAGTTTTAAATAATTTTAACTAGGTCAAGTTTATATTTGTAGTAAGTGCGACTTTTTACAACATTTATATATATTATTATACGAGTATGCCTTCAGCACTGTTTGATTTTTGTTGTTTTTTTTGTTTAGGCGTATTCCTCAAAATCTCAGCGTTTGCAGCGTCTGTAATCTGAAACAGATAAAAAAGTTCTTCTTAAAATGACAGCTAATATGGTTAAAGATAGTATTTAATTAAAGATAGCATTAATAAAAAAACATTCCTGTACTATTTTGGGTTCTAAGCAGAAAATATGTCCGTTGTGATCGGTTTTGTAGCATTAATGATAAGATTACTGCGTAGTTGAGAGAAAAAGTTTCAAGTAAAAGAAAATATTCCCCTTCGTAGAAGGGTTCATTAATTTTTCAATTAAATGAAATATAAATAAAAATCTACATATGTCGGAATCATAAAAATGAATCGGAAATGTGCAAAGTTTTTACACTGCCTATGAAGAGAAATTAAGCGAGGTACGGATTTTTCTAGAAAATCGCACGGTTGTGGACTGTTGGAAATCGGAGTAATGAAAATACAATCTGAAAACCTAAAAATTAGTCAGCTCTCTGATACTTATGAATCTAAATCAGTATTTGATGCTCTCTACAATTTTTAGGTTCAATTTGGCTCGCGGCCAGAGCGCGTGCACTTATTAATCGATGGCTAGAGCATTTTTTATTCTTTTACAACGCGGTGTAATTAAACTGCGGGTGCAGTCATGTCAAAAGCCTATATTGGCACACGATAAATCATTCATTTCAATGATCACTAATATTAGAAATTTTGTATCATTAATATAATGTTTAGAACGGGCAATTAGTGTGAATAATTTTATTAAATAATAAGTGATTCGTCGATATTAATTTAACTATTATTAGCTAACTGATAGAATCAGGCGTTACTTTGCGAAAATCCATGACTGAAGTGTTTTTACTAATCACTTTACGAATAACCTTTGCAGAGTCTATCTCCTGATGATGCTTCGGTGTCGAAGCGAAACGTGCGTTGAGGCACATAGGTTTAATGTCTCCCATTAAGTTTCTTATAAAACGTATGCATTGGATCAAAAAGATACTGGCTGAAAATAAAAATCAACCGATTAAATTCGAAATAACCCTTCCGTACTGTCATATAATATTTTACTAAGTTATTTTAAGATTAATAGTACTAATACGTTTTTCGCATTTTTTTTTACTTATGCTACAAGATGTAGGTTCTTGCTAAATTTCATGATTCTAAGTCAATGGGAAGTAGTATAGGTTTTGTTTCCGTTTGCAAACGTATGGGAAATTAGACATAAACGGCCATATCTTTTAGTTGCAGACACTTAAATAGCTTATTATTAAATAGCTTATTACTTAAAGAACTATTTTTTTTACACTTTATCAATTTTCCTATTACCCGAATGTCCTGTGAAGTGTAAATCTATAAGTTTTAAGCTTCCCCGATTATTAATACTATGTTTCACAACACGATTCACAGTTAGACGCATCAGAGAGGGAGTTCTGCGATCTCAAAACTTTTCAATTCAAAAATTTAGGTATCGTTGTAAACGCGGAAAAAATATCAAAATAGTCCAAAAAAACCGTTGGTATTAATTGACGAGCGTGACAAGGAACACGATTTAGAAAAGAAGAAAAGAAAAACCATTGATTAAGAAACTTTACACCCATTAATTTTGTCGTCGTTAAACATACAAAATCAATGGATTCAAAGTTGCGGGTTTGGTATAGCGATACACAATGGTATATTTTATCCAGATTTTTGCCTTTTTTGTTGCTTGCTTCTATTGTATTTATTACTAGGTCTAACCCGCGACTGCGTCCGCGTGAATTCAGTAATTTTGTTACATTTTCTTTATTAAAACAAATGATTTTTTTTTTTGCGGAACTCTAATTATTTTCCTTATTAAATCAGGTATCTACCTCTGAAAGACTCATCCAAATCGGTAAAGCCGTTTCGGAGATTATCCGGAACAAACAGACAGTCAAACTGACAGACAGATAAAAATATTTTATCTTGCGGTTTTGCTATAGGTATTGTATATTTAGATTTATGTACGTGACTGTATTTACGTACATATAAGAATTTTTTTGTATGTCTGTCTGGGAACGTGACAATGAGTCATGATATTTTGTGAGTGCAGCCGGCGTTCATCGATTTATAACACGTTATCACGTGAAAAGTGTGTCTCTGTACGAAAGTGAAAGTAGATGGTATTATGAAAGACCAGTTCTTTAACTTTCATTACAAGTCAAGCAAAAAATTAGCTCGAGTTTCGAGTAAAAGTACTTTCTTAATATAATTTTAAAAGTTATCTAGTCCATTGATCGAATTTAAAACTTGTTACAAAAACATTTTTATTAATTTTTAAAAACTTGTGCACAGCTATCTCAAACATCTTATTATTAAGTTGTGATATATACCTAAATGGTTCTAAAATCCTATGCCGTAGTCATGTGCCTTTATTAATGTGGCATATTTTCCCTATTATTAATCCAGATGGATATGCCTATACTTTTACAAACGTAAGTAGATGAACAGAAGACCTAATCAGAATAATATATATAAGAGACTAAAGTAACAACGCTAAGTCACATTTAAATAATGCTTTACAAAATAAGCGATAACATAGAATTGAATTTAAAGTTTGAGTAATTGGATTCTTTAGTGTTTCGTTTGAAATATTTTGTATAATCGAATAAAAACAAAAATTAAAAAGTTAATTTCATAATCCTTGCGAAATGAAATAAAAGACAGAAACTAATCTACGTTGCAACATATTCTGAAAGTGGCTAGAACAAATATATTACATTTTTTTTGCTCAACACGCAACAATTTAGAGAACGCTTATGAAATAGACAAAGAATTAGTATATAAAAAAAATAAATTGAAAAACATTGTAAGTTTTTTAGTACTTAGTAAATAATAAATGAAAAAATTAAAATGACCCGATTTTTATTATTCTTATTTGTAACTAGTACCATTAAAATTTTAACATATTTTAACATGAATATTCCATCATTTTAAATAAGTTAATCATGTTTTATTCATTAATGCAAATCACAAATTATTAATTTTTTATTATTTAATAACATAGTAAACAAGTTCATTTTTTACTTAAAACATTGTCATGAAAAATATTAATCTATCTAACAAGAAAATAGAGATTTTGATTGCATATCTGATAATTCTGCTTAAAACGTTTCTTTTGTTTTAGTTGTTTGTTCATTGATATAAGAGCTTAGTTCATTTCCTTCAATCTGATGAACTACAAACTGATTGTTAAATTGCTCTTTATCATCCCAATACAATAAAATAGCTACGTTTATATATTATATAAACGTAGCTATTTTATTTATAAAAAGCTTAAAACTTTATTACATGAAAGAAAATCAATGTAGAGGCCGAAACAACTAAGAAAGCAATAGTGTGTCTATTGTGATTGTATGCACATCAGCAACTAAACTAAACTTTTTTGTAAAAGTTATAATAATTTAATTGTATATACGAAAAATGTTCCTTCGAGTTTATGTGTGTTTGTGTGTTTGCCCAGAATTTGAGCTGTCACGTCTAGTGATGGTGTTGTTGTTGCGTTTCGTTCGGTTTGTGCCTTAGTAAAAACTACGAATCGTATTTGATTTTTAAAACATGTAACATTGGAATTGCATTTCCCCCAAATTAATAAAATGAATTATTATTAATTTTAGGATAATCAGAAAACCATCGATGTCCGTAAACCATGCTTATAAAACAATATTTCGTATAACTAAACTTAACTTTTAAAAGGCAATTATTTAGAAACCCTAAAATTAAAAACCAAAATTTTATTTATATGGAGCTCAAATGATGCTAATAATGGATTTGAAACGATACAAACGAATCACTAATATAATGTTCAAAGTACGTTGAGGCGCCGAATCTGCTAGCTCGTCACTTGTTTCGATTAAACAAGTCATTTTTTAATCTACAAGCGATCGCCTCTGATATTCGATCCCATAAACAATCAATAGAGGACTGTGTTCGCGTCTACAACATTCGTCATCATAACCGACGTTTGAAGCATCCATCACTAGGGTTGAAATCATTATGATGTTTGAATATTTCTCATATTATTGAGGTTTTATTTTTCCTTATTCTGTATTTAGAACGTCAGACCAAAGTTATATTATAAAAGTTATGTTCAGTGAATTCGGTATAATTATAGTACCAGACTCTACGTCCTTCAGAGGACCTATAGTAGCGAAAGTAATCTGTCAAAACTAATTATATAAGCTATCTAGCTAGATTATAATAGTTTAAGGAAAATTACCATTATGATGTTTAATAATGAGAATAATGCAATATTTAATACAATAGTTGCTAACTTTTAGAAGAGAAACCTAGTCTTTTTCAACTGAAATAGATATTTATGTGCCTTAGTATCTTTTTCGAGATTTATACGAAGTGATTTTAATTACAAAGACTTTGTACAAAGATATTATATCCTCTAGTCTAAAGAATATACATATAGACACTTTTTTTTATTTTTTTTTATATAGACAGTGCTACTGGTATGGCAGAATTATATAAAATTAGTATTAGTATTCCTATTATTTCTGAATAATTTTATTTAAGGTAAGGTAAAATATTATAGATCAATTATTGTAATGCTGGACCTATAATTAGTAGGACATATTTGTAATAATTCTCTTTTTCTAATTGTATCTTATGACTTTTTGTATGTACCTACTTTTGGTTATCCTGAAATAAATAAAATACCTAAATTTGAAGTCCATTGTACCACACAGACTAAGTCGCTAGGCATTGATAAATTGCTGATAATCAGCATTATTGTCGGAATAATAAGTCTGCATCCGCATTGATCTCGATATTTGCGAAACTTTTTTCTAACGAGACATGAAGACGGGTTTTATTATACGTAACACTTGAACAAGTGGTTTTTAATACGGCTGTTTGTATTTACTCTTAAATATATAGAATCATGTTAAGGTGCTTAATGTAATAAAATGTAATTATGATAGCGCGTGTAATAAGAACCTCACCGAGACGCCATGGCGACGTTCGTTACGTATCGAAACAATTCATATTAAAATTTAGGATAGGTAACTCAGTTGGTGACGGTTTGGCGACGTCGCCAAATTAAAAGCGTAGCCACGATTACAACTGGCTACTCATTTGGCAACTATAGATACCCATGGCTACGTAGCTGGCGACGTAGGAGGAGCGTAAAGATACGGTAGGAGCCTAAAGATGCACTTTGACCCCCATGCATATTTTTGTTACATACGAACTTTTACTACAAATTCCTATGAATTATAAAATTTTTAGAATTCGTATCAGATATTTTCGAGGAGTGTCCAAACCCAAGATAGTACTCACAGGATCCGAGATTCCGATCGGATCCGAGAATCCTTGTAGAATCTCGAATTTTGTTCTCGGATCTCAGAGTCCGATCCGATCCGAGAATCCTTGTAGAATCTCGAATTTTGTTCTCGGATCTCTGATTCCGATCCGAGAATCCTTGTTGGATCATTACAGATACTGAAAGTAACATCACCATACATATATTTTAAAACGGGGTCCATTGAGCCATTGCCTCATTGAAACTGGTTTTATAATGTTTAATCTAACTTTATCCATACAAAGTCGTGACGTATAAAAAAATTGCATTATCTGTTTGAGTCAAATACAACCTTTTTAAAATTACAATTTAATGTTTTTGTTACAACTTAACCAGTATCAAAAGTACGCTTTTGAAAATTTTTATTCATCTGTCGGTCTTTCTGTTTGCGTAGGGTAATTTTTGGGATGGTTGAAAACGTAATCTATAAAAACCTTTAAGTGATCACAAGTTCTTTTAATTCCAAACGCAATTTTAAAGGCGTATACTTAATATTATTATAAAATGATAATATAGGTTACAAATACTTAAATCGTTTTTAAATAGTTCCTAACACAATTATAAAGGTATGTAATAATAATAAAATAACATGCTAATACGGTTAAGAAGGAATTTTCAAATGCAACGGTTGTTTCGCGGCTTAAAATAAAAAAGGCCGTTAAGTTATTTATGCGGGAGTTGTTGATATTCGTGGAGATTTCGCTGGTTCGCTCATTAGGATAAACGCTCGTGGCGACAAAATGTTAAAGGCACCGAAAAATGATAATGCTAATCGTCGTGAATATCTTAAAATAAAAATTTTATAACGAGTTTTACATCGTTTATTTGTTTATTTATTACTTACTAGCTGTTGATTCCAGGTATTTCGTTAAAGAGCTTCTAACTTAGATTTTCTTGCTGCCTTAACACTTTTTATAACCAAAAATTTAAAGCATTTTACCTAAACTCTTTCTGTTAGCAAAAATGTTAAGCATTTTAACCACATCTTTACGTAAATACGAATAAACAGGAAGAATTATATTACTCTGAAAAAAATTATTATGGTTTTGTTCAAAGTGCTTTAAATATTCTTGCTTCTCATGTCTCAAGACAGATTCAACACTTTCATTCACAACTTCATTTCCACTAATTCTCTATGCTGCCGCAGCACCAATATAGTATAGTGCAGCTTTATAAGTTTATACTATACTAACAAACCTGGCAGGCGTCTTGCCGTTGACTTTGAATTTTGACTATTCTGCTATTTATTAGCCAGTTAATCAATCTCCTTTAAACCTTAAACCTTCCCGGAAATAAGGGGAATGAAACAAAACAAACAGAATTTATATCCATCATGCATATTTACTGCGATGGCGCATAGACCCGAGCTGGATCTTGGTCTCGGAGACGAAATGACGCCACTTCTTGCGGTCCTGTGCCGTTTTCTGCCACTGCGTGACTTGAAGCAGGCACAGATCCCCTTCGACTTGGTCCATGTTACCTATATTATATTCATATAGTAATTTCTTCCTCCCTATTACAATGTGCGGAAACAAGTGATCACATATATTCTAGATATGCAGTCACGTCAATATTAACCTTGAATACAGATTTTATCATGCCACATTTTGGATTCTAGAGTCGCTCTGTCGTAAAAATGACATCGCATAGATTATACCCGCCTGCCTAACTCGGCCACTAAGGTTGGGTGGAATAAAATCTTTAAGCTTCGATCTCCTCACTGCTGATCCAATATCGTATTTTCATGGTTCTATACAGACTCAATTTTTGGTGTATTATGTATATATCTATGCATTGTAATTACTTTTTATTAAGGATATTAATATTATAACTGATTGTAATTTAAAAAAAAAATTGCGCTTGATTTTGTCGCACACACGCCCATTCTAAATAACGAACTAGAGATTTGAGTACCAATTATATACTTATTTAAAGCTATCTACGAAATTTTTTATCTTAGTACTACAGCATCTACTTATTTGACAAATTAATAACATTAAAATCTAACAACTACATTGGTATTTTGTCTATGTCATTATTTGATGGTGTCAAAGCGTAGTAGACGCTTTGACACCATCCAATTTTAAAATTTATGCACGTGTGTGTAAATCGTTTGGCATTGGTGTGCCTGTAGATTTATTTAAATAATATAATATATCTATTATACATATCTTATAAAAAATCAGTATTCACAAACCATCCTTTATATATACTATAAGTGTGCCAAATTTCATACTCATTCGTTAGCGCAATTTTCCTAAAATCGTACCAAAAGTTTTTGCTTCACGTATTAAGAACTAGGCAGATAAAATATAAATGAAATCAAATCTTTATTGCGAATTTGGGTTTTTATATTACGTCTTATAGCTAAAAGAGTACAGCCAAATTCCGCTTATAGCGTGCAATATAATATGTAACAATAAAACAGTTATAAAAAGGAAAGTTGACACTATAGAAATATAAAATGAAATTAAAGTTAGAGCAAAACTAAAATTTAACATTTAAAACATGCACTTGTAGTAAAATTAACATTTAAACACTTAGAAAAGTGTATTAAAAATATAGATACATTTAACACTGCGGTAAAATTTAACATTTAAAATTGTCATTGAAATAATCATTAATACTATAGTATGATTTTTGTACAAGAAACTTAAATCTCCCAATTAATATAACACACCTACCGTTGTCACGATGATGCTTTGACATCAACCAATACATGTGTGGTAACGCAAGGTACAAGAAGAAGATCAAACTAGTAACTTTTAAAATATTAGGAGTTAGCTTGAAGATCATAGTTCAATCGGATATAAGTCTATCCAACTTTTAAATTACTAAACCTTTAAAAAGATTTATATTCGACCAAGAAATTGTTTTGCCACGCTAAGGTCGAATGTCATTTTTACGTCGATTAGTTAAAAGGCTTATTTTTGCTTGTTATACATTACGTTAATGTTTAACAATAACATCCAAAATGGTAAAGCACTTTCTTGGTCGACCATACTTATTATGATGCACGGTAGGCGTTTTTTGCTTGTAACGCGACCGCCTCTGCGCGTTTTGCTGAGTATTCGAGTGGCTTTGGCTGAAAATAAAAGAAACATTATATTTTTCGTGTTTAAAATTATGCTTATGCATTAACGCATAGATGATGTTTGTAATTGTATTAAAATGAAAACGAGATTTTCATTACGCAAAGAACGTTTTTCTAAATAGCTAACTAAAACTCATGACTTCGTCCGCTTTAAACTCTATTATTTTGTTCTAATTTAAACAATTATTTTTTTATGAAAATTCTAATTCTCTTTTCTCTTTATAAGAAATTAGCTAATTTCTTGCTACTAGCTTGTTTAAAAATGAACTTTTGCCTTTAGACCTCTTTAAAAAATAGAGAGAGAAAAAAAGTTTACAACAACCAATTCGTTACAATAATGATTAAATAGTTGTAAGTATAAAAACATAAATATTTTCATAATATTTAAATATTATCTTCAAAAACAATGTTATTGATGTATTAGTGCTTAAAGATATATACGAATCATTTTATATTTTAATTTAAAACAATATATTTTAAAATAAACCACTGTCCGGAGGCTGTATCTGAAAAAAGTTTTTATTTAAATGCCATTTATTTTTATTTATTATATTGTATTATAATTCACTTGATTAGCGCAATTAACAATAAAATTGAAGCAATGACTTATGTCGTTCATATCTATAAACGAAAGCATTCAAAAATAATATTTTGTGGAAACCCGCACGGCGTCTGCTGGTTCGATGATAAAAAGGCGATGGAGGTATCAAGTTATGTAACTATATAGCCTATAGTCTTCCCCTATAAATGGCCTATCTAACACTGAATGGTTTTTTCATATCGGACCAGTAGTTCCTGAGATTAGCGCGGTCAAACAAACAAAAAAGTTACTCTTCAGCGTTATATATTAGTATAGATAGGCCCTGTTATATGCTGTGATTTATAAAAAGCACGAGCGATGAAAGACGAGGGTAACTTTTTATACAGAAATGAAATATTCATAATTTTTATATTTCGGTCACGTATTCCGATGACAATAGAATGGAATAATTATGACCGAATAACAAGTTCAAGGTTACGTACCTGGAACTTAAATAAGAAATTCGATTCATAAAGCTAAACTCAGAAAAAATAATACTGTACTGAATTTATTTGATTTTTTATAAATTTATGTCAATATTTAAATATTACAATGGCTCTTATTTAATTTATTATTCTCCAAAGTCATTGATAAATTATACTCGTAATTTTGCTTTCACAAATAAATGTTAGCAAAACGTAATATTACGAGACGATATTATGAAAACAATGAGTCAGTTAATAAAATTTAAAAGCAATATCATTATATCTATATTAAGTTTTATAAAGAATTTCATTTAGCGAAGTTATTCTTATATCAGCCATTGTAAGGCGTTCACAACTAACTGCTCTTTTTTGCGACGGGGCGAATTAAGATAATCGATTGCTCTTTGATGTCATCCCCCGAAAATAATAAAAAGTATCTGTGCCCTAAGTTTCACCTTGAAAGAAAGTACTTTTATATTAAATAAATCTAGGTCTAGAAATATCTTATAGTAAGATTTACATGACCGATTATAAAGATAGTTAAGTTTAAATGTCAAATATTCAAATCATTCGTAATTCATAAGCTGGCTCGGTTTCGTCCAGATAAGCAAACAAACGCCAAATTAATCATACCAAATAATGTCGAAAGTTCTAAAGTAATTAACCCAAT
The DNA here is from genome assembly GCA_024363005.1 of Charaxes varanes. NCBI lineage: Eukaryota > Metazoa > Arthropoda > Insecta > Lepidoptera > Nymphalidae > Charaxes > Charaxes varanes. The sequence continues at coordinate 1,798,601 of JANCMC010033613.1, forward strand.
GCTAGTATAATAATATTATTCCTTGTTACCCTAAAATTTACATTCTAGGTCTTTGCGCAATGCGTAAAATAATAATAATCGGTAATAGCCGCGCGATTGAACTTTACTTTCAACTTTGATCTTGAAAAAGTTGTTTTTCTACATAGTATTTTGCATAAACTACGCGAGAACGACTGAAAACTGTTATACGTGAAAAATTCTCAAAACTTGCACAATTTGAATTATATACAATTCAATTAAAATTGTATTTACTAGAGATCGCCGGCTGGTCGAAATTCGGACAAAAACTTTTTTGCGTAAAACGACACACTTGTATGTATATTGTTCTATTCACATATGAATAATTCTAACATAACTTCTTTCGAGTTTTATCATGAATCATAGCCATTGATTTTGATTTAAAAAAATTAAACCATAGTACGTATACACAAAAATCTTACTAACAATTGCACGCCATTGTATGGCAGATTGTGTATGATGTATCCATAATCTTTGCAAATAAATGAGATTTCAATTTCAATCGTAAATGAGATTTCAATAAAGTTTATGCTCAATTTCAAATACCGGTGCTATAGTTGAATAAATGTTAAAGTAACTCTGTCTATTACGAGTTCACGCCTAATCCGCTGAAACAATTTTGATGAATTTCGGTATGGAGATAGATTAGATCTCTGAGAAGAACATAGGGAACTTTTTATCGCAAAAATAAATTTTAAAAGGTATACAAAAAGGGTTGAAAGTTTGTAAGAAATTAAAAGAAAGCGCGGTCGAAGCCGCGGGTTGGAACTAGTTCTTCATTACAATTTCCCCAAATGTCGACTAGATGAACCGTAATAGAAACCCTTTATCGAAACATGAAAAGCACTATTAACACCCGCATGCCGCGTTTAATAAGCGGCAATTATTTTATTTTTATAAAAGATAAATATGGCGCGAACGAATGAGTGAACGAATGCGGGCAGAACTAACGCGATCACCCTTTACCCGGTATCGCTTCATAACACATCACTTCATGCGTACCCAATCTAAATAGGATTGGTTTTATTAGTTTCGATTAGTTTTTTTATATTTAAATCATTCAATCCCTTAACCCTCGTATTAGCTTCTTTAACCTATCTAAACATTGTTTATGAAGCAGTTTTTTTTTTCTTTCGGATTTCCAAAAGGATAGCGACTTGTTAAAGATATAAATTATAAATAACATTAAATCCATATATACGTCGTTAGATGCTGGCAGCGGTCTAGCGTTCAGAATATTATAGCAATATAAAAAAAAGCTATACAGAACTATGACTTTTGATTTACAAATTTTATCTAATGATCTCCTGCATGTTATATGAAATTACTCGATATAACCTAATTAACCACTTTAATCACTTTGTTTTTTAATGTTTGTTATATTATCATTTTTTAATAGATATGATTCTTAACTTAGATACATAATTATTCTTTCTTAGGGAATTAAATCATTTATTCTTCTTATTGCCGCAACGAAGGTTTCTTGAACCACAAACTTGAATCGCGTTGGTGTACCTTAACGATAGACTTTATGAAGAAACGGTAAAGTCATAAATTGTAGGTAATTGTCTCTAGTTTCATTTTGTATGTAACTTTTTTATCGTGAAATGAGTCGGAAAGGAAATATTGTTATACCGGAGCCAGACATAGCTCAAAGTGTTTGTACATTTTGACTTTGAAGCCTACAAAGTTCTATAAAAGTTTGTGAAGTTACACAAAATCCCCGGCTACACTACATGATCATTGAAATGATAATTTAAATGAAGCTATGTCCAGCTCCGGCATTAAAAAAACTATCTTTAGGAACCATTTTACCAATGTGGCGGTGTGAGGGGCAGAAAAACGAGGTGGCAAAGTCAAAATTCGGAAAGAGCACATCAAAATTTATAAAATTGCCAATTTTCAAAATTCCCGGAAAACTTGCTAGATAAAAGTTGTTTTTCGAATAAAATGATTTAACTAAATATGCGTTGAATATCTTTGTCCTCCAACTGAAAGACTTGTGCGCGTTGTTGTTACGTCTATAAATGTTTGTAATAATTTGTTTGCTCAGTTTAATTGGATGTCATCGTTACTTCGCGACAATAATTATCTTATTAATTGGGATGTTGTTTATTTAAATCAATTGAAATTACCTGTTGACGTCAACATCGGTGGACTCCAAGATGTTTCTAGCTTTATCGAGGTAGCCATGTTCGACTGCAGCAAAGAGCGCTGCAAGGAGAAATTCTCAATAAAATATTTTTGTGGCTTATAAATTTCCTTGTAGATTTTTATTTCAGAACATCATTTCATTATTTGTGTAATATAACTTACGTTAAGTTATAATACAGATTGTACGACAAAATCCAATCGCTGTTTGAAAAGTACCCAATATCCTGTATAAATATTGGTGCTATTCGATTATGTAAAACTTTTGGGTTTTAATCAGGGCCGGCGCTACCATAGAGCGGAGCGGCCGCTATAAGAGCCGAATCTCATAATTTACGGTTATTTTAAATATATTTTATATTAAAAAAATGTAAGGGGGTGCTGTAATTGGACCTCGCTCCTAAAATTTACCTCTGGCCGGCACTGGTTTAAATTATTAGTTTACATATAAAGGGACAACGCAAATATTACAAGGGTTTGGGAATGCGATTAACCCAAAACAGTCACATCTCTTTTACGTAAGTTTTAATTGTATTTGTAAAGTTCAAAGAAATTTTAAACAGTGTAATCTTTTTAATGTATACCTAAAATGAAAAACAGTCTATAACCCATCCTTGTTAATAGTGCTACGACAAACTATAAATATATAATTGTGCATGATTTATTAACCGACTTCAAAAAAGGAGGTTCTCAATACGACTTTATTTTTTTAAGTTTGTTGTCCCAGAACTTTCGACTGGGTTGAGTCAGACCTTCATAATTATTTTTTATTTGAAACTTGGTGTTTCCTATTTCAATTTGGTCCAGACATTGACACATCAATTTGAAGTAGGCTTTTTTGTGATTTTTTTTAAAAATTTTTGGATTTAAATCAGAATTATTATATTTGAAATGAAGAAAAATATTTGAAAATAAAAGTACTATAATAAACTGAGAAAAATTAATATGAAATAAATATAAAAAAAAAAACAAAATACCCTGCAAATGTATGTTAACTTGTGCGATTTTGTCCTGCTGCGCACGGGCATCTTTCTGCTGTCTGCGCGTCGCCTTGTCGAGGTGCGGCGGGAGCGGTGCGCATGCGCTCAACGACGGAAGCTCCCCGCCGCACCCGTCCAATAGCGCGCTGTACTGGAGCTCTACGAGGGAATTACCAGATAAATAAACAGAAACAAAAAAAAATCAGATAAATTAACAAGTAAACAACAAAAAAAACTGGATAACAAATAATAAAAATAAGTCGGATCATCTTGGGCGAAAATAAGTACTTTGTGGATCCCAGACCGAAACGACTTCGTGGCAGACCAGAAACAAAGAGTCACCTAGATGTATTTGATTAAAAATGTAAATCAATAGCCGGAGTTCAGATGCAGATGGAAAGAAAGTAAGGACGCCTTTGTCCTGTAGTGGGGCAGAATAGGCAAATTATGATGTTGCCAACACTGCTGGCTTTTGCCCAGCAATTAGCATTATTGCTGGTTTATTTATAATGGCATTAAAAGCTAATCAAAGAAAACGTTTACAACTAAACATTATCAGTGACAGTATAAAATATCAAATAAATAAACAAAAACCATTCAAGCAGAAGTGTAATAAAAAATTTACGAAAGTAATGTAAAATTTTTGGTACATATTATGCGCACATAAATTGGTTGTCCTAAATAGCAGGGCCTCTAAAGAAGTCAATTACAAACTGTCAGTTAAATTTATAAACTGTTAATGAGTTATCATGCTTTAAATCAAAAGTTTTGATAGAGTTATTCGTCTATATTACTAATAGGTACGTACTTAATTAGAATTTGTGACATTACTTCTATGATTATTACGCGCTTAAGTAGCTTTTTCACTCATCTATAAGACTCGACGTACATAGTGAGAAGGCTAAAACGGACAAGCCTTCTGACCTAGTTTGACAACAAGTGAAACATTATCTAGTGTTAGTTCATGTGCACAAGAACAAAGTGTCTTACCCTTAAGTTATTAGAGACAATAAGATTGTGTTATTGGACACATTGGTGTCATCAAATAATATATTAGCATAAGTTAGAATTAAATTACTTATTAGCTATTAAGCTAGATTGTAGGAGGACAGGAAAACGGAGCATTGGTCGTCCGCTGGGAGGACCAGATGGGTCGACGACATAATATGTGTCGCGGGTCGAACCTGGTTCAGATTGGCTCAAGACCGTAAGGAGTGGTACGGGCGGGGAGAGGCCTTTGCCCAGCAGTGGGAGAAAAAGGGCTGTGGATGATGATGTTGATGAAACAAATCATCTTACTTTTTCCTTAATAATTTGTTGCATAAACTCTTCTTGATCCTGCAGTTTGGCCGACAGATCGGCGTGTTCCGTGCGAAGGGTTTCGTTCTCTTCTAGAAGCGATGACTGCCTGCTCGCGTACATGTCATTAATCCGGTGACATTCATCTTTGGACTTGGACAGCAACTCTTGCAGGGTCAGTTTCTGAAAACATTAATACCATTCTTTGAATAAAAATACACCAACTCCCATTCTCTATATGTAGAGTTTCAATTCCCGTTCCTCAAATCTGTATATAGAATATGACTTGCGCCATATAAACTTAGATAAGGCTACATAATTTTACCCGTATGTATTTCATCCAGGGCATCAGAGAAGTATGTGCCAGCATGCCTCTAGTACCCTACCTAGTGGATGACGACGGCCCCGCTGGGTTTTAGTGGGTATTCTAGCAGAGCTAGCCAGTCCCATACTCCCGTTCGCAAATGTTCCTAGACTATGGTATATTTTAAAAACTTTTACTAGTAACGATCGCCCACGGCTTATTTTGCGTTGCGCCTCATACATATCACACGCTTAGTCCTAAGTGACCTAACTCAATAAAGCTGTTTTTTGGAAAATCTCAAAATACGTTATGTCATTTACGACTAATTTGACAAAAAAAATCATTACAACAAATTATATATTCGAATAATAGTTAATGAAGAGATTTATGATATTTAAATGTTATTTCAATTATATTTAATTAGTTGTTTGTGTTTTGAACTAAAAATTGAAACAAAAATAGTAGTATATCAGGATTGGATGGAGATATTGAAATAATTTTTAGATTGGCTGATAGAGGACGTTGTAACGAAGCTGCCTGTTTGTACTTGATAGTTAACATGCAAAAATGTGAAAAACTAATTTCTGTAAGAACTATTTTTAAAAGAGTGGCTAACGAATTAACTGATTCTTCTCGTAGCTCGACTCTTCCGAATCAGTGGTAGCTTTTAAAATATTTGACGATTAAAAGAGCTTGTAAAAGTCTACTTGGCTAAAATGCCATCTGAGTTTATATATTTCAAGTGTTTTGTGTGTGTGTGTGTGTTTGGAAATGTGTGAGTTATATTAATTAGGATTACTGAGGACATTTTGTACATCCTCATAACTTAAGAGTAATAATTAAAATAAAACAAAATAAAATCATTATTTTTATAATTTCGTGGGCTTATTTTAATATCAGTTAAACATAGTAGCTCTTCAAATTAATGTTGTGTTGAAGAAATCATAAATTATTCATGACTCGCGCGTATTAAAGAAGATGCATTTTAAATTTATACTAATAACGTTCAAATTCATCTCAAAAATCGAAACGTTAAGCCGATTTAGAATCAGTCAAGTGGTATCAAGAGATTAAAATATTTATATAATACTAGGTATGAAGAATTATAGGTATTCACAAATTTCGAGTAAGTTTTTATTAAGTAATCTTCAAAAAATTCAGAGATGAGAATTGCATTTATAACAAAAAAAAAACAGTAGTAATAGTTCTTTATTTTCTTATACATCTATTATGCCGGAGCCAAACATAGTTTCATTTGAATGAGCATGATTGCTTCATTGTTAAACAAGTTGAGGCAAACGTAAGATTTTGACCTGATAGATGCTATTTTGAAGAAGATAAACAGAAATGCGGACATTTTAACTTCATCAGAAAGTGAATCAACTCTCAAAGATAGGAGTTTTGATAATACTTTAACACCACCGAAAGAAAGCAATAGTGAGGTGATGTAATGCAATTTGAATAACATGTAGAAAGAAGCCATTTGTATAATTATAGACGAGACGGAAGATAACTTTGAATCTAGTTTAAAAATAGATGGTTCTCCAACTGGACAAATGAGTCCTATCATACAATGCAGGACATTAAAATGTAATGTGCACTCTTCAAATTTAAAAGATAAAAAGAAATGTCCTGCAAATAGGGGCAACCAATCAGCTTTCAGCTGTTTCGCTATGTCTAAATATTAAATTGTTGCTAATTCTTAGATACTGTTCTAAAAAATTCCAAGAGAGATTGGTACATAGGTATATAAAAAAGGACCAAAAACGAAAAAGAATAGATAAAAATAATAGATGAATATCATAAAAAGAATAGATTTTCGTTAATTAGACATGCTTTAATTAGAATTCAGACTCCGATTTAAAACATTCCATATTCAAATGAGATTCTCATATAAGTTTTTAAACAGGAACTAAAGCGTATACAGAAAATAATTTTCCTCCTAACACCGAAACACCCATCGAACTTCTTATGTAAACAGTTTTCCATGCAACAAATCTGACTTAATATGTAAATGTGCCAGATGCTTACCAGTGCCCAGAACTTTTGTCAGACGCATTAAAGCTGCAAAAAATTAAATTGTTTTATTTTTTACAATAACAATTAAATAATTTGTTGTATAAATAGTTTAGGATATACTATACTATTTATTAGTAATAAAAATATTACTTTAAAAATTTTAATTTAAAGAGTTGTTTTTTTGGTACGGTCAATTATCTGTAACCAGAAATAAGCATAGAAAAAGTTCGTTTTCTTTATTATAAACTAATTGGAAATTAAATACGCAACAATTAAAACGACACCTAAACTTAACGTTTTCTCGCCATATTTGCCCAACGATCCCCGCTACTACGTCACAACCACTTAGTTATGAACTGATCGATTACCTTTTAGGTCTAAAGTGAGTTAATGTTACAGACAGCTTCGTTTCAACGTTCACTATCTGACAATGTAAGAAGTATTTCGATATTTCCATCCAACACTGATATAGAGCTAGCTTTATTTCTTTTTAACTGAAATAAGTTTTTAGTTAAAAAGACAAACAAATAATAAAATATCATTAAAATAACATTTTATTATCATTCTACACCTTATTAATTATTAGTAAATTACAAACGACAAAACGTATTCTGCGATTTCCCAAAATCAGCTTTTTGGAGTTAGGTCAGTTTATGAATTTTCCTATTTTTATTACCGTTAAGTAAGTCTCGCGATGAAATATGCTATGTTCCCTGAATCTAGGATTCTTATTAGCCAATTGACCAAAATCCTTTGTCTTTTACATGTTACATAGACCTTAGCTTATTATCTATTAGAAGTGTTCTGAAGTTGGGACCATTGCATTTTTTAGTATTTTTAAATAATCGTCCAATGTTTTCTTTCTTTCTTTTATTTTTTAATCCTTCCCTGAAATAAGGGGAAATAAACAGAATTTATAAAAATTTAATACATAAATACAGCATAAACAACTTAAAATTCCAATGAAATCAACATGTTTCAATTATTTTTTTTTAATTTATTAATAAACCAAACCATTATAAAAAATCTTATAATTAACATTCAAAATAACATAATTCAGCCAAGTTTCCATTTTTTTGGTGTTGCATTCATTTATTATGTTAAGGTAAGGTCATGTTGTTAATAACGCCTAGAGCGTGGTTGTATGGAGCCCTTGATGGTTTTAGCTACATTGCGTTGAAAAATTTTCAGGTTATATATTTTCCGTAATTCTTAAAGGATTTAAATCCAAATAAAAGATAAAAATAATCGTGCTTGAATACTTTTTATAATATATTTTATTAATATATTTATTACAACTTCGTGACTTTCTTATGTCACGCTTAATTCATCAGATTATTGAAATGTAAACTTATCCCCATGTAATTAATTTATCTTACCTTCATCTGACGCGTTCGACTTGTTCTAAAGATTCTATAAGGGCCCAATAATTAAAAATTAAAGAAAAAATAAATAAATATTCTGTATTAACTTTTCTAGTGGTCATAAGATAAACATTCTAAAAACTATGGGTACGAGGATTCCTTGAACAGAGAAGAGTCCAAAACAAAATCAGTTGCGTATTCTTTTCGTTTCAAAATATTTCGGATACGGTTAGAGCAATTATTTACGAAGCAAGAAGAAGTTCAACCTATATTGTGTATGCCGTTCAAAATGAGGTCTTTGTTCGGAAACCCCTCGTGCATTCGCTGATGCCAGTTCCAAAATAGCACACAGAGTAGATATTGAGCTAAAATTGGTTTTTGCTCCGCCAAAGCATTCTTTTAGTATCGGAAATAATAGCGAGGCAATCGCATTAGAGACTGGTGCCTTAAACCAGCGCCTTAGACCGCTCGGCCACGCTACCTTCGATTTAAATAGAAAATAGAGCTATCATAATTGACTTAGAAATATATATGGGATACAAAATGAAATTGGCAGCGGTGGGATTCGAACCCACGCCTCCGAAGAGAGGAAGGAAATAAAGTAATTGAAAGGAAAATGTATTAACTACATATAAGAAAACAGACTTAAAACTCAAACTTAAAATTCTTTATTTACATAAGCATTTTACAAGCACTTGTGAACGTCATATGTATAATTATTTTTTTAATCATTACTTAATTAGGTGTTAAGATATGTATTAGGGATCTCTCTCTCCACGTCGTAATCCCCACTATTGAGGGTCGTGACTCCTTCCATAAGAAGTCTCGTTGTAACATCGTTGCGCCACGTTGGTTCTGTTGGTTGCGATGTAGATAGCATAATAAATTTTGGTGTCAAGTGTGGTGCGGATTTGATCCGACCAACGCATCGGGCTATGACCACGAGGTCTCTTTCCTTCCACTTAGCCCATAATCACGATATTCTCAAGGTCGTCACCTTCCCTGCGGGCAATATGACCGAAGCACTCAAGGATCACCTATAGACAGATAGTAGATAGACTTTTTGTTACTTTTATCTGTTTTAGAATTGATGCGTTGGTTCTATGCGCTATCTATGAGATCCGGAGTATTCTTCTCCAGCACTATATAGCACTCACCCAGCACTATATACATCATCATCATAGTCGTCATCCACAGCCCTTTCTCTCCTACTGTTGGGCAAAGACCTCAATATACATTGAGGATGTATATTGAGGCAATATAAATCCTCAATACATATAAATATACATATACGAATATAAATAGTGACAAAATTATAAATAAGGAGTATGCTTTAGACCACACGACTGGTGTAAAACTCCTTTAGCTCCCTCTATATGTATACGTTTATATAATATATACTTATATATGCATAATTGATCTATAAAATGTATTTACAATTTTATTCACTTTAAACGTAGAATATTTAACATGTTGAACAAAACGTTAATTTATAAAATTGTTCAAGAAAGAAATGTAATAACCTCGCCTGATCACACTTTTCGTAACGCTCTCGCACTGGCTAACGTCAAGCATTCACTATCTTCACCAAGTCAAGCGAGCGTAAATAAGTTTAACTTCAATTATAATAATAAAGCCGGTGGACGTACACCCTAGCACCAATTGTCGTTATAAATTATTATTTAGCACAAGTCCTACGCCCGTTCATAACAAGTGACTCCTCATAAAGCATGGTTTATTTAGTGTCGCCGGTTTGCTCATTGTGATCGCCGCGACAAAGCCGCAACTTTATGTGCCGATTGATCTGCATAGTAGAGCGGTTATTAGATTTTATTTTAGTGTAAAGGTAACCCCACATTATGTGTAAGCAGGCGAAATTTTTTCTAATTACTTTTACCCTCTACCCCTTTCTCAATTCACTTACGAGCCTTCGGCTAGCAATATACCGAAATTATTCCTGAAATTTTTTGAGAAGAGCAAATGTTTTCTCGGTTTCATTACCTATTTACATTATTAATATTGGCATATTCTGTCACTCTGCAGGGCAAACTTTTCACTGCCCTCTTTTCATCTATCTCTCTCTATGACTGTGCATTACCAGTATTTGTCAAATTATTACGTGT
>JANCMC010033613.1:1808958-1904529 GCA_024363005.1 Charaxes varanes
TACTTTCGAGACAGGAGCATACATACTAATTTCTTAAAAGCCGGGAACGCATGTGAGAGCCTTCTGGAGTCGCAGTTATTCATGTATGTCGGTAGGCACTCAGGTAAACCGCTTGCCTGTTTATTCCATGTTATATAAAAAACTCTAATTATTAATGGACAAATATGTGGTCATACCTTAACAAGGAAATTGCCACAATAAACTCACCGAGCATTGTGACCGAGACAATAAATAATAACCGGACTTATATAGCAATTATTGTTGTGTTGGCCAAGTTTTTGATTATAGGCATTTTTGCTCGACCCACTTTGATGCAATCTATATGCATAAATTATACCAAGAATTTCGCTCATACGCACAAACCTGCTGTTATATAAACTAGCTTTTACACAGGAATTTGTTCGCGTTGGAGTCAATGATTTTGTATACTTTTCGGTGTTTTAAATTTTTTGATTACTTTTTTAAACATTATCAAATCAATAACTAGCTCAATAATTAATTAAAATAGTCAATATCAAATCACTTAATATACCTAGTAATTGGTAGATATATTCATTGATTTGATATTGACCATATTCATTTAATTATATATCTTTACTCTATATTAATTTAAAGAGTTGAACTTGAACGCTCTTATCTCAGGAACTACCAGTCCGAGGTGAAAGATTACTTCAGTGGTAGAAAGTCCGTTTATAGAGGAAGGCTATAGACTTTATATCATCACGCTAAAAGTGAATATATATATATATTTAACTAATTTTACGTGGATGACGTCGCGGGTACAGCTAGTCTATACATAAAATGAAATATTAACTTGTCTATCATCTTAAAGAATACTAGTTTTATTCTATATTAACGATCATTATCAAGATTGATAAACATAATTGATCAAACTGATATTATATTAATTTCTTATTGGTGGAATTCCAAAATATAAAGCTGATCTGATCTCCATCGTACAAATAAAAAATATTAAATGAAAACTATATTAAGGTACTTTTACATTAACGGATACACGTTGGGAACATTTACGGTAGTGTTAGAAAACTAAGCGCTGAATGGTTGATTTTAATGAGAAAATCTCAAATGTCTAGGACAGTCGATAGACTACTACTTTTTTATAGGAAATTTATAAATTAAAGTGTAAAACCCCTAATATTTATAATGTTGCCAAAAACACAAAACCCGTTTTTGTGACTAAACTCATGTACATCTTTATACCATTGAGTAATTTGACTAATAACATTTATTTTATATAACAAGAAGTAAACGGACAGCTGGGTCGCTAGTCACTACCGAAGCCCGTAGAAGAACCCCACCAGAAGACTTGCAGATACGTTGTTGGCTTTTGAGGAATATGCTTGAACTTATGTATAAAATGCTTGGACGTGTAAACAGCGCCTTACACGCTAGTTTAATTACCCTACCCAGCAAATGCAAAGCAGATCATGTCAATTAAGAATGGTGGGCGTCATAATTCTGTCTAATAAATAAAAGTTATCATACCTAGATCTAAACTAGACATCCGACCAATGGGATTGAGTTTCAGTGTTAATTATAATATATTAATATGTATATATCTATCCGCGTAGGCGTATTAACGGCCGATCAAAAGTTTATAGCGTATCAGATACGGAACCCTTCTATATAAGCGTGTTTTGACACGCTCTTGGCCATTTTTATGAACTTAAATACCTATTCTAGATATTTAGAAAGTTATAGAATCTATTACCATCAATTGGACGCATCTTAAAGTGATTCTAATGGAATAGCGGTGTCTATTACAGTGGTTCGAATCTCGATCGGAGCAAACAGTTTGAAGGCACTTGGTTCAGAATAATTGATCGGTCGTGTTGAATATTCATTAACTTCATCGAGAATTGATGTAATTTGATGACCTTAGAAGAGAAAATACATAAGAAACTGTTTTAGATCAACTATTATCTTGGGATTAGAATGGTTTAGATACATGACAGTTATAGTATTTTAGTAGGCTTATGCTAAAAATGAATTTCAAAAGTGCTTCCAAAAAAGTGAATAAATGAATTTTGAATTCGAATTTAAAACATGAAAATAATTTGAATTCTTTTCAGCATTAACCACCGTCGTTCTAATTCCATCTGACAAATTTAAAAATATTCTTTTCAATTAAAACATATGTACTTATTACAACCAAAGAATTTATATTGAAAAATAGAAAATAACCCGCATATATTTGCATCTAATTATATTTGATACCTATATTTAGCTCTACGTCATAAATAGTTTTCAAAATTAATCGACATAAAAAGTGAACACGAACAATGTAAGGCTGTTTAATAAAGATACCTTGTTAGGGATCAAATTAGGTATAAGATACTCAAGGGCTTGTTTGCCGTAATTATTACTATATTTAGGTAGTTTTAGTTTAGGGTAAATAACGCTTCTAATTTCTTTGTTATATCGTATTGTTATCTGTAGATTCGAATTTAAATATTATTCTTTTAATAATACATATTTTATTTTAGCATGTATCAGCATTACTTTGCAGCACTTAAATAGTTTTTGGTATTCGTTTTTGTATAAATTTTTGACTTTTTTAGGCACAATCGTTATTAATAGTAATTAATCCTTATACAATTAAATACATTAGATATCTTGTTCATTATATACAGATCAAAATTGCCCTTTGTAGCATATCATTAAAACTATCTTAGAAGCTATATCAATATAAAAAATATGCATAAGAAACATTGAAATCTCATTATTTTAAAAAAGATATTAGAGGACAACATAAATATAAAGATGTAATGACAATATCGTAATATAATGTATCAAATATTATATATTATCAAATAGAAATTAATCAAATTGTGTTTTTTTTTTCAAATATTCAATTTCGTAATCAGACTAAATTTAAAGGTTGTGTTGATAGCCCAGCATCGACAGGGCTTCCAAGCATCTTAAGTATTTTAGTCCAGCTTTCTACCGTTGAGCTATCGAGGTTTACGTTGTCTCAAATTGTGGCTTTATATAGCTAATATAACAAATATTTATTTTATTTTATTTTAAATTTCTGTATATCGATGCATTAGTTACTCCTACAGATATGATTATTAAATACTTTATTGTTAGAAAAGACATATTAAAGTCTATTACAGGCTTAAACTATTAATGCGTAAAGATTCGTCATCAGATGAATCGTCACACCAGCTATGTCTTCAATGAAGGATATTTTATTACATTTTAGTGATAATTTTCAAATATATTTTTAAATTGAAGCCGGTACGTTTATGCGACGATTCATCGAAGGGTTTTCTTTGGCTGACATGGTTTGTAAATTAATATGTTATAGTAATCGTGCTGGTATAATTTGCTACGTGACCGCGCTGCCTTATTATTTACAGCCAGTGTTTTTTTTGTGGGGGCAAGCGGGGTCATGTAGCGCCCCAAGACGCCCGACGTTGCTTAACTTCGGTGATCGGACGAGAACCGGTGTATTCAACGTGGTATGGACGTTGGCGACAATACACACGAATTGACGGTACGTTTTCTAAATCATGACGTCATACGATTATTTGTTCACGACATTACATTACCAATAATCTTAAAGGCAAAATTTGATTTACACTTTGTAAACTTCAAATTATACGAAATTTTATGTAGACCATCTTATAAACATATATATATTAATATGTCAAGCGAAAACCATTTTACGAATATTAGGACAATTATAGTATAGAGCAGGGATGTTAGGGAGCTCCGTAACCGTAACCGAAACTATCGGATATCCGATAAAAAAAAACAATATCTGTAACTATGTTATGGAAGCTTCTAGAAGTTGTATTATGAGCATTAGCTCACTTTAGAGCAAGACAAAGCATAAAAATGTTTCACTGACAATCCCCTCAGAATTGGGTAAATAGTTACAAATCCGAAAATTATGGAAAGGCTGGTTAAAGCCAATGTTTTGACAAGGGTTCTTTGGATATTGTTCATAAACCAAATATGATTTCAAAAATCGCAGTTGAAAATGACAGACACCATAAATTTATTTACATGTAGTAAGTAAATTATATAAGAAGTATATATAATGTTTGAGCTAGAATAGTCTTTGAGCTTGTTTTTTTTATGTTTATTCATAGATTTAATATATTATATTGAAGACAAAAATCAAATCATCCTGTGAAATGGTGATGACAAAAAATTACCCGAATGAGTTTACTGCGGACTGTTCTAAGTGCAGGGCGCGTTGGAACCCTAGCAAAGTAAGCTTTTAAATCGTAAAATTTATCAACAAATAATAATAATGATTAAAAAATAATTATTATTATACACATTACGTTCACAAGTACTGCAAAGTCTATATAAATAAAACATTTTGACTTTGAATTTCGACCAGTCAGCAATCTTTTGTTTGCTTAATTACTTTATTTGCAGCTTTAATAAGATCTTATTTAGGAGCTCGATTAGGCAATAATTTCATTTTCCTTATAGGAAATGTCAAACAGGAAAACAAGTCGGAAATAGAAGTGCTCGTGAGAATTTGCATATACTGTAAGCTTTATAAATAATTAAGATTATTGGAAAATAAGTAAGCCATTATATGTAGCATCTAATTTGTTATATGAGCAATTTTAGAAATATAGTATTCCAATATTATGAGATAATAATAAATGTTTATGTAATTCGTTTACTGCTGTGCCACATCAATAAACTTTTCAATATTGTATATCGTTGTAATATTTTCTTTGTAGAAAATCAATATTATTATATAATTATGATACTAATATTAGTATTGTTATAGGATATTATATATAATTAACGTAATCTGTAGTAATAAAAATGTATTATTATATTTAAAAAATGTATTCATTGACTATTAAAATATTTATAAAATCAAATGTATTACATATGGGTTTTGATTTTCAAATATATTTTTCGACATTCTAATCTTGCGTTTTGGCTTAGGAGATAAGGAATAATGCCAATGTGTAATAATTATAGAACAAAAGTTTCTCATCGTGGATTACTTGAAATAAAAAAGACGATTTCTAAGGTCTCCAAACAAGTCACGGATTTTTTTTATATTGTTTAATGTGACGCTTGAAATTTCCTTTGAAACTACCTTAATAATAATCCGTTATTTGACTTAATTTTTGGTGTTTTATTGTTTATAATTGTATCGAGATCGAAACATGCGAAATTTAAAACTTTTTTGAACATTCATTTTTTATTTTTCATTACATCTTTGTTTCAATTATATCGATCAGAACAACTCGCCCCGCACCCAAATTCTCTGCAATCTAAGCGGACCCTGGTACTTAACCGGGATAACGCTAGGAAGAAGAAGATTAATTTATGTATTTTCTATGCATAAACTGTAATATTTAATATAAAATAGCATCCAATGAACTGAATAGGAACGTCAAAGCGGACGGAGTCAGAAATCGTATTATAACTTTGTTACGTGTTGCGGCAAAATTGTTATTCATTGCGTTTACGTAATGGATCAGTACAAAAGTTTTCTAATTGCTTCTGAATATGCAAAGATGGGGGCCTCATCGCACTGCAGACTGGTTATATTAGTCTCGATAGCTCGACGTTAGAAGAGATAGACCGAAATCTGCAAGACAACCCTTTGATGACGCATCGTCGCATTCACTCCTAACACAAACTTTTTTAAATTAACCTTAGTAGGAGGGGAAACGGGAATGCAAAGTGTATCTGAAATATTACTATAGTTCTTTAAAAAATAAACAATTTTAATAAATACTAAGCTCCTGTTTGTATATGACTGTACCTTTCTATTAGGAAAAACCTTGCAATAAACTCGTAAAGATTGATGGCTACTATACGGTTTTCTATATAAAATATATTGCCAGTTACCTACATGCAATAAAAATAATCTTAAATCGTTGTAGGAATAATGGAAAATTTTTGTAATACAGGAATGCGTGTAGATCCTACCAACATCCTGCGTTTTATAAATATGCCACAAACTTTATCATAAGTGATTACTTATATGAAATTACTTACTTATGAAGGGAAGGAAACAAGATAATTAAGAAAGCCTTTGTTATGATATTAAAATTAGTACGGCCTTTTGAAATTTTGGTGAAAATTAGTGAGTTATTAATATTAATTTCGCATTGGTCCGTATTGACAGCAGTACCAGGAAGTAATTAAGGCGCTTCATAATGTAGGGTAAAAGATAAAGGGTAAAGCTTCAAAGATGTGTGAACACGGTTTATTGCAACCACAAAAAGTGTTGCACTGTTTAAGATAAAATAAAATGGCCAAGAGCGTGTCAAGACACCCTTATATAGAAGAGTTCCGTATCTGATACGCTATAAACGTATTTGTTAAATAACTATAACAGTTGTTGTCCGATTTCGTTCGGAATAATTTTTCTAATGAGTTTTTAGCCCGTTCTATAAACACGGAAAATTTTTATAGTTTGGAAATGCTAGGGGAGGACCACCCTACGAGCAGTAAGACAGACGGACGGACGGACAGAGCCCAATTATAAGGGTTTCTTGTACTACAGAACTCTAAAAATGGGGTGTGGTTATATCATGGACACGGGCGGTGTACGTAATTACGCTAAATAGTAATTCTTGATACGCAGCAGAATGACCTCAAAATGGCGGCGCTTCTCACTCCACCCCGCGCGATGTGTGCCCGTATTTATATAGCATAATAAATTCCTTAATTCTTTAGCTATCTAGTGGTGTAATTGAATTTTGGATATCAATGATAGATATGAAGCTGCAACACCAAACTGAGTCCCCCGATTTTGTTATCATTCGTTTTAAGAAATGCCTCTCTATGGAAGCAATTTTAAAGACGTTTCCATGTCAAAAGATATAAGGAAACAATGAAGAACCGGTAGGCCATGTGTAGAACTAAACTGTTTCATAAACGTACAATGAAATTTTATTCAATCACATGATTCTTTTTTTTCTTGTTTGTTTTTTTTTTTTGTTTGGAATTGTATAATTGTCTCTCTCTCTCTCTCTCTCAAATCTTTTGCCTGGCCATTTACATGTATTCCTCTCTTCATTGAAATTCATTGACGCAACTGAGTTCCAACAATACGAATAAACATCAGTAGGATCTACAGAAATCCCAAACAGTCTTAGTTACTTACTTATTCATACACTCACAATATGATCTCAGTAAACATTGTGTTTCCTTTCTGCTATTTATTCTACACGACCTGAGATAATATTTGCACATGATCAGTGCCACGACAACGCCAGTGTTCGTTTCATCGAGAAATATCATTTAACTTAAAAGAATAGACTTAAGCTTTTAAAAAAAAGGGTGAAACTCTTGTTCTTCTGGATGGACCAAATTTTCCGGATCAGCGGTAGATTTTTAAATATTTTTTGACGCTTGAAAAAATCTACTTGAATATGCAAAACATTCAAGTTTTGATGTAAGTTTATACTCTTATTGTCAATTGTAATATCACTCACTACTGTATCAAAATCAAACGATAAATAGTTCAGCAGCATGGTAGTTACTATCCTTAATAAAATTATTTATTTATAACTCAACTCAACCAGGAATCACAGGTTACAGCAAATAATAGCCTACACATTGATTGCAAGTGTTTCAAAATGAATCGTCAAGTTAAGGCTCCTCTCGTACGACTTTATTAAGGACTTCATCTAGTATTCGATAAAGGATATGACATTTACAATCATATTGATTGTGAATTGATTTTTGTCATCTGTCACCAGCTTCCTGTACACAATGATTTGACAAAAAGAATCATCGACCACTGTACCAAGATTAAATCAAGTTTCACACCTCTATTCAACACAAATGAGGCGAGTAGGAGGAAATGCGAAGATAATATAATGCACGCCATGTAGGTTAAGGATTTCAACGTTAACATGACGGATTATTGAAGTAACATATAACATTATGTGTGTGACATATATGTAATGGTTAGCTGTTTCCAACGACTTCGACAGCGTAAAATTAAACTTGCATGAACTTTTAGACCTCCTTAATCTAAACATAATAAAAACACGTTCTTAGCGGATGTATATTACTATGTTTATCTCCCTGCCAAATTTCATCTTCGTTCGTCACGTGATTTTCATGATTTCGTGTTAAATGACCTTCCGCTTACATATTTAGGTAAAAATAGTATTTAATAGAGAGATTTTTTTTAACATGGCATTTATAAATAAATCGCTCAAAAATTTTATGTCAAACGTGCCATAAATTTGACTGATTTGAAACCCAAACTTATTATTGTTTTTAATGAGCCATTTTCAATGCCATATTGATTTTTCGACGCGACTAATATTTTATCGATGATTTTGTGATGAACGATCAACATATCTTTTTAGGAGGTCGTGGCCTAATCAGTGGTCGGCATTTGAGTCGGTTGCTATGTTAAGTAGCTCTTGCTGTGACCGGGTGATAGATGTGTGACCTATTCTAGCACTGGCTTATATTTGATATCCCACCTCCTCCGTGATTCGGAAGGTACGTAAAACAGTTGGATTCGATTATTGTCACTTTGTGACATTAATCGTAAGGTTGTAGAGATCGTGGGGGTTTCGAGGATGACGTCAGGTGGGAATCGGTCATCTTAACTCGCCCCACAGCCACACCCTCTGCAATCAAGGCGGATTCTGTTACTTAACCGGGATACATCCATGGACCACCAGTTTAAGTGATTTTACAAGTGACAATAAATGACGTAACGAGAGTCAAATACCAAACTAGCTGTACCAGCGACTTCGCCCGCGTAAAATTAGGTAAAAAAAAATGGATTCAATTTTAGCGTGATGACATATAGCCTTATAACCTTCTTCGTTAAATGGGCTATCTAACACTGTAAGAATTTTTCAAATCGGATCAGTAGTTACTTAGATTAACACGTTTAAGTAAACAAAAACTCTTCAGCTATTAGTATAGAAGAGTATAGAAGAAATCTTGATATTTCAAAAAATACACAGCTAATTTTAATTATGCCTATGCTTACTTTTATATCTTGAATAGTGTGTTAATGATAATTGCGTGATAGATTCGTACTAATAACCCTTACTACAATTGCGATAGAGTTCAGTTTTATTTGAGTAAATTAATTTTTACTAAAATCTTTGATTGAACGTTAACAATGTGAAATACGGTGTCTAAGGCGGCACGGTTGGCCAAAACAGTTTATTGTTTATGTTGAGAATTAAATGTTGTTACACTATTATTATTATTTAGTGTCCGCCCTGGCTTCACGGCACGGCTAGTTTTAATAACAAAATTGTTCATGAATTTTTTTATTCGTAAAGTCCTTTACGAATAATCTTTGTAGAGTCTATCTCCTGATGATGCTTCGGTGTCGAAACGAAACGTGCGTTGAGGCACATCGGAAAGTCAGTGTTTGTTCCCTTCCGATTATTAAATCGATTAAATCGAGTTTGCCCTGTATTATATCCTACTTTGAGTAAGAAAAGTATTATAGTGTACCAATTGTTCTTTATGTTAAATAAAATTATGGAAGCGAGCTAGGTTTAGTTTACAATCATGCATAATTTAGGGGATCAAGGCATATCCAAACAACTGTTTTTAATAACATCAACTATGTAGCAATAAATGTTCCTTGGTATCTAATAATAATCGAATCCGAAATTCTAAATATGCTATCGGGTTTAAGCAACAATATTAAGGCACAATTCAAAGGAATTTTACCTTCAAATAAGCTTAAGATTAATATCTTTATTATTAAATGTTTGCGGAGTTATTAATGTGATTCATGTCACGACATGTTTCGACACGCTTTTGTTCGTAAAACTATTCTTTTACCTCTTTATAACGAATTTTAGACCAGCCTAACCTCAACATAACAAACCTCAGTTCAACGAATTACTTAATATAACGAATAATTTCTTGTTTCCCTTCGATTTGTTAAATCGAGGTTGCCCTGTAATAATATTTTTAAATACATGTTCAAGAGATTGCGAGCCGATTCAAGAAAATAAAATTTGTAATTATTTACAGTTTAATATGAAAGAATGTATAGTCGACCAAGAAAGTGCTTTACCATTTTGGATGACAGTACCTACTTAAAGAAAAATTTGTTAGGGTTATTGTTAGAAATTAACGTAATGTAATGTATGTAAGAGTAAGATATTTAAATAAATGATAGTCATAACATAATACAATAAAAATATCATATACAAAATTGTAACACTGAAACCAACATTAGAATAAATTAAAAAAAAAATACCTATTTTTTAAAAACCTATTAAAACTACTTATCGAGAATAGCCAGTATTTTGTATATTCTAAGAGTCAAATCAAACTTTGGCACATATTATGTCCGTCAAGTAATGCATTTCTGATTAACCTGAATTTTCTTGTTTAAAAAAATATGTTAAAATGTTCATTGTTTACTGCTACTTTATCAAGTTTACATTTATTTCAGCAACGGATGTGGCGTAAAACGAGGTCAACTGATCAAAGCGAAGGCAGCCTCGACAAGCTGAAGGCGCGTGCCATTGTTATTCTATTTTCTTCTTCAATTTAATTTTAATCTTATTCGCTCCATATTTATATGAACAAAAAAAAAATTCTTCGTTACATAAACGTTTAATAGTATTTACTTCAATTGTATTCTGTCTTCAAGTAAATAAATCGACCATAATAAATATTTTGTATCTTAATTTTCACACAAAAAACTATAATTCCACACATATGATGACGATCACACTAAGAATTTTTATATTATTTTTTGGTTTTAAGGTGTTTAAGAAAACAATTGTTTGAACAAACCGTCATCAACGAGAATCCATATTCAAATTCTGCACAGGAAACGTCGTATCACGGGAGGAATCAAAGGCTTTGCGAATTTTTTGTTGAAAGACCTGAAAATTAAAATTTTTTGTCAGTAATTATATAAAGTTCAGCTATACACAAATCTAAACATCAAAATTATTTTTTATTATGATTCTTCATTTGATACCTATAGTAAAAACATAAGTTTCCATATTTTGTCTGTCTGTCTGAGCCAGATAATGTCAAAACGAACTCAACCGATTTGTATGGAACTTTCATTGGTAGATTTAACAAGGAATAACATAAGCTACTTTGCTTTTACCTAAATAATAGAGTTCCACACAAAAAATAAAAGCCCTCAAAATTTTAAAAATCACTGAATTCATCTGGGCGAAGTAGCGGGTTACAGCTGGTAATTAATATTATCTGTGGCCCATAGTACCGTCACAGTAATGGGTGAAAAAGATAATATGTATCTGTACAAACTGAAAATAGTTATATTTTACACAACTACTACTAATATTACAAATTGCCTTTTTATGAATTTACTTCTTGAGTCTTTCGTAATATATATGTACATGGAAATAAAAAAAATAAAATAAAATAATTTATAATTGACAATATATAAGTAATTAATTTAATTATAAAATCTACAAATTGTATATGCGCTTAATATATACTAAATAAAATACGTGTGATGAAGTTTATACTATGCTAATATACTATATTATAGTATAGAAATGTCTGCCGCAATGCTCTCATACTCAGGAAAGCAAAAATGCTTTCCTAATTTTTTTTACTTATTAATAAGGAATTCTTAATGATTAAGTATTGTATAAAACACGTATAATTTCAATAAACAGCAGTCTATGTATATTTAAATGTAATTTTAAATCAAGTTAAAATACAAATGGAAAGTTACCGTATTGTATAATGTTATATTTGTATTGTACGGCATTTTAATAGAATACTAGAAAAGATGGAATTAATAAAGTTGTGTAATGTTTTACAAATGATTAACGGAATTTCATATTCTTTCATCAAAACTTTATAAAATTATTTTTTGAAACTGACTAAATGTATAAATATATTTAGAGTTCGTGGAATAATAAAAATTAATATTTTTTTATAATGTATCTTATATAATGTTTATAAAAAAATCAAAAATAAAATTGAAACTTCGTATAGTTTAAAGTTAAATGTTAAAAATTTAAATTACAACTAAAATTAACATATGTACAAAATTTTGGATGATAAAATAAATATAAACTTAATAAACATAATAAAATATATAGAATAAAATGTATAAGCATTGTTTTTAAAAGAATTAAAACTATGTAAACGTATTTATCCATCTGGACGAAATATGGATACACTTATTTTACACTTTTCCTTCCTATGTCCAACAGGAAAAATATTTTTCAACGATATAAAATTTTAGTAAACTTTATTAACATTACAGACCGATTGTAAACTACGTCCTTGGATCTGGCGAAAATGTTCACATAGAAGTGAAAGCGCAGCCAGAGCAACTTAACTTAGCGATCGACTCAAATGCCGACCACTGATTAGGCCACGACCTCCTCAAAATAAATTGCTCTAACCAAATCTGAATTATTGTGAAAATGGTGATAACAATAAATTACCCGGCTGAGTTTGTTGCTGGCTCTTTTCAGTGCAGATCTCGAGGAACCCTTGTAAACTTCGTAAATTTTATCACCAAATCACTAATTGATTAAAATTATAATAATAATACACAAATGACGTTCATAAGTTCTTATAAAAAAAAGTCTATGTGAATAAACAATTTTAACTTTGACATTGACTTTGAATTTGATTTTGAATTTAAACTTGAACTTGAACTTGAACTTGAACTTGAACTTGAACTTGAACTTGAACTTGAATCTGAATCTGAATCTGAATTTGAATTTGAACTTGAATCTGAATTTGAACCTGAATTTGAATTTGACTTTGATGATCACAAGGCACTGTCGGGAGGTGTATGTTTATAATGAAATTTTGATTTTGACAGATTTGATTTCTAATTCAGTGACGCCTATTTCAAAACGCAATATGGTGTTACAAACAGGTTAGGGTTCTATGTATCTTTGCACTGCCAAATCTTACGATAAGAGAATTCTATCAGATGCCGTATTAATTTTACATATACGCAAAAAGTAATAACAAAGAAAACTTCCCTCAAAGCACATCAAAGGTCTTTACAAATCAATGAACTTCAGAAATAAAGGGATCAGTCAAAATGTTGGAAAGTTTCCGTAAAAATATCCACGAAGATTTTCTTATCGGAAGCGGATTATCCGTAAAAGAATAGACGTTCTATTGGAAACTAAAGAATGGAGCTAAACCGTCGATTTTTATAATCAGTCACATTTATTTAAATAGGAAGCCAACGTGATATACAATGATAATATGGAGAGGCACACTAAGGTGGAAGGTTTTCAGCGAGGGATGTGATAAGCGAGAGGGAAGGTCGATATGCTCAGATATGCAAAGGAAGATCTTCAGCCCGGGCTAAGTGGAGTTGTCCGGAGCGGCGGTGTGTCACCCACAGATGTTTTTTTGTGTGTTTCTTGCTGTTGGCCCTAGTGGCCACGACAGCGTCACCGGGTGGGAAGAGGGGGAGACAGTGGATCTCAACCCGGTTAGGAGCCTTCTCGCGAGGAACGCAGTCCGTAAAAACTTCGATAGCGTGATTTAGAACTTGTAAGGTTGCCGCCATCATCGCCATCATCGCCATCATCGCCATCTGTGTCATGTGTAGTCACTTCATTATGTTGCGGACGCTATTAGCAACAGAAAATTTATTACCATGTGAGTGTTATCATATCTGTATGTAACCTAATTTTTGTTTAAGGTATTTTCAAAGAACGTTCATAATAATATATTTTTGAATGCTCTTTCAAAAATCCCACTATTATGTAGAGTTATTGGCGAGATAAAAAAAACCTGGAATAGTAGGCCCTAACTGCATATTTCGTACATTAAAAATAATCGATACTATTACCGCTCGTATTTTAATAAAAATGCACATAAATATTCCCGGATTCACTTCATGTATGCCAATACCATAAAGGAAGGTTCATTCATTTCTCACAGCCCCGTCAATGTTCGAGAAGTGACGGGAACAAATCGAAAATGCGCTATACGTTCTTCGATCGGAACTCTTCAGAGAATTGAGAAGAAAAAAGTTAAGAACTTTAGTATATTAGTAACTCCATCGACACAAGTTTAACTGATCTTGGTTCTAGTAACTAGTTCAAAAATTAAATTCAATTTAATTTATAGACTAGAATTTCGAGTAACCTTTGTAAACTTAGCTTTTAATCGTAATATTTATCGCCAAATTATTAAATTATGACTAAAAACCATTATATTATTATATATATGACGTTCATAAGTGCTTCCAAAAAAGTCTATATGAATTAAGGACTTTGACTTATTTATATTTTTACATGTATTTTTTAGAGGGCACACTAAATCCAAGGACCAATCACTAATATTTTTAAGAGTTTTATTCCATTCTTTACTTTTTTCCACTTGTTTACCAGACAATATTTTGAATGTGAAAACCTGTAGTATTTGCAGACGTTAATACAAAATGTAATTATATATTTCGTTTAATTACAAAGATAAGTGCCTGGAGAACTATTTCCCACAATAATTCGTGTTAATTGCGTCGTATATTATTAAAGAAAATGCAACAATAAGCACAACTGGACTTACAGCGGTGCTGGTAAAATAATGAACCAATTAATGAAGATAAATATAATATAAGGGAATATTTGAATGGTGTTAATGCTCGAGAACATGTGGCAAGAGAGAGGATAGAAAAATGGACAAGACTTATAACAGAAAAGAAACAGAGGCCGACAAACTAAGAGATAGGAGGACGATTTAAGGAAAATTGCGGGCCTAATATGGACTCGAGTAGCAAAATTTAGAATAAAATGGAAAGCTCTAAAGGAGGCCTGTGTCAGAAGGCAAGTTGTGCAAGAAGATTAACCTAACGCTGTCGACATATTGTAATGTAAAAATTGTACAACAAATAAAGTTTTTATTTTTATTAATGCTTGCGAATGAGTTTTTTGTCGTCTCTTCTCAGATCTGGGCGAGGAACTCACGTAAGCTTAGCTCTAATTCGAATTATTTTCACCAGAATGTTACACATAATTTTGAAAGAAAGCTAAAATGCTCTATTATTGACTGATTGTTAAAGCTTTAAAGTCTCTTTTTGCTCGACAAAATTTGTGTGTGTCCAGTACTTAAGATAGCTTTCAGATATTGGCTTTAAGGACTTGACATAGCTAATATTGACTTTATGAACGCTAAGTCAAATCCTAAGATTATCAATTACTTGTGAGTAAAAAGTTTTACCAACCAGTGTTGAAATACTTTTTTTTAAGGCTTAGTATGATAATAAAATCTGATTTATTTTTAGTTTTTTTTGCACTTTTTTTTAGTTCTCGTCTCATCAAGTAGCATTATAATACGTTTTCAAAACATTTGGATGACTTCAATGAATTTCTTTTGGTGTCATTGGTGGATTTATTATAATTTTACGAAAAAATATGAGGAATTGAAATATTCTAAATGACTTGAATATTATGGTGAAGATGTATCTTTTGGTAATCTTTTAAAAGCGTTTATTTAATTGCAACGTATGTTTGTTCGGGTGGAATCTTACAACTCAATTTTGGAGCAGAAATCTATAACCGATTGAGCTGAAATTGAGCATATGTATATTGCAATATTATGATAACATGAAACTGATATGATGAAGCTGGAAGATCACCATTGGAACTCCGTTATAAAACAACATAACCGCACCGCGAGTACGTTGTGTTTAGTGAGATACATTTAATTAAATCTTTTTAGAATATACCTGTGTATATTATTTTAACAAACATTTTCTGCACAAGAATAAAAAACAACTTTCAACAGACTGCTGTATAATTAAGGTAATTAAATTTGCAATATAATATTCAAGATAGGGTTACAGCCAAAATTCATTCCATACGTGAAATAAATATGAACACCGTTTACATTTTGTCGGTTCGTTCAGTTTAAAATGAATTTGACAGGAATATAATAAGGGTAAAAATGTTGACACACTTTAAGCTTGCAACCTGCAAATTTGTATTTTCTGGGAAATGCACTGAGTCTTTAAAGCCACGAGATGACTTACCACTTCTTTTTTTGGGTGCTTCTCGGACTAGCCAAGGCTGGCAGTTAGTATTGTATACTCTGTTTTATTCTCGCAAAGACTTACCACTGCATGTATGTAAGTATTTCCACGAACATGTATGTGCTTTGATAAATATATAGCCTTTGGAAATCTACAGTTTTTACTTTAGAACAGTTCGGCTATAGCCAAAAATTTCAAATAACTAAAATGAGAATAATATACCTGTAATAAAGTACCCACTCCATATGCTTGTTTACTGCTTTATTTATATTAAAAATAAAAACGAGCTGTGACACTTCGAGAGTGCTGGTAGAAGTGAAAACGAATCCCTGGTGGAAGTGATGTCGTTATATGTAGTAAAAATGTCGCAAGCTAAATATTTTTTCCTATCTCCAAGAAGTTTTCGCTTCAAAAATGGTCATAAATAATTTTAGGTTCCTCAGATGAACGTGAAAGGCTTCGTCCTAATAGAACGCTAATGAAAGAATTTAGTTCGTATGAACTTATTTAAACATTGATGTCTTAAGAAGTCATCTAATCGAATTCGCATCCTCTTTAATGAGGACACTTCTTAGACACCAATATATTTGATTGCACGATTGTTCGAACTACGTTCGCTGCCATCGCGCATTCTTGTTTTATTTTGACCACATCTATGAGCAACGTTAAGATAAAATGTAAACGTGCGCTCAGCTAGTTCAGGTAAACGGTCCCAGTCAACAGCCAATTTATTATGCCTAACAGCTGCAACGGAGTTCCCTTGAAATTTAGCGCTATTCCAGCACATACTGTTAAATATGTATCTACATAATGATCCAAAAATTAATAATTGTCAATTATAAAAAATTGAGAAACTAAAAATATAATATAAAAGTCTTTTCTTATATATCGCTACTTAGCTACAAGGCCTCCAGGAGGTGGATCTTCCTTTTTATCTGTCCGGTAACTGATTAGATTCACCACGGATACGTAACCCCTGACTACTCTAGCTGCTATTGTGACTACCACTATACCGTCCGTGACAGTAGTATCCGCATCCTTTTTCTCCTTACCCTCTACCTTTATGTCCTCTCACACCATCCCTTCCATTACTCCTATCTTTTTATCTAATTAAAAGTAGCGCCACCTTTTCAGTCCTTTTGGCCTGCAGCTGAGTGGGGTCGGTGCGTCCGGTACCAGTATATAACTTACAGAAGATTGGAGTCTCATAACACAGCTATGTTGAAATATTCCCACAAAATCCAATTAAATGGGACAAAAGCCACACAGAAACAAATAAGGTGTATTGTTTTCTATACGATTTTTGTCCCATTTAATTGGATTCTGTGGGAATTTTTCAACAAGGAGGTAATACTTTACTCTAAAGGGAACTCCAATGGAAAGAATGTTTTCTAGAAACTGTAAAAACATGGCTGAAATACTGAATAATAATTATTATAATTCTGTATCTAATTTCGTGATAGCTCTTTCCCCTTACAGTATCTTCTACCTAGCGTTATCCCGGTCTAGAACCAGGATACGCTTAAATTGCAGAGGATGTGGCTGTGGGGACAGTTAAGATAACCAACTGCCGTTCGACGTCATCCCCAGAACCCCCACAATCTTTACAATTCTACTACGACTAATATCACTCAATTACATTAAACGGGACCTGTTTCACGTGCTTTCCGAAACATGTAGCTTAAATGGATGTAACTAGAGTTAAGATGGACCACCCATCTATTACCCAGTCGCAGTAAGAACAGCTTCACTTAGCAATCGACTCAAATGCCGGCCACTGGTTCCGATCTCCGTTCTCCTCCTCTACTGTAAATAAACCCCCCAGGTACGTAAGCCACCAGATATTCTCTGAACTAAGGCTTTAAAACTTATTAAAATAAAATTACCCACGCCCCGCGCTCTCACAGCAAAACTACATAATATTTTCTAAACTATACGCCAGAAATGCGAGTTTCATTTATATTTCGAAACGAAAATAATTTCTATTTTAGTTTTATTAAAATGTTGGTATTATGTTTTATTAAAATTTCGGTGTTACTTGCAATTTAAAGTCTTCAATTTTAGACTCAGATTAATATTCTTAATTTTAATTAATGTTTCATGAGAATATATTCTCATGAAAAATACAAAGATTATATTTCTGGTAATAGAATATAATATCGGCGCTTTTAAAAACCGTTTCTATAGATTTCTTCGGGACAGGAAACGCATCAGGCTCCTCTTATGTTGCAGATGTGACGCATACCACACGAGTTCAGGTGGACTTCCTGTCCGTATGCCCCCTGTTTAAGGTTCCGTAGTAGTACAGGAAACCCTTATAAGTTCGCTCTGCCCGTCCGTCTGTCTGCTCGTAAGGTGCCCCCTCCCCCCTAGCATTTCCAAACTATTAGACGTAGAGGCTTGAAATTTTCCATGTTGATAGAACATGCTAAAAACTCATTGGGAAAATTATTCTAAACGAAATCGGACAACAACTTTTGAAGTTATGTAACAACTACGTTTATAGCGTATCAGATACGGAACCCTTCTATATAACTGTCTTGACACACTTTTGGCCATTTTAATTTTTTTTTAAGTCTTAAAGTTTTTTTGATGATATAGTTTTTATTTATTTATTTACTTGGGTGTATTTAGAACACTAGTGAAAGTCATTTTAAGATTTAATATATCACTAGAAATTATGCCAGAATCAATGTAGAATGCATGTACATGTTTGATAAATGATTTTTTTTTAGTATACACGACTATCGTTGAAATAATCTTTTGATCACGTTTAATTACTTTGTAAAATAAATAAGCTATTATCTATACATTAATAAGTGAAGCAAAAACTTTCGGTACCATTTTTCGAAAATTGCGCGGACGGTAAAGAATGAAATTTGCCACAATAATAGTTCATATAGAGCAGGGTGTACGAATGCAAATTTTTATAGAATGCGCACAATTAATATACTAACTTACTAAAATAAAACCACACGCACACCAATGCCAAACGATTTATACACACATGTATATATTTTATAAGATGGTGTCGAAGTCATGACGTCCGTATTTGTCACAGATGTATATAAATTTCTAAATATAACGATTTCCTTCAACAAAAAACTAAATGTTTCTTATACATTTAGTTTTAAATAAGAATATGGTAAATTAAATTAAAGATTAACCGGCTTTTGAGCAGCCTGCGATCTCAAGTTGTAATAATTTGTGATTTTTATTTGGTAGTATACAAAGGTTTCGTTGAAATAGTAAATAAAATACGCGAGAGATACAAATCTTCAGATATAAAGCTTTGTAGTGCGATACATCCAAATCGACTCTACCGTATCCATACGAGAGTAGCTTCTTATACAGGATTGTATATGCCATCTTAACCCAGTTTCTCTTTGTCATTGTAGAAAGGCATTCCTAGTAACTTTGTTGTAACAAGTACCTTACTTATTTCAGGGAAGTAATACTGTTGACTTGTTCAGACATGTTTAATGATTCAATTGTATGATAATGAATAATATAATCACTTTTAGTATGCACATATTTATTTTTATATAGTATGTTCTTTGTATTTGTATGTTGTTGTTTTTTAAATAACAAGGGGCAAACGAGCACCCGGCATTCACCTAAGTGACTACCGACGCTCATAGATAACTGCAACAACAGAGGATGCACCGCAGATGCGTTGCTCGCCTTTGAGAAATGAGTATGCTGTCTTCTTGAAGGTCCCTAAGTCGTGTCCGTTCGGAAATATCGAAGCTGCCATCTGACTCCACAAAGGAATGGTGCGAGGTATGAAGTTCCTAGAGAATCGCAAGGTTGTGGACTTAAGGACATCGAGGTCATGGGGCTGGAATTTCAAATTTTGACGAGATGTCCTGTGGTGGAATGCAGCTGCCGGTATTAGTTCGAAAAATTCCTCGGAACACTCCCCATGATACATGTATTTATTTTATTTTATTTTTATTTTATTTAAAATGTTACACCAACAAAGTAAACACTCATACTCATATCATAAAAACTAGCAAAATAATCATGTTAAAGTGTCACCTCAATTATAGGTATAAACGACTATGTTAGAAAAAACTTACATTGACAACAAAATATAAGTTATAAATAATAGAGCAAATTTAAACAAAAGATTTTTATTTATTAATATTATTGTACACTGTCTAGTTCTTCGGTTTCTTTTTTTTATTCTATTTGCAAACCAGGTTATCCGGCAGAGGTCGCCTGATTGTACTGTTCTTCACAATGCATTTACTAATCTATCTTTAACTAATACTTTTGTGTACAATAAAGTTTATGCATTCATTCGTTCGTTCATTCGTTTGTTCATTCATTCATTCATACATTAATATACCTATATTACCATACAATATAATTCATCTATTAATTATATTTTATTAACTGATTAGAAGTAAAACTTTTTAAGTATAACAACCAAACGGGCGTCTGGTATGCTAGGCCCATACACCAATGCACGACTTCCCGGTGGCCTAAACTCGTCATTAAAGGCTGGCAACGCATCTGCTAGCCTTCTGGTCGTGCAGATGTCCATGAGCGTCGGTATGTACTTAGGTGCCTACTGCCTGCTCAATAGCCCCTTGTA
Source organism: Charaxes varanes (assembly GCA_024363005.1). NCBI lineage: Eukaryota > Metazoa > Arthropoda > Insecta > Lepidoptera > Nymphalidae > Charaxes > Charaxes varanes. The sequence continues at coordinate 1,829,547 of JANCMC010033613.1, forward strand.
ACATAAAAAAAAATATTATGTTTATAATCACATATTAACTTTATTATGACTTTAACAATTTTCTTATCAACATTATTAACATACCGAGCAAACAATAGACTGATAACGATCTAACAAGAAATTCGGTTAACTAAAATTGACTCAGACCGCATTAACCGGCGCGGTAATAAGCACGGTTTATCAGGAAACACAACCCATTTATGAAGTTAATGGTTGGAAGTGTTGCGTGTTTAGAAAATTAATTTGTTTTAGTTCGAGCAGGTTATTGTGGGGATCGTTAAATTTTGGGGGGATCCATCAAACGTAAAGTTTCACTTGAAGGTTGTCAAATAGCTTTGAGTCATAACAGCTGAACGGTAAAAGGGTCGAGCTAAATAAATACCATGCAAGACAGAAACCGGAAATATTAGGAAAAACCAAAGTGTAACCCTTCATCAAAATAAGACCAAAAATACGTTCCGCAGATCTGGGTAGTTAAAAAAAGACTAACAATTAAAAAAAACATTATATTGAAAGAATAAAAAAATATTTGGACGTTACAAAATAGATGCTTCAGTTTTTTATAATATTACATATAGATGGTAAAATAAAAAAAAATAAAAGAGGTTTTTCTTCTTGCTGATTCTTCTCGTGGCTCGACTTTTCCGAACTTGGTAGCTCTTAAAATATTTGACTATTCAAAAGAGTCAGCAAAGGTCTATTTGAATAAAACATATTTTGATTAGATTTGATATTATGCAAGAATATTCGACTTCAATGACGGCCCAACGGTGATGCAACGGTAGTACAGAGTCGATTTTTAATTCTTCCCACAAAACATTCCGTGATAATATTCCCCAAAAACTTCCTCGGATATCAAACACATAACATTAAAATCGACGCCGTAACTTTCAAAAATGCTCTTGATTTCATTGAATTTTGGATTCTCGAACATTCTTTTGACAATGTCCGTAAATTCTGGCGAGATGAGTGCTTCGTATAAATTTGCAAATTCTGGCGATGTTCCCAGTTTCTTCTGGAAAAGTTCCTTCATTTCTTCTACGGGTAAGGAACCGATCATGGCAGCAATGAATCCGTTTACCCCCTGACTGACTCTCATAAGCGGCTGGGCCTTATTAAATGGGGGTAAATTTAGGCCAGCATTTACGAAATTAACGACGGATCCCACATCGAACCCCTTCATTTCCAGATACATAAAGGCCTGTAAATTAATAAACAAACTTAAATTCTGTTAATTATAAAATGGAAAACTCTAGCGTTATAACGTAATATCTTAAACGATGAACTACATATATATTTATTCATGATCATGCGAAATTAACATGCCAGTACTGCACCGGACAGCACTTACCTTCTGCTTCTTCTTTTTCCTACCGTTATCTCGGTTAAGTACCGGGGTCCGCTTAGATTGCAGAGGATATGGCGGTGGAACGAGTTAAGATGACTGATTGCCATCTGTTGTCATCCTCGGAACCCACACGTTCTCTACAATCTTACGACTAATATCACAAAGTGACGTTAATCGGGTCCCACTGTTTAACATGCCTTCCGAAACACAGAGGAGGTCAGATATCAAATATAAACCAGTGTAAGAATGGGTCACCCATCTATCAGGTAGCAGCAAGACCAACTTAACCTATCGATAGATTTTAATGCCAACCACTGATTAGTCCACGACCTCCTCACACCAAGACCACGACTCAGGACCGTACATATACATATAAATAAATATATATACAAATACTTATAGCGAAAAAAAATTGATTTATTTATTTTTCTTAAAAAATAATTGTTGAAAACATTTTTTATAAATTATACATTATCGTTTTTTAACTTGTGCTTTACCAGAAAAGTAACGATTTTGAGTACGGCAAGAATGATATGATCTATTAAAAAATAATGTTTTTGAATAGAAGATAGGGTGACGGTTAGGACTGCTCAATTTCTAACATTAATTATTAACATAAGAATAACAGCTCGCTTACTACAAACTATTTCTTTAAACTTGGAGCTGAAGAAGAATCCAATAAACCTCATAACATCTGGATCATCTATGTACAATACAGCTGTGCTCAGAACTCTTTCTAAATCTATCAGTCTCAGAAAATCTATCGCGTGACTTTCCCATAACGATGTATCGGAATCTCTTACATGCACAGCTTCTTGGTCATTTATTACAAGACCATTCTGTAATAAAATCTGATCATATATTACAGGATCTCTTATAATACTTCCATCACAACCTAAATTTATTACAAAAACCGTTAAAAATAGCGTTAATAAATGCATTTTTTGTAAAACGCCCAATCTTGCTTTATAAAATTTAGGCATGGTGTCATGGGTATTTATAAAGCAGCATTGTGTAACATTTGCCGATTTTTAAAAGTTAATGCATTTCATTTGATAATGTTTTCAGATTGATAATGTTCACAATTAACCTAAATGATAACCAGTGACATGAAAAGATAAGGATTTATTTCAAAATGCCGCCATGTTTTTGATAATACGTTCCACTTTTAATTGCCATTGTTAATGTGAATGTGGGTTTCTTTAAGAATTTTTTCATAAGCTTTGATATGGATACAATAAGGGCATAGGGAAGCCGCGATTGAAAATCAAAGAAAAAGTCCAAAATTCTTTATTCAACATGTAATCGAAGATGACTATAAAATAAAAGAAGAAATTAAGAAAATATCAATATGCCAGTGTTATTTAAATATACAATGACGATAAAAATATAGATTAAAATAAATAGATTCTTTTTTCACGTAGCATGATTGACCATGTTACAATCACTTGTGAACTAGTGAGTATAATATTTTTTTAAATCATTATAAAATTAACGATTTAAAGGTAATTCGCGAGGGTTATTCGCGTCTTGCACTGGGAACAGTCTTCTTCTACCTTGTGTTATACCGGTCAAGTACCAGGTTCCGCTTAAATTGCAGAGAATGTGGCTCAGGGGCGAGATAAGATGGCCGACTGCCGACTGACGTCATCCCACAACCTCTAAAATCTCATGACTAATATCACTCAGTGACATTAATCGGAACCAAAGTGCCTTCTGGAACACGCAGGAGGTCGGAATATGAAAAACCAAAATGGGTCACTCGTCTATCATCCTGACGCGGTAAGAACTGCTCAACCTAGCGATAGACTCAAATGCCGGTCACAGATTAGGCCTGCTCTATTATTGGTTCATTAAAGGTAGCACCACGTTTGAGGACCTTTTGGTCTTCAGCCGATTTGGGCCGGTGCGTCCGGGTACCAGTACCTGTAAATTTAGTTCTTTAAGTATGAACGAGGAAGGTAATGTTAAAGTAAGTAAGATTAATTTGTCTTATATAAACTAGGCGATATGTTGTTTAGAAATAAGTAAGGGTTGTTTGTTAGAGATCGCTTTGAGCCCTTGTACGATTATTTTTTTAAGTTATTATTCATTGCTATTGTTTTTTTTGTGTGCAATGGGTATGAAATAAAATATAAATAATATCTGAAAGAGCGTGAAGTATTTGAAAACGTTTTTAATCTCGTAAATAGTTATGCTAATATCACTGATGCTATTTTTAATAAAAAACTTATATAGACAGTCAGTTTGACCATACATAAATAAAAAATAAACATTAAATATCAATATATAGACGAACAAAATTATAATCAAAAATTAATAATATATATATGCCAACAGTGAGTGTGCTTCAACACTAAAACTCGCAGTAACCATATGACTCACTGAAATTTATTTTATTTCGAAAATATCATAGTTGCGTAAATGTCATTTATAAGCTGTGCCCGAAACTTCATCCGTGTAAAGTAGTTAAAAGAAATAGATTCTATATTAGTGTGGTGCTATATAGTCTATGGCTAACCTTGATAAATGGGCTGTCTAACACTGAAAGAATTTTTCAAATTGGACCAATAGTTCGCGATATTAGCGTGTTCAAGCAAACAAAGAAACTCTTCTGCTTTATTTATTACTATAGATATAAAAAACTTTCCTTAATAAATAAAAAATAGATAGAGAAGAAATTAGATAAATATTTCTCATAAAATCCTACGTCCATCCATCTATCCATCCTTATCTACGAGAATTAGCTAGTGAATATAAAATATATAGTTTGTCTATAATTTGTACATAATAAGGTGCAGTGTCCGATATCGCACTTAATATCGTATACACTTTGTGTATGTTATTTTATACAGTGACATCGCTCGGTAAGAGTCAACTGTCCTTTCATAGTCTCAAATAACTTAAGGAGCTTTCGATAAAGCTTATCGTTTTATTAAAGGTCAATTAAACGTAATATGGACAATTGGCCAAAATAGATTTATAATGTACTTACGTTTTCTTGCGGCTTTACTTGCATGACAGATCATTAATACAGATTAAATAGGCATGTTTAACTTAGCGAACAATTAAACTGATGTATAAATAACTTAACAGAAGACAAACATAAGTCCTACGCTCGTATTTTTAACAAATAAGTAATCTGTTTTTTTTTTAGATTGCTGTAATAGTATTAAGCTTTTAATAAAAAAGTTAATTTAAACTTTTCTAAAAAGGGCTTTTAAGCTTCGCAATTGACATAACAATATTTTATGTAGGCATTAATAATTAAAGTTGAGGAGGTCGTGGCCTAATCAGTGGTCGGCATTTGAGTCGATCGCTATGTCAAGTTGCTCTTGCTGCGACCGGCTGATGGATGGATGACCCATTCTAGCATTGGTTTATTATGCCATTAAAGATATATATATGTCGAGACACTGCAGTGTTAGCCCATGTGTTCTTAGTAGTCGCTTTTGAAAAAAAGTATTGTGGTTCGATATTTAAAAATAAGTCCATATTGTTTTTGTAAGTTATTTAAAAATAACGGAAGATAGTTAACATTTATATACACGGTTTGATATATTCTTGTTTTTCGATAATATTATTCTCATAACATATTTTAATTAGTCATTAACCAATAATCTTATGCCGGAGCCAGACATAGCCTCATTTCAATGATCATGTAGTGTGGCCGGGGACTTTGTGTAGCTGCGCAGTTTAGTAGAACTTTGTAGTCTTCAACTAAAAAATGTACAAACACTTTGAGCTATAGATTACAAAGGCCGAACACCATCTTTAGAAGCAGTTGTCGATAGCTTTATAAACGACCTCGACAAGGTAGACCAATAACCAATAAGCAATATAAAAAAAGCTTGGATGTACGACGACTATCTTACAGCACGTCTAAATTGGCCTTTCCTTGTCTATGACATTACCAAAACACTCCTAACAAAGCTAGACTCAAGTGTTACAACAATTCTCATGTCATGGCTCGGACTGGCTCATCCTGCAGATCCATCAGCCCTGTACAGAGACATCAATAACCTAAACTAACTAAACTTTGGGATGAAACTAAAGAGACCATCCCAACTCTACAAACACCTTAGAGTCACTAAGAGTCGCATTTTAGGAAAAAAGAGAATTAATGAAACAATAAGAGTAAAAAAAATAATATAAAATATAATTACATAAAAATTAGCACGGGCCTTATACTCGTGGTGTGTAAATTTCATTAATAAAAAAAATAATTTGAAAATCCTATCTTGACTGGATTAAGAGATCGCTTTAAGCGACAAGGCACACTTTATACTAGTTTTAAGCTATTGTTTATTGTTTTCTTTATTGTGTGCAATAAATGTGCAATATGTATCAAATAACTTTTGAAGTTATTTAATAAATACCTTTATCGTGTATCAGACATGGAACCCTTTTATATAATCCTGCCTTGACACGCTCGTGGCCACTTTTTTTTAATTAGCCTGCAATGTCCCACTGTTGACAAGCGGCAATGCTTGTCACGTTCGATTTTATGTCAAGAGTAAAGATGCTTTTATATATTTGGTAAAGTAACATGTTTACCAGTTACGTAACTATTATAAAGACCCATAAGACAAGACAAAAGTAGCTATTTAACTAAAATATTGAAGTAATTACTTCACAACCTTGGCTTGAACACGACAGACAAACTGAAAGCAGAGATAATAAATTTAATTGCTAAGATTTACTAAGAGGTAGGATTTGGGACACAATATTTTGAGTTTTCAATTTGTTCTGGGTTTTAATTTTGAACTTAGCTTACAGTTTGTCCCCTCCAAGTTCTCAGAGGGCCTAGCACGAACTTTTCGAAGCGAAGTAAGTTGATCTTATTGGAACGCACTTAGGTACGGTACGGTAACGTCATACGCTCTGCTGGGTGTTTTAGTTATCATGGCGGATTGTTGTAATTCGTAATTTCCTTTTTTTTGTTAATCCCCCTTAATCTCGCTCGCAATATAAAATTTTGGAGAAGACTCTATTTTATTCATGTTTTTTTTATTTCGGTCAACATTAGTTTCAAATTTAGAATTTCGTTTATCTGGTATAATCCAATCCAAAGTCATGAAAGTTCAAAAACGATGAAACATTGCGACAAAAGGTATATAGATACTCTTGCGGGTGCCACTACCGTGATCCCAGTTATTACCCTGAACTGTTAAAATTTTTGCTCGTATTTTAAAACCCCCTAAAAAACATTTTTTTATTTAGAAATATAAATAATAAATATTCTTTATTCTCGTAACAAAATGGTGTGATACATTTGAATCTCGAGTCCCTGACTCCTGAACTAGATAAAACAGTGTTTTAGGAGCCAGTGCCCACCCTAAAGCTAGGTACATTTACCATTATATAGCAACTAAATAAAGAAAATAAGTGAACTTACAGTACAGCATTAAACATCGTTTCAAAAAGAAAAAGACTTAATGCATTAAAGTAATATTACATGTTGAGATTAAAATAAAAAATAAAATAAAACTAGCTTTATTCAGTATCTTAACTTCATAACAACATGTGGCAAGAGCCCCTGCACTAGGCGCGAGCCCGTATTGCTGGTCAGATTTGTCACAGTTCTCGGTGGCCTAAACCCCTATTTAAAGGTCGATAATGCATCTACGAGCCTCCTGGTGGTGCAGATTTACATGGGCGTCGGTAGTCATTTAAGTAAACCGCCGCGTTTGCCCTTGTAATATAAAAAATGCGTGTACGGAAAAATATTGACTATTAAGAAATTTACTCCTAATATAAAAATAAGCTATATTTTTAAATATTTTTACAAATAAGAGTATTTTCTAAAATTACCATTCTAAAGTATTCTAAACTCATTTTAATAAACATCTATAAAATAAGTTTTTTCGCTGTTAAACTGTATATCAAAAGGCCTGCTGCTGTGCACCGATATCGAAAACCGATGAAGCTTGTTTGTTTATCTTTCTTTTATCTTTTATATTTCAAAAAGGCACGCTAGGATTTTATGTAGAGTTTAGAAGATAGATATTTTTATTACTGTAATAAAACTTTTTTAAATAATTACTTCCTTACTAAATTTATATTTAGTAAGGAGGTCGTGACCTAATCAGTGGTCGGCATTTGAGTCGATTGCTTTGTTAAGTAGCCCTTGCTGTGACCGGGTAATAGATGGGTGACCCATTCTAGCACTGTTTTTTTATTTAATATCCGACCACCTCCGTGTCTCTGAAGGCACGTAAAACAGTGGGACCCGATTAATCTCACTTTATGATATTAGTCGTAAGGTTGTAGAGATTGTGGGGGTTCCGATGATAACGACAGATGGCAATTGGTCATCCTAACTCGCCGCACAACCACATCCTCTACAATCTAGGCAGACCCTGGTACTTAACCGGGATAACTCTAGGAAGTAGATATCGAGTGAGAGATAAAATTCTTGGGGATAAAATTTAAAAAATCAAGAGTTACTAGTGGAACTGAAAGTAAATAAATCAAAGATCCTTTTATAATGCCGGAGCCAAACATAGCTCAAAGTGTTTGTACATTTTTGTCCTTGAAGTCCACAAAATTGTACAAAACTTTGTACAGTTACACAAAGTCCTCGGCCACTCTACATGATCACAACGACTAGTTTTTACATAAACTATAACAAATTAAATACTTCTAGAAAGAGTATAGAAGTATTCACCGTATACTACAGTGTTATTTGTAGTAGAGTGCCCTTGAAAGGATATTTGGCGAGCTCCGCAAACACGGCTTATTGAACCAGACACCGGCGACGGCCTTGCGTGCGTACACCAAAGAAAATCCCCCTCAAGGTCGAACCTACAGAACCTTTATGAATTCTACGGGCCTAATCACATTCGATATTGACTTTTTCAAATGCTTTCCGTTACTATGTACCACGCCTTTGATAGCTTGCTATATTTATAGGTGTACATTTAAGACTGTGTGTTGATAAAGATGTCGATGTGTGTGTATATTAGCATTGGTGTGTAGAAATAATCATATGTATACATTGAACCGATTGATCGTCGGCCAGTTTGGCGACTCAGAAATTGGTGGCGTGACGTCGTAGTGTTCGATCTGCGCGATCTACGGGCCCTCGTAGGACAGAGACAACGTAGGACCTAGCGTAGGATCAAGACAAGTGGCGCGAAGTCCTGTCGCAGGCCAAAATTCATTGTGGGTTTCTGAGCCAGTCCAGTAAGTAAGTAAGTTAGTAAGTATACATATGTAACTATAAAAACTGATACAACACCAATTTCACCTTCATCACTTCCAAGTCACAATTTTTATGTGGCGTCGTGTCTCGCATAATCTTTTGTGGCATGAGTTTTCTATAAGAATGCTTTGAAATAATTGTGCCTAATAAAAGACCCAGCTTAAGGCCGCTGGGGGTTTAGGCTGGGTCTCTACGTATTGCATTCCTCACTTTACACCACTGAGCGCGCTCAAGTGACGACAGTCGAACGATAAACGCACTAGTTTGACCATCGCGTTAATCACATAAGTGTAGGCAAAACTTTGTGTAAATTTAAGCTTAGAATATATGACGCAGTAGAGTTTTATCAAATTTACATTTGATAATGGCCTAAGCGATGTTTAAGACTGTTTATCAGATAAAAGAAGAGATTAAAGAATATTAATGCTCACAGATGTTTGCTAAGTCAGTACAAGTACATACATACGTTAAATCCTTCTTTTTTACAACCTACAGTTCATATTATAATAACTTTGGAATCTTAATAAAATCGCTTTATACATGATACAGAACATGCGCCGGTATAAAAAACTAATACATTAGTATAAATTTAATAAATAATTTTAAAGCTACCTACATAATTTAATTAAATTCAACAAATTAAAAATAATTCATTTACAATGCAAATTACATAGTCATTATACTGATAGCAAAAAATGTAAATGACAAAGTTAAATATATCTTTTTTTTTTGCAATATGTCAGAAATGTTAAAATACAAGTATTATAAATGTTACGCCCTCACCCTTAACTACTGAATCGGTCGTCGTAAATTTTTGCATACGATGTCAGGGGTGCCGAAAATGGACATAGAGTGCCTTTTAGTTTTAGAATAGCTAATCTGTATAAAACACAATTTTGAACACAATACGTCTGTCACTGAAGTGACAGCTGAACAGGTTAATAAAATGAGTTTGTTGTATGAATTTGAAAAAGTCCCTGAAAGGTTAAAAATTTAAATGACAATTGTCAATTTAAAGTTTAAATTGTCTCTCTCACGAATTGAATTGAATCTCTTTTTTAATAAGAGTAGAGAGATATGCTCGTGTCGGGAGTGGATGCTGTAATATCCCAACGTCGTCAGGATTTGAACAGATTTCTTACGGAATTCACTCCTGTCTTTCCCTTTTTGAGTTATTGAGCTTCTAAATCTGTTATATTCTCATTTTTCACCAAAGATCGGGTAGGACAACTATAATCCCTTAGAAATAAACCATATACCATCCCTTTACCGGTCTTACGTTGGATTTGTTCCGCGAACTCACATGGGAGCGTCAAGCCGGTTTTTATTACATCCATTCCTTACATATTTTTTAGTATTGGCAGATGAACTTATCCATGACAAATATATATTGAACGTATGAATAGCGTTATTGAATAGCCCCGGAATTTTTTATATTTTGTTGTATCTTTAAAGTCTCGGCAACTCAATGGCCGCGGCAGGAGGAATTGAAGTTCAGTGCAAACCCCGACCGCACTGGGTTATCGTCGAATTTAAGCTTTTAAAATAGTTTAATTGAAGGGAATAAAGAAAATACAATCGGATGCTATGAAATCTCACATGAGAACATTCTTTTTTAAATCGTTTTTATGTTTTTACTTAAAAATACATTTAATTTGGGATTAAAGATCATTTTAATACCTATCCGGTGAATAATCTTTAATCTCATATTTAAAAAATAAAAACATTTTACAAAAAAATGCTCCCGTGTGCGATTTCATTGCAACTTTTTAGGGTTCCTCGTTTTACTACAGAACCCTAAACAGTGACCTGTAATGAATATTTTTTAAATAGGATAGTAAAGAGCTATCATCGGTGACAAATTTTTACATTATATTTTTGATTATTTATTTTTACTAAGAAGATATTGTCATTGTTGTAAAAGCCAAATATTTAAAATACTTGAATATAACTGACTACCGGACCCGGCAGACGCTGTCCTGCCGGAACGTTCGTTTCATTACTATTTACTACATTCTATTATTCTATAATAAATAAAAAATAAATAAAATAAAATAAAAAAGCCTTTTATTTCATGCAAAAATATTTTTTACAATAATACAAGTTTTTAAGTCTATTTTTTATTTTTTGCAGTTTTGGACCGTATGCACTCGACCTAAAATGAGATATACTTATTTCGTACTTACCATTTACCTAAATGTACTGAAATCTTTTATTTCTTACTAAAAACGTTTAATAAAGAATCTATTCTAATATATAAAGACGAAGTGTTTGTTTCTTTGCTTGTTTACTTGAACTCGCTAATCTCAGGAACTACTGGTCCGATTTGAAAAATTCTTTCAGTGTTAAATAGCCCATTTATCGAGGAAGGCTATAGGCTATTTATCACACTAGGACCAATAGGAGCGGAGCACTAGAAGAATGATACAAAATCAGAACTTCTCTTTTCCTTTTGAGAAATTACTCTGCATGCGCTGCGTAAACGGTTATAGTGTGTGTAAATAAACTGTACTGTACAGTCTGTACGTACACGTCTGTAATAAATTAGTGGGTTTATTGAAATGCTTTTTCTTGTAACTAACTGCTACCCCACACGTCTTTAAAATGAATTGGTTATTTTATTTATTTCTTTTAAGCTTTTAGACTGTTTATTTATTAAATATGACTGTATCTATAAAGGATAGTAAGGAAAAATACTCTTTCTTTCTTCTTAAGAAGGCTATCAAGGCGAACATTTCTTTGATAATAATATCATACTTTCTTATATGATGAAATTTGTTATTTCCTTATTCTCGTAATCATTCATCGCTAGATATGTACATCCCAAGGACTTCTACGTACGGTCTGTTTGCGGTCATTATCTAAAGTTCGTCGGTAAAATTGTTTTTGTTATTCAATTTAAAGTTAACGTAATAAGCAACAACGCTCAGAACAACGCGAACGTAGCAAAACCCGTCCCGGGCTAGACTATCGGTAATGTGGATAATATAAAAACCGATCCAATAAAAGGTTTCCACAGAATCCTGGTAATTTCATATTCCAATTTGAAACCGGTTGCCTCGTGTATCCGAGTCACGTAGCCCGTTGATGAAGGGATGGGGGTTCGATTAGGATCAGTGCCCGTGAAATACGCAAACAATTGCTTAGCTTTCATTATGGGATAAGTAGAAAGCTTTTTCGAAAATATATGTATAAGCCATACATATATTTTCGAAAAAAACACAAAAAATACAAGCAAGTACATATTATTAGTCGAGAAATTTGCCACATCAAACACGGAATGACTAACTTATACAGCTAAAAATCAGCGACGTGCTTTTTTTTGCGCTTTACGCAAATTCAGCACGACTAGAGCTGAGCTGTACGCCCTTTGCTTAGGGTAGTACAGACAGTTTAGTTTTGAGTTCGCTTTCATAGTTTTAAAAATTGCTTTTATTCTTTTTGCATTTGTTATTTTTAAAGTAATACTGTTTGCCTACCTAATAAGAAATTAATGTATTTTCTGTCTTTCTTTCTTTCTTATACCGTTAAGTCTATTAGTCCCAGAAATCTTCTAGCTTGCGTTGGCGAAATTCCAAGACATCTAGCCTACATCTTAATAGTAGTGAAAATAAATAACTATTATTCGTCACTTATAACGTTATAAAACATTTTTATATGTATGATAAAATTAAAAATCTTCCAAAATTTTAAGGAAAAAAATAAAATTGATTGATTTTTGGGCAAAACATTCAATTTTTTGTATTTTTAAGGGTTGTAGTAAAAAGCAGTAATACTTAGCTTACCGCCACAAAAAAAACGGTAAAAATATCATGAGAGGTATTAATTTTCTTCATAATAAAAAAAAGATCGAGATACATATTTTTTTTTCTGGATAGTCATGACTCAGGGCCATTCCCTGCTTATCGTTTAATTTTGGGACACGTATAAATTGCAGGCGTAGGTTAAGGCTCAAGTTTTCCGAATCAGTGGTGGCTTTTAAACTATTCGTCGATTCTAAAGAGCTTGTAAATTTTTATTTGAACAAAACATCTTCTGATTTGATATCAACAAAAAGTTTATTAGTACAGAATTTGCTAGTTTGTAAATATTACCGAATACTTATTACGTAATTAAAAAACATCCCCATCAACCAAATTTTCATTCTTCGCCGCGGGGTTGCCAAAATGAGTTTGGTATCGCGCCGAAACTAAACATGTGGTCAGATTGCGGTTTCGTACCCGCGTACCATTGAATTTCACGCTCCTTTGACAGGGGCGCATCGATTATAAAAGACTAGTTTTTGTTGCTTTTTTCTTAATTTTATATTCGTTCAATATTTTAAAGGTTATTCTATGTAAATATAAACTTTTCGTTGACTCGTACAATTACTTAACGTATTCCTTTCTCCAACGAGTTATTAATGGTTTTAGGCTCCAAGTTTTAATTGTTTTGACACGAAGATAAGTTATTTAAGTCTATTATGTGACTCATACAAAAGGTTTTATAAACTCACTCCTGTACAGTGAACAATCGTTGTTATCAAGGGTTTTAGGCTCAATATTTTAGTCGTTATTCGGGCGTTGTATAAAACTATGTCAATAAATGTTCGCAGCGGAGAGCTATTCCGGCGTGAAATGTTTGTTTTAATGCCTGGGGTACGTTAGTCGGTAGTTAAAATAAACTCGACTGGAATAAAATTTTTTAACTCCCCCCTTGTCACAGGTAGTCACATTTTCGAAACCTCCTTCCCCTTGGTGTGACATCACATAGATAGACCAGCAAAGACCAGCTTTTTATTCTTAATTATTAAACTATTTTTTTTATTTAAATTAAAAAATCTTTTATAAAATTAAACTAAAGTTAAATATTTCAGATAAAAGATAAAACCAACGACTAGTTAGGAATCGATGTACGACTAATTTTGTTAATAAAAGGACGTCACAAAGCTTTTAATCCCCCTGCACGTTGTCACACATTGTCACATTTTAGTGTTACCCTGCTCCCCCTATAGCGTATGACGTAATTTATGTTATGTTAATAAAACCCTTATTATAAAAAGAGCTGGTGTGATGATGGAGTCGAAAGGTTGTTGGAAGAAATTCTAAATGATATAAGATAAACCTAACGCGTTCGGGCTCATATTTTATGATAAATCTTGTATAAATTTTATTTTAGTGCGGCCTACCACTTTGCTTTTAAGTGACCTAAAAAAACTAAAAACTTATAAATGCAAAAGGTAAAAAAGCTTTTTAAGTTAAACGCTTTCACGGTAAAATATAAAAAAATACTTAGTTTTGGTAAAATCTTAAGTACCAGTCATCACACCACTATCATCATCAATCGGTGGCATTAAACATACGCAAAAATAAAAAAATGCGCGAAGCCGAGAAATTTCTATCCAAGTCATATTTATAATTTCTTACCTACTAAAACATAGCTTCAGGAGAGAGTCAAGCAAGGCCTGGTTTGAACAGGGTCTTCATGAATATGTGTCCACTCTTCCCATCATTGATCTATTGAGGCACATCTGAAAGTGTGTATCGGCTGTCGTGGCTGTTTTAATTGACATACATATTCTTCATCTTTCTTAAAAAAACCTACTTCAAATTGTCAGAACCGGACCAAATTGAAATGGAATTTCACGGGAAGCACCAGCTTTGAAATAAAAAATTAATCATAAAAATCAGTTAATCCAGTCGAAAAAATTGAGAAATGTTAGACACATTTTGGTAACCAAACGTAGGTCGTAAGTACTTTAAAACTTATTAAATTTATTATATAAACCTCTATCAATGTTTACGTTTTACACGAAACCCAAACATATTTTAAAGGCAAAGCTCACATTGCCCAAGTTTAATTTATGAAATTCTGTCCCCCTTCAGGTATCACAAAAGAGCAGAAACTGATTTACATTTCAAACACCTCTAAAGGAGCAAGCGTTTACCTAATGACTTACCAGCTCCTATTTATATTTGCATTTAGAATCTATAATGAGACGAATATTTGTGCGAAAAATCAAAATTTTCCTTATTCATTGCGGCCGTTTTGTAAACACAAAGTTCTGTACGGCTATCAGCGCCACTCGAGTCGTCAGGCCCTGTCTTTTCATTCAATTTTTTTTCTAATTTTAAACGATAAAAATTTAAGGCCTTTTATTAATATTAGATGCCTTCTCAAAGTATCGTAACTGCTTTATTCGGTGGATATTTCTAAATAATTAGAAAGGAAATAAATAATACTAAAATATATACATATATTTATTTAATATAGAAAGGAAATACACACTATACGTACTATAAGGTATCTCGCAAATTAAAAAATACTTTCAAGTATTTGAATCGGTAAACCTACAGTGGTTTCAGTTTTCGACTCTGGTATTTTCATGTACTCATACTTGGAAGCCCTGGTATTAAATTTTGCAAGTATGTCCCATCTCTAGTTCGTGCTTAGGCTTAGTACAAGACCTGATAAGTTGATAAATGATATTCAATTTAAAATAACACGCCTTTTTTCCGT
This sequence comes from Charaxes varanes, assembly GCA_024363005.1. Lineage (NCBI taxonomy): Eukaryota > Metazoa > Arthropoda > Insecta > Lepidoptera > Nymphalidae > Charaxes > Charaxes varanes. The sequence goes on from JANCMC010033613.1 coordinate 1,844,600, forward strand.
TACAAAAAGCGTATTCAAAAAATCTAAATAAATAAACAGACAACATTTGTTAAGAATAACGTTATATTTAATAAGACTAAATGTTTAATCGCGCGATGTAAAGTACCACTAACGCCATGTACCGACAGCCGTATAAAACTGACGTATAACGTATATTTTATAGTGGCTTATCTATATAAATAAAAATGAACTTCCAAAACGTATGTAAAGCGTATAAATTCAAAACTGCACCAAATTTTATAATTATTTTTGTTGGTTTCATTATTGTAAGGACAAGGTATGTATTTTTTTAAATGTCTGTCTATTTATTACGGATAATTTTCAAATATATTGGGAAAGGGAATGGTAAAGGGAAATGGACTGGAAATAATATAGGATAAATAGAATGTAGTAAATAGTAAGTAACCCAACATTCGAGCAGGACAGCGTCTATCGCTAGTAATTTATATATTATTCCAGAGTTGCCTCAGCCGGTCTCAACCGTATAAAACGAAGATAGTGAAGGGAGCCGAAGTTTTTTTATGAAGTAGTTAAAATTAATACCACGTAGTTATTAGAACTGAAATTGATTCCAATTTCAGAGAAAGCAACGTTTTATCAGCGGTATAATACATATTGTATGAAGGAAGAAATTATTTTGATTTCGATGTTACATACATTTTGCATTTCTTTATGTGCGCACGTATTTACAAATTTTACGATAATGGGTCCAATGATAATAGGTGAAAGCCTCTCAAACAAACTTACATCCGCTTTATAAAATCTTAAGCTTTAATTCACGACTTCGTCTGCGTTAATAAATTTTAATTTAATAATGAACAAAATGATTAGTTACAATTTTGAGGATTTAAATTTTTTTGTACGGAAATAGGAATATTTTGTTAAAACTATTGTAACATCATCAATCCAACTGTGAAAGTCCCATCTAAATCGGTCCAGCCCTTTCGGATATAACCCGGAACAAACAGACAGACAGACAAAAGCCTATAAAAGTGTTTTAATTTGTGTTTTTGTTGTAGGTTTCGATTACATTGTTTCGATTTAGAAAAACTTTTATTTATGTGTATAGACAAGATATGATGATGTCCTTTATGTTGTTCCCTCTCCCCGGTCCCTTTGCCAATGTGGAATTATTGAGGCTGAAAATAATGTACTGTATAATAGGCCTTTTTTGGTAGAAGAATATTTCTTTTCAATTTACTTAATTCAGTACTGACATAGGATCAAAGAGTTTATCCAAAGACCTATCTGTTTTCAACATTTCTTTGATGTTCGAGACAATACACCTTACATACCATCCACCCGTAGATATGTACATATACTTTTATATGTTTATAGGGGTAAAACAAGCAGGTGATAAGTGACTACCGACGCCCATTGACATCTTCACCACCACAAGGTTCACGGATGCGTTGCCGGGCTTCAGATAGGGATTTAGGCCACCGTGAATCCTAACGAACCGAAGGAAACGTGACTACAATACCATCAGCTGACGTGACTGCATTGCCGCCACTTCACACCTATCTTACGTGAAAAAGAGGTACCGGTACCCGGATTTGCCGCCACACTTCGGCTGCAGGCCAAATACAAGCGTGGCGCTACCTCTGATGAGATAACTACATAGGACTAAAAGAATAAGGGATGGAGTAAAAGGGTATAAAGGTAGATAGAAAGGAAAAAAGTTGTTCTCAGCTCCTTTGAGTGGATACTACTGTCACGGATGGTGCAAGGGGAAGAACAATAGTAGCAATAAGGTAATTTGGGGTCGCGTAGTGGATCTAACCAGTTATCGAACAGATAAAGAGGAAGATCCACCCACCTGGACCAAAAATATTTAAGATTTCCCCCTTCTTGATCCATCTTCCTTTATTCTTGACCAATCTCATCCACATATTCCCCGTAAACATTTACGGGGAATCCAAATCGTCGCGCCACTTCTTCCACGGCCTGCCGAGTCGTCGACGGCCATTAGTAAGATTTATGTATGTTTATTTATCATTTATCTTATGGGTGTGAGCTGACAGAGTATCCCGAGAATTAAAATAATTATCAACGTGGAAAAAAATACATACATCTTCACCGATTTTCCCACGCGAGAACAATATTTTTCCGGCAGGCATTTTTGGTACTGGCAGCTTGGACTCCAGTCCCAGCCTGTACCAGAGGGGCAGACCATTTTTGGGCACGGCGCGTAGGGGTTTCGGTAACGAATCGATCACTTTCTTCAAGTCCGTCGGCTTTCGAAGAGTTAGCAGTGTTGTGTCGACGTCCGCTATACCGTCAACCTCCGAGGTTTTTGCAGACATCTTGTAGCAGGTTTGAGGATGATGTCAGATGGCAATTGGTTATTTTAACTTGCTCCACAGCCACATCCTCTACAATCTAAGCGGGCCCTGGTATTTAACTAGGAGGTCGCTAGGAAGAAGAAGGTTGTGTATGTCACTGATCCTAAACACACTACAGGAAGGAACCACACTAAAGGAACTTGATGAGTTTTAATAATTGCATTTATTTCAAAGTAAATTACTTAAACATACTTTAACTGTCATAAGTTCATTATTAGAAAGGACATCTAAAGCCATACTAGTAGGATCATACACGGCTGGGCAGAGGAGGGAACACTGGCAGTGTAGTTGCCACTTGAAAGAGCGCTCTTAAACCTACACCTGGACCGGTCTGTCAGAAATTCCGGCTTCGTTTTCGGCAGGATCGCTTTCGTTTTTCGCATGTTTTTGTTTGTCCGAGATACAGTTTTGTATCGGGCCTCTTGTTTATTTCTGCCTGGGCTTCGCAGTCAAATGTTTTGTTAATTAATTTAATCGCTTTTTATTTATTGAGCGTAAACACTTCGCTTTCATTTATCAAAACAGATAAAAGATAATGTTTTTTTTTAAATAAGCAGTAATCAGTTTATAAATAATAGTTCTCACACGCTTTTATTAATTTAAGGATATTTTTACCATACCTACTTATATCTATATATGTAGATTAAAGCAAAAGATCACCTATCATGAAATATCGAAAACCGGGTGACGTATGAAAGATGAAATGCAAAATTGTTTAAATTGTGAACACTGAATTAACTAATAACATGATCATCAGTACGGCATCCTGTTTGGATAATATTTTGTCAATGATCAAGTTACATCAAATCAAAAGATGTTTTATTCAAGTAGACTTTTAAAATCGTTAAATATTTTAAAAGCACAAAGCTGGTGGGACTTAATTCCTGGCAGTTTTACTTTTACTCTAGTCTTCAACTATATAATACACTTTCCGAATAAACGTTTTTATTATGCCGTTTAAATTTATCATTTTTTTTTAATTTTAATTAGCCTATACAGCCCCACTGCTGGGCAAAGGTCTCCCCCTTTTCCAACCACACCTTCCTTTCCTGATCCTGTTTTTATTTTTGTAAAGAAAACTTTCAATTGTAAGTACAGCTCACGTGCCGAGAGGACTTGTTTTTCCAAGGGTTCTTTTTCGTTCTAAAACTCCGCAAGAAATTAAACAATTTTTAACAGATTTAATTCACGTTTATTGTTGTCATTTATAAAATTGAATGAACGATAAGGTAACTGTTGCCAATAAGTTTGTTTCTTGCCTGTAAGACCGTTCTTCACGCAATGCGTTCATTAAAAGGTTTTTTTTTTTTAATTTCCGTTGCTAGGTTTTCTTCAATCATACCTAGGCCAACACCATCCAATAATTTTTAAGATTGCCAAATTAGTCGCGACCTGGAGCTATGACAAGAAGAGGTCTTTGATAAATACAGTTAAACAATAACATGTAGTATTAAAATTCTAGCAGTAGTAAAGTAATTTAATTCTGACATAAAATCTCACTTACAAGTAGAATATTAGTGTAAATTTACTATATTAGTTTTAGATTTTTATACGTTTCTGAGCACTAGTCAAAAAAGTACAAGTCAATAAAAGTTAAATACAAATATCTCACGAATATAAAGTTTCCGTAAGATTTATAAAGACGCTCGACATTTGTATTCACGTGAAAATATGGTTAAGAAAAACTTCATGAAATGACATATATTACGGCCACGAGGTAAAGCAATAAATAAATAAGAACGTGTATGTTTTGTTCACGCGATGTGTCCTCGTAAAAACTACAAATAACACAGGCATTAAGTTGTCTACCTTAGGAACAGACGCCCGTGTGTCATATAGTCCTATATATTTATTTATTATTATTATTATTATTATTTCCAAGCGACTATAGGCCGTATGCTTGATTATTGTGTCACATATGAAATCCTAAACATACGTATTGTTTTCAGATATCACAGTATGTGTTCGAAGAGACGTTCAACCTTCGTTTCGCGGTGCCGTTCACGCAGCACAACGCGACGGTGTCCGGAGCCACGCTGGCTGCATTGTCACCAACGCAGATCGCTCACATCAGGCGGCTGAACTCTCTCGACTTGGAGCTATACGAGTTTGCCAAGAACCTCATGTTCAAAAGGTGACTGATTTTTTAAAATTGGTTTAGTAGTGTAGAAGTCCATCGCGGACATAAAACGTGGAGCGTAATTTATACAAAATAAGATTGATTGACTTAAAGATATATTTAAAATTTACTTATTGGATGCTATAAATGCGTCAATTGAAATACATGAGTTTTATCTTTTTAGAATTAAGTTCACAATAAATTAATTTAATAGATCCAACGTCATACAAATAAAAAAAATTTTGTGCCAAAGTTCTTATAATTTCGTTTGTCAATTTATTAAAATCAAATGAATATAAAAAAAACTCATTACTGACGAATAGTAATTTGGCTAAAATTTTGATATAACTGTGCTAATTAAGTTAAAATGGTGCTGTTAATTTTCATTTATGACTGTAATTTACTACAGTGCAGTGTGCACTGTGCACAATACATACTAAACTAATAAACTTATACATAATACAGTGTAAATCATAAATACATATATCTTTAATCTTATGAGTAAGGCTAATGACATATAGCTAAGTAATCTACGCTATTCTACTAAGAAAAGCGTTTCAAAAATTCTATTAATGCAAAATTATATCATGATCTTTGATCCGTAAGTTCAAGGTATTTTAGATGCCAATATAAAAAATAACATTACAACTCTAGCGCGATATATCATACTACTAGCACCATCTATTTGGTAAGATACAAAACTGATACGAAAAAAATTCAAGATGGTGGATAAGTTACTGACAAAATATGTCAGACTTTACGGTCGTGATCTGTTGTGTTATGATCTAAACATTTAAAAATGAACCTCACTTTCCCTTTGTCACGGCATAACGCATGAAGGGCTGGTCCGATTTCGCTAACTCTTTTTTGTTCTGTTTATTATTGTCAGGAGAAGGTTCTTGTAAAGGAAAAATAAGAAAATTAAAGAATACTTAACCATCGTATTTAATTATTTGTAATGTAAATTTTCAGGAAAAAATGTTAGGAAAGTGAAAGGAAACGAGGACAAGGACGGGAACGGGAACGGGAACGGGGATAGGAACGGGAATAATATTATAGGACAATAAAATGTAGAAACTAGTAAATAGTGAGTAATCCAACGTTCAGGCAGAACAACGTCTTGTCTTGCCTACAGAAATATATTCAACCTAAGATAACCATCCAGGCGTTATTATCTTTTTATCCATTAGTTTCATCTAATTAAATAACAATGTAAAATAAGCATTAAATACTACTTTCTAAGATTTTTTTAACTATAATTACTAGGGTTCGTTCATTTTTCAACGAAATAAGTATCGTGTCATATACAAACGTCATCATTGCCGTCATTTGATTAAAAACTTCTAAAAAGCAAAACAAATCTTAATGTTTCTCAATATAAAGTAAAGTTGCACGTCATTGATTTTGCTTTTTAGCTTTATGTATATCTTCGCATGAAAACACTATATTAACTAGATTTCCAACTGTTCGAAATTCCGTCTCAAATTATTCCAGACAAGAACAGGTTTTAGGTAATGGTAACATGGATCAAATTTGATTGTAAACGTAAAAAGATTTTTTTTAAAAATGTTTTGTAGCTTTGTTTAGAATTTTTACTGTACAAATTGTACTAATGTTTTATTAAAAATAAAGAAATACTTTTAGACAAGCCTGAACTTTATTGAAAGATAAGAAATATAACTTATATTTCTTAACTTTTTATAAAGTTCAGGCTTGTCTAGACAAGCCTGAACATTATAAAAGAATAAGAAATATAATTTACACAAGCCTGAACATTATAAAAAGTTGAGCGATATAATTTAGACAAGCCTGAACGCTATAAAAAATTAAGAGATATAAGTTAGACAAGCCTGAACGTTATAAAAAAATAAGAAATATAATTTATGCAAGCCTGAACATTATAAAAAAATAAGAAATATAACTTAGACAAGCGTGAACATTATAAAAAAATAAGAAATATAATTTAGACAAGCCTGAACGCTATAAAAAATTAAGAGACATAAGTTAGACAAGCCTGAACACGCAACATAATTTACATGAATATTTTATCTTCTTATATCAATTATAATTCATATCTATATATATATTGAACTCTGGAATTTTTTAAATTTAACTTTTGTTTTCCTTTTTTATAAATCATAACGGATAGCTCATAAAGAGAAAAATACCTAATTTAGGTTATAAACAGAATACAGTGCCACCTACCGGGTCTAATTTCCCTGCAAACTATTTACAAACCCGATAGAATATACACACAAAATTTTATCCCAATCGATACTGTGGTTTAGGAGGCGTAGGGTGACAAAGGCTTGTACAGTCGATTTTTATATATAGGAATATATTTCTTTGTCCCAATAGTTAGTTAAAAGATGCTTTATTCAAGTATACAAGGTATGTATAATGGTCAAATATACTATATTGTATTATAAAAACTCGATTCGGAAAAGTTGAAGTAAAAGAGTCCATACACAATAGAATCCGTTTATAATGACAACGAAGAGAAGTGGCAAATACGTCATACTAAGCGGGCGTATGACGTCTGAAAAGCTGTATGTATATTTATGGGAAATAAATATAAATTGTTTGTATATCAGTTAAGGTGAGTTTTGACGAAACGACCAAAGAGCTAGAACAAGAGCATTCTTTATTGATCTTTTAGTATAAACCATTGGTTGCCAAAGTGGTCCAGTTGCACCCCCAGAGGTTCACGGGTGATTAGACGGATATCTATGTTGTCCTGACAAAAAAAAATGGCGATGAGTATGGAATATAGAGTAATGGAATTCGTGAGCCAGCCAGCTAACCAGCTAAATGTTGAAAGTGGTCTGTGAGAATTAATGTTTGGGCACCTTTGGCTGTAAACGAAAACTCGTTCCTAGAGTTTACACTAAAATATGAACGAGTAAAATACTAGAATGTGAATTAGAATGTTTGTGAACGCAGACAGAACAACGAAAGAATGCTCTACGTCTGTTTAAACTAAAAGAATTTGATAGAGTAGGGGTAGAATTATCCTGCGCTTGTCTCGTGTAAATGGGCCTTAACACTATATAATACGCTAAAAATAACATTGTACCAAAGGTTTTAATTGTTTCATAGGTTGATAAGCAAATGGCATTACTGGAGGCAGACGACCCAGTATCGCAGCTTCACAAGTGCGCGTTCTACATGAAAGACACAGAGCGTATGTACCTCTGCCTGTCCCAGGAACGGATCATACAGTTTCAAGCTACGCCGTGTCCCAAAGAGCCAAATAAAGAGATGATCAACGACGGAGCGTGCTGGACTATAATTTCGACTGATAAGGCTGAATATCAATTTTATGAAGGAATGGGTCCAGTCAGGTAAGGAAATAAACTTTATCCCGATCTAGTACCATCGTTATCCCGATTTGGCCTTAGGGGGAGTTGTTATGACCGTTAGACGTCGTCCCCGGAACCCCTACAATCTCACATGTAATATCATTCAGCGACATTAATCGGATCCGACTATTTTACGTGCTTGCCTAAACACGGAGAAGGTCGGATATTTGAAAACTGGTGTTGGAATGGATCACCCATCTATCACCCGTCCGCGGTAAGAACTGCTTAATCTAGCGATCGACTCAAATGTCGATCACTGATTAAGTTAAGACAGCCTTGTAAGAAAATTGACAGTACATATTGAAAATCGGAGTGGTTGTAAATCTCTAGCATTAATTCTGAATTAAAAAAAGAGACAAACTTTATGGTATAATGGCCGACCTGAGCACTGCATTGATTTTCTGTTGCACCTTAAAATAAGGGCAGTGCTGTGCTTTTCAGGTGGTATCGATGCTGTATCATTCGGGATACAATGTTTTACCGGTTTTCTCTTTTTCTTCCCGGATATAAGCAAGGCAGTTTGGTTTTTCATGCTGGTTTGGGTTTCCGGGAAGTAATGGCCAATTCTTTAAATTAATCACTCTTGACGTGACACGAATGACGCAGTGGACTTTAAAAAAAGGCTTCACGACATCGATAATAAAAATTAAAAACATAATATGATGGGGACTTAAATGTAACGAAATCACTTCCACTAAAAGAAATCCTACGGAATGTTTATTTCGGATAGTTGAGAATAGCTTAAGTAAATCAAGTGGAAATACTACAGTTTATTAGATTGAGAGAATACAAACGGCAACCGGAGCGCGTGACGTCATTGCTTGTCAAACAAATTGTTGTAGCTAGCACGCTTAGCACGTTGTTACGTCATACAAGACGCCATGATAGTGAGACCGTTTTGGCGCTAAAATTTTATGTGAATTTATAAAAAATGCATTGCAATTATCCAGGTGAAAGTTTTCGCTGAAATATTTATATTTTAGGATTAATTAAGTGCAAGGCATAATATTTACTAGTTTCTAATGTCTGTCTGTATTTGTTTAAACAAGGGAATGGTAATAATTTTGTTTAGTAGGTATTTGTACAATGAGTGGTCCCAGACATATCTTTTTCTCACAAATGGAAGTAAACATACCTAATTATTGGACAAACAAATAAACGATTGGAACTCGAGACGCCAGCGATATTTAAAATTACCTTCGATATTCTTATTTATTTTACAAAACTTAGATTTCAAGTCTGTTTTATTTAAACTAGGAATCGCCGGCTGATCGAAATTCGGACCCAAATCTTTAGCTTTGCCTACTACTGGCTTATTTAAAGCTATATATACAAATCATTCTTTGTACGACATTGTTATGTCTACACTTTGACAGCATCCAATAATCTATATATATATATATAAAAATGAATCGCAAAATGTGTTGGTAAGCGTATAACTCAGCAACACCTGGACCAATTTAACCAATTCTTTTTTTAAATGTTCGTTGAAGTCCAAGGATGGTTTTTACGGCGAGAAAAAATCGAAGCTTTTAATTTAAGCTTAGTAGGAGGGGGATAAAGGCACATACCCAAAATGTATTCCTAATATTCTTTAAAAAAATAATAATAATCAACGTATTTATTTTACAAATTTAAATAAGGCATATTATTAAAAAAACATTACTCTTCCTGAACCATTTAAATTTCTTTTATATATTTAATAGTCTTTTTCCAATAACTGTTTTGACCGTTAATGTTAAAATAATATTAATAAATTATCAGTAATTTTTCACTTTTTCCAATTTATAGACGCTACCAAACATGCTATGAAGGTGAAAAACATGTATTTTATTTCAAATATTAATTAAACGACTTGAGGCGAACTTCTTAACGATTTACAAGATCAACAATTATAGATATTGGCATATAGATACTTTTTCTTTGTTATTAGCCTGTTGTATCCCACTGCTGGGCAAAGGCCACCCTCTTCTTGATCCACCTTCCTTTTTTCTGGGCCAATCTCATCCATAACTTCCTGGCAGAGGAATTCAAATCGTCGCGCTATCTCTTTAGCAAGTAGAAATTTTATACGGCTTAAAAAATAGATAATATTGTATATTTTACGCAAAATTAAAAGTAAAATATATCCACATGTTTATCTGCCAATATTCTATGATATTTATAAAGCTACTTCAAAATAATGCAGGATAAATAAATGAAACAGTTATACCCGTAAAAGTTTTTGAATATGTAAAAATATACATTTATAACTGCCACTGAATCGGATCTTGCAAAAACCAATCCGACAGCGACCTACACACGAACGCCGCGTGAACGCGGCTTTAGATAACAAGTATAAAAATTACTTCTATCAAAATAAAATATAATTTTTCAGTGTCTGGCTGTTTGTCGAGAGAGTTACACCGAATTTGGCAGCATTTAATAATAACGACGAATATTTTAATTTAACTAACGAATAAACATTCTAAACAAATAAAACCTCGGTATTGAACAATAACAACTATGTAACAGTTTTTTAGAAATAAAATAAAGTAATCAATTGTCAGAATTGATGTAAACGTATAGGTTAAGTATTCATGAGGTTTTATAGTTGAATAATCATATGGATTTTATTTAAGATCGTAGGTGGTGAGAAATTTTACAATGTCATGTCGCAATACGAATGTTAACAAAAATATTAATATAATATTACGTTTGTTATTTAAAAAAAAACTCGTTTCAACTGTTGAGTCGGGTATTTGGGAATGTTTTGAAATGATAAAAGGAGCAGGTTATAATAGACCGTTAGATATTTCAGTACATTGTAATTTTAATAAATGATTTAATAAAATTTATGAATTATATGAATGATTTAATAAAATTTTTAATGTTCGATAAAAGGTTGTATAACTCTATAAATTTGGAGTTGCGCGACGAACTCGTAAAATAATATACCGCAGGCTTAATAATAAACCGGTCTAACTCATTAAAACTGATTTTAGATTTACTTAAAAAAATAAAATTTATGCGTCCGTTTGTAATTGTAGTAAAATTCTTTTACTAAATGTATAAACCATCAGCCAATTTTATCAATTTTCGTTTGTCTATTTGCTTGTCTGTCTGTCTTTTTAATACAGGCAATTGTCTAAACGGTTTGATTGATTTTGACGAGAATTTCACAAACCGATGTTATATATAGGGAATAACAATATAATATGAGGAAAATTATTTTATTTAGGTCTAAAATAGATATTTTCTCTGAGAAAGCTAAAACCTTCTAAATTGATCAAACTCATAAGGGTTAAGGCTGAAGCTCATAAATACCTATTATTTGCGACCTTAGCAGTCACCGTTTTTTGATCCATGCCGCCACTTCACGCCGATCTCATGTGAGAAAGAGGTACTGGTACCCGGACGCGCCGGCCCAATTCGCCTACAAGCATGGCGCTACCTCTAATTACGATTAATATCACAAAGTGATATCGAATTGAGATTCTTTTTTTATTTGAAAGCTAGTGCTTCCCGTGTGGTCCCATTTCAATTTAGTCCAGTTCTTACAATTCGAAGTCAGTTTTATTTTGTTAATCCAAAAAAATCTTACCTAAATTGACTAGGAGAGCAAATCTCTCATCGGGAATTGGTCCTAAGAGCGTCTCTATTTCTTTTTTTCTGTCTGGATCCTTCAGCTTGTCATTTTTCAGTACAACTAACACCTGAAAAAAGTACAATCACCGAGGAGCACGGATGACGCAAAATATTTAGCTATATTTAGACTTTTACCTTTAAATTCCAAAAAAAGGCATTCGGTTGCGTTTTAGTGATCATCGGTTAAGAATTCATGATTTTTATGGTAACAAACAAAACGCAGTGATAACAATGTATGCGGCGTTATTCTTTGAGCCTTCCGGGATACCGCACACATATCATATGAAGTATATTAACTATTATTATTTATTAGTGAGACATGTATAAAATATTGTTTAATCTAGCACTTTAGTTGAATCAACTTCCATACACGAATTGTTAGGGTTTTCAAGCTTTAGCGTAAACTCCCTTGATTTTGTATTTATCTTTCTTAATATTCTGGTACAAAATTTGAGGTTTCTCATTTTTTGTGCGGAACCCTAATTATTTATCTATAGAGTATAGGTATTTTAATATAGCGAAATGTTTCGTTATTTTTAGTCACAATAATTGTCAACTGCATATTTGTTTCCTGCAATTATTTGAAAGCTTTAATAACTTTAAAAATATGTGTTATTGAGTTCAAAAGAGCTTGTTAAAGAGTACTTGAATGAAACAGCTTCATTTGACTAAATTTCAATACATAGAAAAGACTCGCTATCTATATAATAATAGCGGATCCGGCAGACGTTGTTCTGCCCGAACATAAAAATCGATTAAAATATAGCCTAAATACTGACTGAAGCGCCATCTGCCGGGTTAATTTGTGAATCGAATGTCGTTTGCACGTCAATTAGTTAAAAGGGTCATTTTTGCTTGTTATGCATTACGTTGATTTCAAACAATAACCCTTAGAAAATTTTTCTTTAAGTAGAAGCTGTCATCCAAAATGGTATACCACTTTCTTGGTCGACTATTCCAGGGATTATAGGCATGGTAAGCCTGGGATATTAGTCGCCGGTAAGTCCTAACAATGTATTATGGAAATACACCTTTAAGCGTCGTACAATGTGGAGTTATTTGATCATGTATATTGTATCTTGTTTTAATGTTAAGATGTTGCAATCTTACCTTAGGTTGTGTTCTACGGGCTACGGCATATGAACCAATTGTAGGCAATTGCGCCTGGGAAATTATGATGTAGAGATGGGCGACTGCCACCTTGTTTACGATTGACAAATCAATAGATTATCTTTAATGTATATGTCATGTCCTTATTAGAATTGCACGCATCATGAAATGCTCTAGGATGTCGCGAAATGGTCGCGTTTCATGATAGGAGCTACTAAATTTGATCAAAATTAAATCGTCAAAATTTCAAGATTTTTGTCATACACGTTTGGCCATATCGTGAAAATAGGGCGTCAATAAAATATTTAATAAATATCTAGAATATTTTAGGAACTTGTTCTATAATTAAAAAAAAAAAATACCGGCGGTTTTAATTTGGCGGCAACCTGTCCGTGACGTAGTCACGACATCTGTAGTGTCATATTTGGATATGACTGAGATGTTAAGTGCCAGGCTGTTTCCATCCGACTTCAAAAAGGAGGTTCTGAATTCGACTGTTTATTTTTTTGTTTGTTACCTCGGAACGTTCGACTGCGTGAACCGATTTCGATGAATTTTCTTTAATTTGATAGCTGGTGCTACCCGTGTGGTCCCACTTCAATATGGCCCAGTTTTGACAATTTCAAGTCGGTTTTTTTTTAAGTAAAAATGTTATCCTTTTTTTGACTTTTATAGGTGCTCAGAAACCTTTTCGTAAAAATATTTTTTAAAGAGTGGCCAACGAGTTTCTAGCTGGTCCTTTTTTGTGGTTTAATTATTCCGAATTAGTGGTAGCTTTTAAAATATTTGACGATTTAAAAAGTCGGACTGAATAATTCATCTTTTGAATTTGATATAGGTACAAAACACACAAAAAATGGCCAGACGAAATATAAATAAAAAAGTAAATATAAATATAAATAAAGTCAAATAAGCAAAATTTATAATCAACTTCGATCAAATCAAAATATACTTTTTTTGATATAACAAAGGTCTAATGAAAAGAAAGTGCACCTGAGTGTACAATTCCATGGACAACACGAAAAGGACCACAGACAGAGAAATGAATTCACAGGCCTTTGAGAAATGGATAATGTTCTTGTTGTATGTCTGTATGTTGTATCGGTTCGGAAACACCGTAGTTGGCAATTGATTCCACAAAGATGGTGTACCAGGCAAAAACTTCAAGATGAGTTGTCTTCAAACCATTGCTGGATAGAGTTCCTCCATTGATTTTCACAGCCATAGATTTTGCGCAACTGACATCTAACAGCTCTGTGCGACCCTATTAATCGATCCACTGTGTGGGAAGAATTTCTATGTAAAAAAGCCCTAGATACCCAAGTATTAAGGTATCTTGTAATTAATTTTACATTAAGTGCGGATAAATACAGTGGCAGCTGAGAGATTTATTGTTTCGTAAGAAGCTAGGGAGTAAGTTTACTGCAGTTGGCTCCCTGACTACTTAGTTGGGAGTCTTTAAGACGATTTAATCTCTGTGGTGTCAGTACAAACGCTCTCAATGTAAATTATATTTATTCAGCGTGATTTATGACAGTACTCCTCGGAAACTTTGCAGTAATATTGCGGCAGTTGAAGTGTTAGTTTTTAGTATAGACCAGAGGTGGGCAACCTTCAAGCAGGCGATGACAAAATAGTTTATTTATTTATTTTGACGTACCAACAGCATTTCACAATATACATATAATAGTTGTACATTATAAAATCCTTAATCTGTTTAAAACACTTTTACAGGTACGTACAGCGTTAAAATATATTATTAGGTACAAAAACTTAAAATTAAAAAAAAATATATTTAGTATACAGTTCTCTATATTCAAAACTAAATATTATAAAGGTAAAAAGAAAAAATCAACTCTATTATTTAAGAAAAGACAAAAGTGACATGAGTAAAAAATGAGACGCAGGCGGGCCACATCGTTAAAGAAATTTGAGGTTGGTGGGCCACATTTGCAGAATTTGGTGTCTAATTATCAATTAGTGTACTTAAATATCAAAGGCGATATGAAAAATACTGAATTTTAGAACATCACAACAAAACTTAACGCACGTGTAATGCAATTATTATTTGTTTATAATAATTATATTGCCATTTACAAAACAGTCGCGGGCCGCAAAGATAATGGTTACTTACGGCCCGCGGTTCACCCGTTACCGACCGCTATTATATACTAATTAATTCTTTTATTTGATCGTCTATCAGGTGCAGAAGTTACGGAACCTATTGGGGAATCTGGCGCAGCAACAATACGTTAAGAGATAATAACCAAATAATAAATAAAATACGCTTAGACTTGAAGCAATAAATGAACCCATAGCCTCGGAGTGGAAGGAAGGATTATTGTCATCTGCGCTAACGGGCCAGTAAAAGAGAGGTAGGACATGGCGAGATTTTTATTCGGAAATTGCGGCTACCCGACGCCCATACACAACTGCACTACTAGAATATTCGTTAATGCGTGGCAAGCTTTTAGGAAACGAGGGTTTGAATTGAAGATCTCTAAGACAAAAAGGTTCAGAAGCACTGAGGGCCTAGCACAAATATTCTCGATAGTTTTACTTACTTTTACGTTCAAAACCGAACGTCAAATGAAAAAAATATGCTATCGTTTTATAAAACTTAGTTACTAAATATTGCTAGCACGAATGAATCAGAACTCGCACGTTTCTAATCCTGGACCATACAGCCATGTAAGTCGAATAAAATGGGATCACGAACCTGTATTTGACGTTTCGTTTCGAACGTAAAAGTAAGTAAACCTATCGAGAATGTTCGTGCTAGGCCCTCTAGAGTCCTGCTTCAAAGAATAAATCAAGGAAAATTATTATCTTCTCGCTATACGTCTTCGCTTCTGCTATGGGCCATATTGATCACTGGTCGCTATAATTAATGTTAGTTAGCACATTTACTTGATAAACCGATGCTCAGTGCTATAATTGAGGGTTCGGTAAGTGGGTCATTTCAGTTACGGAAGTAATTTGCCGACCGATGACATAGTCATTACTCGGTCAATACATAACGAGCGTCCACTTGGATCATTACATAATGCAGCAAAAACTGTGGTTACATTATTGCAAAATTAATTAAATTTTGTACAAAAAACCATCAGAGGGCTTAGCACGAACATTCCAAACCTTTCGAGTACAAGATTCGACTTTTAAAATATTCATGCTGGGCACACGTCGGGCCCTCCTTAGTGTCAACGCGGATTGCATTAGCACTGATTAAAAGCGTAACACGATAAAGACTTGCTTCCTGTCAGCCCAGCAGGAATATTTTCATTCTAAATACAGCCGAATCTTCGAATTTGAAAGGTTCGAAATCTTCGTGCTAGGGCCTCAGGCTTGAATTGCCCGTCGAATTCCTGTTATAACATTATAATACATCCATTATCCATCCTTCACCTTTATATAAAGGTCATGGATGGATGATGGGTGTACTAGCATCCTTCAGAACCCTTTGTACTCTACTCCGACTATCCAAAATAATTCCAATAGTTTTACAATAATCGGTTTCTAAAATTTACACAGACAGATTCATGACTGCCTGCAGCTTGAAGGTAACCTCTGAATGTGGATAGGCCAGGCCAAAGATGGACATTTTTTCGTATCTTTCCTATGCCTTTATTTCCTGGAATAGTATCACTACTGGCTCGTAGCCATCCCAAAGAGTCGCCTTAGTTCCATATGGACTGGTAAAAACAGCCATCACTCATCTGCTCAGTGCTAAATCCTATAATGTTCTTACATAAACTGACTCTTGTACTTAACCGGAATAACGCTAGGAAGCAGAAGAAGAAGAAGTGTGTAATATATTATAAAATAAAACACATTTATGTTTGAAACAAGTAGCAATAAGCTTGGTGACAGTTTTATGAAAAAAGAAAACGTTTTCTTAGTAGACGACCTCAAGATATCGATGTTAGCTTATGAATGATAGTACTTTTGCGATGGTTATTATTGCTTCGGGGAATTTGAATGTAATTAGTAGTATTGTCTTCACGCAGCCGATATTCAATTATGGATAGAAAGATAGAATAATCTTTATTGCATACACAAGAGTTATTATACAGTAAAGTCATACAGTGGAAAACAGTAGATTCGGGCGGCTTTAACGCAAACTAGCGATCTTTACCGGACAATCTGATTTGCAAATGGAAATAAACAGAATTACACATGTAATAAATATTTTAAAGTTGTAGATTATTCAACACATATACCATAAACCAACTACGCAAAACAAGGCAGATTATCTGAGAAATGTAGATTTTTTCTTATCAATTTCGAAAAATGAAAATTGACATACTTTCGAATTCAGGCTTCTTAAATTTTCCAGATAAGTTTTATCTACTGACCTACTTAAAATCGAATAATAGACGTTAAATAAGATATGTGATCAGATTTTTTCCATATATCAATTTTTTGCTGGTAGAAATATAATTATTTCCCTAAACTTTTGGTCATGTTTTAGGTTCAAATAAGATACGGATCAAAATATCAAGGTCTAATGGAAGCTGTTAAAAATATTTCTTCGGATTAAAAAATAAATAAATTCGCTTGCAACCTTAAATGATAGACATATGCCGTCGCGGACTTTTATTTGAAACTTTGGAAGCGATTCTGTCATACACGATTTTAGCGAAACATTAACCATTTACGCAGCGCACGCTGCGGAAGTTCTAAAATGGGCCAACAACCTTCGATTTCTTAACACTCTTCATTGATGCTTCGCTTCTATTGATCTTAGTGTGATGATAAATAGCCTTCCTCGTTAAATGGGCTATCTAATACTGATAATAAATGAAATAATTTTTCGAATTGGATCAATAGTTCCTGAGATTATCGCACTAAAGCAAACAAACAAACTATTCAGCTTTATACATTAAAATATAGATAGATTGGGTTGGCTTGAGTTGGATGAATTCAATGAATGGACCAATAACCTTTAAAATTTACCGTGATGCTAATGTGGTGCCTCCGTCTTTACGTAATTCGATGAACTTTTTTAATATATAGTTACTCCTTAATGTAGTCTAGTCTCCATGGTAGAAACTGAATTGGTGTCACAGATTCACAAATATTCGATTTGTTCGTACTTAATAATGTGGGTCTGTTTAATATATAAAATTACTAAAAACTTCAACATTAAATATTTTTAAAAAGATTGATTTTGAGAGTAAATATTATCTTGTTTGTAATTTTATATGTATGATGTATAATTTTATAACAAATTTCCTTTATTTTATGCCCAGAGATTCTATTTTTCTAAATATTTATTAAAGTAGTAGGCAAAGCCTCAATAGCTTATTGTGATCCCGCGTGGTGCATAATTCAAACCCCAAAGTTACAGTTATAATAAAAAAAATTACAAAAACTTAAAAGGCGTAAATATAGAAGAAAAGCGACTTAGGAAGATCAAGATTAAGCGACAAGACTTATATAAAAGGAAGATATCTTATGAAAAAGGAAACCTTTAGCTTCACTGACAACGCCACTTAAACCTGAGATAGAGAATGCCTAATTACACTAATGATTAAATTGTGTAACTAAACCAAAATTTAGATTTATTACACCATTCTAAACGTAGCTTTTAGCGTATTATTTCCTTTAAGTGTCAAACTCGTAATTTGTTTGGAAACACGTCCAAAAGCCTATGTTGTAATATTTTTGTTCGGCGTATAATATATCTAAACGGATTTTAGATGGTATTTTGGCCGCCCTTTTCGGTTTCTTTTTCCGCATTCCTTAATTTCTTTAGGACTTCAGTAACTTTTCTAGAAATATACCAAGACTCAATAATTGAAAGGTAGTTTTGTCACGCTCACTCCTAAATAAGCTTCAAGCTTAATCTAAGGGAATAAAGAAATATTAGGTTAGGGGAATTATTAGTATAGCTAAAATATAAAAGATCTTAGAAAAATTTAGATCTTCTTCTATTAAAAAAAAAAAGAAAACGTGATGACTACTTCAATTATGTACATTTAAACCATTGTACCGTACCCTATTTCTAAAATTACAAACAGACACTACAAATTATTTGTATCGGGTCGTGAAATCGAAAAATAATTTGAAAATGTCATTAATTTGGGCTTTATTTCAATTTAATTTATTACGTTATTAATTTAGAATAAAAATTATAACCTTATAAAAAAATGGATAAGCATAAAAAAAGACAGTTTGAAGGAAGTTTCTATATTTTATGTAAGAAAAGACACTTATATAATAAAAATTAAATTAAAAAAAATGTGATGTTGGTGTTGCTACCTCATAGGAGCCGAATTAAATTTTGTATTTTGTTATTTTAAACAAATTCAATAAATTATTTACACATTCTTTCAATATCAATAAAATTATGTCTTACATTTACAAAACTCCATGTCGATTTTGTTTACTGCTAAAAATATTTAGACTAGTTCTAATTAAAAAGCTATTTAATTATATCAAATTGCCCTTGACATTTTGGCAGGGCATCATTTTCAATTTCATAGCTGCCACATTTTATATAAAAATTCCCCTAATACCCGATTATTTTTTGCGTAGGGTAACATTCGTAAAAAGCAGTGCCCTTTTCCGTCTTATAATATTGGGGTAAGTTTGTCATTTATACGTCAAACAATTTTGTGTTTTTATTGATTGGAATGACGACTGTAGAATGGCGTGAGAAAATGATGTTTGTTCGTCAACATTCGACTTTGTAATGATGATGCATACTTTTTATTGAGTAATATGGTTTGTCAAAAAATAGGATGCCTTTGCGGGGAAGTTGTTGATGAGATTGAGCCCAAGAAAGAGGAAAGTTGACCGAGAAGGAGACCTTTGCCCAGCTGTGGGACATAATAGGCTCATTAAAAAAAAGGGGCGTTATTGGTAATTATTGGTTATTATAAGTATTCGTAAGTGGCAAAAATGCGCAAATTTTATACTTTTTTAATACAACGTATTGTAAATTTTATACTATAATAGATTTACTTTTAGTATTTATTGGCGTATCAACTGTTGATTAACCCAAATTGCATTAAATAAGTAAAATTAATATTAAAAAGTATTAATTAATAAAAATATTGTTTTTAATACCTATTCATTCATAAGGCTAGATAAAATTACCTTCTGCGGTGCAACAAGAATCAATGTAATTAAATCACTAAAAAACTGAAGTTTAAAATCTTCAATCCTTACTAACTTTGAGCTGTTGAGACTGAAATTCAAATTCAAATGATATTTTATTCAAGTAGACTTTTACAAGCTCTTTTGAATCGTCAATTATTTCAAAAGCTACCACTGATTCGGAACAGTCGAGCCACGAGAAGAATCAACAAGAAACTCGTTAGCCACTCTTTTAAAAATAGTTCTAACAGAAATTATTTTTACACATTTTGCATGTACAAAGTACAAAGTTGGAGCGACTCAACTCCAAGCAGTTTTATCTTTAATATAGTCTTCGACAGTATAATACGCTTTACGAATAAGCGTGTCAGGAGTGGACGGGAATTGCGAGTGCTGCCGAACTGTTTCGTCTCGCAAAAGACAAAACGCAGTATGCGACGTTGATTGATACGACGAATTAATTTCTATGTGCATATGTATGTAACGCATGCATTTAATGTAGCTCAAAGGTTGATTAATTTATAAAGAAACATTCATTACGTTTCCTTTAAAGTAAGTTAAAAAACAAACCTGGTACTCATTCTTTCCATGTTCCTGTCCACCCCATGGCACGTACGCACAGCCGTGGGACGACGCCAGTTTGCCAGGAAGCAGGGCACCCTCATGTCGGGCCCTAGCTACGTATATTGGTTCGCCGGAACAATCTTGGCCTCCCACAACGGCACCAGGGGGCACTTGGCCGGAAGTGGCGTCCATCCAAGCACCAGCCCCTCCCGCTACGGGGGCAACACTGGGATAGCCGGGGGGTGGGGCGTACAAAGCAGCTGCGGTAGGGGCCGACGGTGGTGGAGGAACTAAAATAATAAAGTAATATTTAAAATATCTCCAGCAGATTAATAACAACAGCTACAGTGATATGATTAGTAATTTTAACTTATAAACCCATAAAATGAATGAAAAAATAAAAATTCGAAACCGGTGTCGTTTTTTTTTCATCAATTAGTAATAGGTATGTGAAATGTCACAGAAAATGAACAAAGAAGTGTTTGCGGTAACCAGTTCCTATTTGAAGATTTAGTACAAATTAATCCACAATAATCAAATATGACCTATAAAGTTCACACCTATTTTAAATATAAAAAAAATCAAAACTGGCATGCAATGCAAAAGGAAATGAGACATGGAAAAAAAAGAAAATGGAAATTCACAAAATGTACCCAACGTACCAAACATTCCGAATTCAATCCAGTGCACACTGCAAATTAATTTAATCCAACGGTAGTATTTGACAGTCAAAAAAGTTACCAAGTTGTGATTTTTATTTTGTTAGGTTACATATAATAAGTACATGAGAATATATTTGTTAAGCTAAAATACCATTTATCAGCTAATATCATTGGATGCAACAGCAGCAATTAACATTAAAGCGTTAAAGGTATCTTCAATTAAAATTGACACTTAACGAGGCTGTGTACCACCCCTGTTGAAATGCGAAATACGCCAATTGCCACGAGCTCCGTATCCTGTGCGCACACCGAAATGGGTTATGGGGAACGGCGAGGGGTCCACCCATTCCATTAATGGCACACCAGAGTTTCCATCGCGAACTATTAATCTACCGCAGCGCCATTCGATGACGAACCTCCTAAATTCATTGGCGTTCATAATACCTGGTGTTGGGACAGTTACCTACGAAGGTTTAAAGTCATCATTATAGTGTATTGCAGCGGCTATAAATTGTACTGCTTTGACTAGTATAGTACCTTGTCAGGTTTGGTTCTGCAGTGTCTTATAACGGATTGCGTATTTTCCCAACCGCCAAGGATAATCTCGTACATCGGGTCGATTTCAGAAGGGGCGGGTGTGAGACAGATGTGACAATTGTGCGGGCCACGGTATTCGAGTTCCAAGGAGCCTGCCGCAGCTGGACCGAACTTATATTCTAATTTGTCGGGCGTGTTGAACTCTGCTCCATCTGTGTGCCGGTAATTTAGTATAAATTATAGTGTTGGGTACATTTTGTTTTAAAGCGAACGTCAACAAACCTTCAATTTTCCAAGTGCCACTGGCACCCCAGCCGGTGCAGACGCCGACGAAAGCAATAGGGAAGGGCTCCGGATCGGACCAGGAGATGAAAGGAATGGCTTCCCCTTCGCGACCAGCTGAAATAACGCCACCGTCCCATCGCACCCAGAAACCACGGAATTCACCGCTGTTGAGTATGTTTGGTGTTTCAATTTCAACCTTTTCCGGTTTCGTTCTATTTCTTCTGATCACACTTTTAGTATTGCCCCAGCCTCCGATAAATACCTGAAATAGTTCATGCATTACGAATAAACTTAAAATAATATTTATAATTATAAGAAAATAACTGTTTATAAGAAAATAACTGGGTGATTTTCGTGTTCAGTTATAAATTTTATTGTATATGTTAGAATCTATGGGTTTTATAAAATGTTATACTTTATGCCTTGCGGCATCCGTAATTTACTTTTGCTGTGGTAACTCTGCTTTCTTACTACATTGTATTATGTGTGAAATAAATAAATTGCAAATTTTAGAAAAACTATTTGGAACTTTCGCTGATGTTACAAGTAATAACATAAGTTTTTATTTATTTAAGAAAATCACTAAATTCACGCGGTGGAAGTCGTATTTTACAGCAATTAATAGATATATAAGTATATTCATATTTTCATAATGCTGTAACATACCTCATACATGGGGTCAGATTCCTGAGGGCCCATCGTAAGTGCGATGTGGGCGTCATTGGCAGCTCTGATCTTGAACTGCACAGAGCCGCTGGAAATGGGGAAAAATTGGTATTGAAGATTGTCATCGGTGGATACATCTGGAAAAATAAGACAAAAAAAACATAGAATAAAAATCTAAATTTTTTTAGGTTTCTTTTCTTTTTGTTGTATAAAACATTGTAAATAAAGTAAAATTTAAACTTTATTCATGTAACCTTATGGCGTTTTGCATAACATTGACAGAATGCGTAACGGGAACGGGAATAATATTATACGATAATATAATGTAGTAAATAGTAAGTAACCAAACGTTAGGGCAGTACAGCGTCAGCCAGCCGGTAAAAAAAAAATAAACGTACTTAAAAAGGTCGAATAAAAAAAACTAAATTTCAATTATGTTTCTAGCCTATTTATTGTGACTTTCTAACTAACAGTGTACATATATACAAATGAGAAGTTGTTTTAAACGCTTTCAAACCTTAACCATAAAACCGCGATCGCAATATTTTCCTAATTTATTTGTAAAGGAACAGCGACTTAATATTCCGTCAGGATATTTTCCTTTAGACCTCTTATAAGGTCACTGTATAAAATTAATAGCCTGCAAATAGCCTAGCGGTAAGTATTCTAACAGCATTTCTAAATATAGTTTAGAGTTGGTATGCGGCTATTGGCTGGTAAGAGCCGCAGTGCGCCGTGCGCACCCACAAGTTTTACAAATGACTTGATTCTTGGTAGTGCTAATGCTTATTGACATTGTAAGCACACGGCTTAAGTTTTTTTTGAATACGAATACAATTAGTTACTTTAGGAATACTTTAGCAAATCATGGTAGCCTTCTTGTTCTTTATAGCTTTATCCCCTTCTAGAAGCAGGGTCCGCTTACATTGCTGAGGATGTGGCTGTGAGGCGAGTTAAGATGACCGATTGCCATCTGACGTCATCCTCGGAACCACTCTGTTTTCTACAATTCTTCTCGAAATTAATAAAATTAAAGAGGGGGGTAAAAGTCAAAATCCCTCCCGAGGCTACCTCGCGAGGCTGCTCGTACCTTCAGAACACGGCTATTAATATAAAACACTTAACAGTTAAACGAAATCTCTTCTGAAATGGATAAACGGCATTCAGAGACGGATTTTCTGACCGGGGACAGAGTCCTTTCCAATAATTAAAAAGTTCTTTTTATATTTTTAGTTTGTCTGAAAAATATTGAACCCCATCGAAATTCAAAATTGATTTTGTTCTCAGCCTACTTCTGACTGCCAGCTGTGACCATACATTATATCAAACCAAAACTATAACCTTTTTCGTTAATTACTTTACATTAATAAGAAATTAAGTTATGTATTTGTTATTAAACAGCTCACACGTTCAAACTTATTTTCGTTATATCAAGTAATTCGTTGAACTGAGGTTTGTTATGTTGAGGTTAGGTTGGTCTAAAATTCGTTATAAAGAGCTAAAAGAATAGTTTTATTCACCTCAACATTATTTTTTATTGTTTTACGAACAAAAGCTTGTCGAAACATGTCGCGACATGAATTACATACTATAAGATTAAGAATTATATATTGGTGAGAACTTTATATAAAGGTTTTGGGTTGATAAAATTCGTTAATTGGAGATATGAATATTTTTTCTTGATAGTTGAAAATTTGTTATAAAGAGATTGTTCGTAAAAAATGTTCGCATTGTAAAGGTATATTTTATATTGACTCTTATGGACAATTCAAGGGGATTACGAAGGACCACATCTAAAAAGTCTAAGCAACACATACAAATTCAAATTTTACAATGTGTTTTCGCATTAAATCCTTAGTTTTCTTATTTATATTATTTTGTAATGCTTTTTTGGTATTAAACAACAATTGTTATTTTAATAATCTTAATTAAAAATAATTACGAGTAAGTACTGTATGTAAGTAGCACAAAGTAAGGTGCCTAATCGACTAAACTTAAAGTAAAATTAAATGGTTGTACAAAAATTGCATAAATTAAAACAAAGTGTGGCCTCCTCTGTTGAGATCTTGCTCGCACCGATTAATCATAGAATCGATGAGACTGTTACTGTTATCCTGCGGCAATTGCTCCCAGTAAAATTTAAGTAAGTTTATATTGTTCTTCTGTGTCGGATTTTGTATCCTATTTCTAAAGCCAATAACTCTAAAAAAATACTTCTAACATATATTTCTTATCAGAAACACGTTCTTTTTGACACATTCCGAAAATACATATTTTTTTGATTATCCTAAAAAAAAAACATTAACTTGCAAGATGTTTCGATTTTTTTTTGATGATATTTATGATAGATTCATGCCGCTAACAAAGCATGCGTGTACATTTTAACAAAGATTGACTTATGTATTGCTTTTAAAAGCAAGAAAAAAAAAATCGAAATAAACTACGTACTTACAACAAATGAATACAATTTTAAATCAATAAGAATCGTAATTTGTGAATTAAATTGATTGTGACAAAACGTGGAACAACTAACGGCTGCTCTGGTCGCCCGCGGACAAGAGTTACAAGTTCTAGAAGCTGAGCTGGCCGTCCTAAAAAGCTATAAGGATGACTGCGAGCTGTTGAAGGCCCAAGTTGAGCTTTACAGGTATATTTGGAACTGTCTTTCAGTCTTTCAATATTACAAATAAAGATTTGAGTAAACTCCACTTTAAAGTAAGAGAGGAGAAGGAGTAAGAGAGCTGAAACTTATTTTAACGAAAATTATTCAGAACACGTCGGCAAATAATTGTCTGTTATTTCATATAGTTGTGAATTTTCCAGGAGCGACTTCGAAGCAGAGCGCGAGTCTCGGGAGAAAATGGCGAGTGAAAAGGATCAGACAGACGAAGCGTCTCCAGATAAAACGCAAAAGAACAATGAACCGAACGACACCTGTAGAATCACATAGCTTACATGAAAGATTTAATTGTCGTTATAAATATTAGATTTTAAAAGAGGAAATAGCTGCATTTTAGAGCCTCTTTTAGAATCTAAGCCTTCATTTGTACGAGAGCTTTTTTAACGGGCGTTAAAAAAACGTTCAAATAAAACGATATGTTCACACGGCAGCGTTTTTATAACGCGAGGCTTTTTTGTCTAGCAACGTCGTATTGTCACCGCTTTTTATATACACATATAAGCTATATTATAAATTCAAGGACGCCAAATAAGGGCCAACGCCGAAATTTAACGCAACGCTGACACTATACTAATTACGTCGTGAACACGTGTGCTCCCAACGAACGACCAAAACTAACTGAACTATTTTTCGATCGCGAGGTGACGCGGACAGAACAGCGTCTGTCTGGTCCGCTGGTATAGAATATTTTAATACTTTATAAGCCACCATTATAAAAATAGTTACTTAATATCACAGATACATATTCATAGATTTTCCATGGATATAATATGTATTGTTAAAAAATGTTAAGTATTTATCGAATTCGTTATTGTGACATAATTTATCGGTATCGGCTTGTTAAATGGCCAAATTAACGTCTCAAGCTCGCCATTGCTTAGAATGTTTGAAGGTAGCGCTAATGTGGTGGGGGTGCCTGAGATATAAATTTCATTATTTTAAGTCCCGCGGTTTTCCAGATTTCGTAATGGTTGGCCTTTCGCTCTTATATTACATATATAGATAAAAATTATTCTGTATTTTAATCCACGGCAAAACTAATATCTATTAAACTTTCATTAAAATTTGTCTAGCTTTATAAACTGATTGGAAGATCAACCGTTAAATGCAATAAAATTAAAAAAAATAATTTTATGAGTTAGAAAGATAGATTTCGAAGTTCAAACGGAAGTGCTATCGCAGTTGGCTTCTACCCGAAGTGTAATAAAATTTTCCTCTGCATATTAATCACTTTATGGACATCCGGTGTTGCGTTTCCGCAGGATGCTTGCAATTTTGCGAGCGTGCCAGTGTTTCATGCATATCATGAATTTCCGCAAAGTAACACCAGATTCTAGCAATTAAGTAACAAATAGTATTAAGGTTTTTTTCATTGTGTATGCAACGAAAAGCTGCTCTCGCTTATGATTTACTTCTCATTAAAAAAAAATTAAAACAAAAATATTTACGAACTTTAACTCATCTCATCAAAAATCTTTGTAAAATAAAAAAAAACAACAAATAGCCGTGTTCAGACTCAGATTGCGGAAAAAGTAAAAACTTAAAACAATAAACAAGAATCGTATGGCGTCATACATGACTTTCAATTCAATAAAAAAGACAATCTATATATATAAACGCGAAAGGTCAACTAATATGTAAATCTCGAAAACCAATTTGCATAATATAAATTATATATATTATAGAATAATATTAATGCTTTAAGAGCACCGTGTTATGAGGGGGAGGAGGGTACAGCATCCTCATCTTGTACCGTCGATCCCTTACTTAAATGTATATCTTATTCTCGGTATCGTATATGTTTTATTTATATACGCTACTTACAATAAAATATCAAGTATTAAAATTTTCAAGTTTTAACGGGTAATTCCGGTTACAACTGGATTCACATATGTATGTCTAATGTCATAAGGAATTACACAAGCTACCTTATTTTTAGAAAAAATGGTTAAGGAAAAAAGGCTTAAAAATTCAAGATTGAATTAAACGCAGACAAAGCCGATGGTTACAGCTTGCGAAAAAATATTTCTGTACAACGCAACGGCAAGAAGTTCGCGTTTGCAGCGTCTAAATTCATATTATGTTAAGTATATTTTATTTGAGCTCGGCCGCCATTTTTTTCTATTAGTAACTGGATAACGGGAACTGAACGTTGAGAAAAATTGAATTTATTATCAGAATTTATAAATTAAAATGAACTGTACAGCTACTGTACAGTTAATTTTAAATTGTACTGTATTGCAATTATTATATAGTTTTGTAATTTAAGAAAATAATTAGTGCACCAGACATATTTTATGTTATATTTTTTTTTAATTCGATTTGTTATGCTTGAACCACATATACTTTCATTTGAATGATAATTTCAATGAACATGTAGTGTGGCCAGGGACTTTGTGTAGCTACGCAAAGTTTTGTAGAACTTCAAGGACAAAAATGTACAAATACTTTGAGCTAAGTCTGGTCTGGTTCGAATACTATTATGACTTCATACATATATACATACATATTACTTAAATAGTAACTATTATAAAATATAAATATATGGTTGTAAAGTGTAATAAATCAAGAACCACCTTACGGACATCATGGAATTTTTAATACCCTCATTATGTAAAAGATGGCCGTGGGAACGAATACGTAATAACGATAAGGGGGCTATTAATCCTTTCGGTTGAAAATTTTAGGCTCTATTTAACTAAGTGGATTTTCAAAGCCATATGTTAAAGCTTCAATAGCCCAGCGATTGAAAAGACACCTGGTGCTAACCTGACGTAACTGTGGTAGTGATACACACACACACACACTCCTAACACAAGCTCTTAATTTGTGCTAATTATGAGAGAAAAGAAGAATATTAGATACATCTAAAAAATATTCGTGATATTCTTTTAATGTACCTTTATGTGTATGTGTGCGCGCGTGCGCGTGTGTTTGTGTGTTGGTGTGTGTGTTTGTGCTTGTATGTATTTTAAGACTCGTAAAACCTTTACTTTTCACGATTATATTGATACATATGTCAACGTTTGCAGCAAACAACAGATAGCTACTATAGAAACCTCATTAATATCGTCTATAGATTTTTCCTTTTTCCTCATTTTCAACATTTCATTTCGTATCATACACCACAATGAAGAATTAAAGAATCACTTCATAATCATTAGTATAATATTATTTTGAATGTATTTATAATACCAGCTGCGAGGGTAACTTCTTCCGTGTTGAATTCAATCATTCTGTTCAACTTGTTTGTAACAAAAAATGACGGACTTTCATCGTAGACCTTCTCAGTCTATCTCATTTCACTGCACTGCATCGCACTGTACTGTACTGTACTGCACTGTACTGTACAGTACTGTACTGTCTAAAACTTTGTCATAACGTTATATGAGCGCCGATTTCTGATGAAATTACAATTCAAGCCGCGGACTAAAGCTAGTTTTACTAAAGAAACTTTGGTGTATTAGGAGGTTACCTTAATATTACAAATTTTTATTAATGATCGCAAGGAGCGCCAGCTGGAAGCTCCAATTTACACGTTTCAACTTGAAATTCAAAGGTGTCGTCGGAATAATAACTTTTACATTAAATATTCTCTCGAATTCATAAAAGATTTTTATTTTATTTTTACTTTTTCTGGGAAACATACAATTTTTAAATGACTTATACAATTAGAACAAATAACAAAATCATAAATCAGTAAAGTTTCCACAAATACGAAATCATACAGAGACAAAGTGAAAGGAAAAAGAAAATACAGATCCAGACAATTTTTATTGTTATTATGACAAAATCGATAACAAAACATATTAATATAGTATTTAGACTTACAAACGGGTACAGAAAACAAGCTAATTTGTATCTTAATTCTGAGTCAGGTACACTCACATTGTAAATTACTAAGAAGAAAGGAAGAATCTAATATATGATTGAAAATGTTATATAAAAATAGTTCATCTTATATTTCTACATACATAGGTACGCTTCATGAATAAATGTTTGAGATGTCTATGACACAACTGCCAGCTCTAGAAAGCAAATGTTTCAAAAACTTGTTCTGCAGATTTTCTATTTCTTATACGGTGAATCCTAAACAACGGCTCCTTACTCTAGAATAGAAAGAACAAAGCTGTTAAAAAGAAGGATTAAGGTTGAAGAATTCTATAAATTCTTTGCTAACTTTTAAAATGAAACCAAGCATTCGGTATGCTTTTGATGTAGTCAATATGACATGCGAACGTTAACTTTTGATCCAGGTACACCTGGTAAACAAGTCCTTAACTTCCGGAAATCTTGCAAAATCGGATTGTTTTTTCCTGGTAAAGGTTATTACATTTTTTAATAAAGGTTATTATATACTACACTTTTTAATATTTAATTGAACTAAAGTTGCCTCGCAATTTTTAGAGAGATTGGCAAGATCAGTCTGAAGCAATAATCAGTCTGAATTAATAAATATAAAAAGTTTGAGATCGCATAGATATATGTATGAAAGTTAAAGAATTTTTCCACCATAATTGATAAAGAGATAAAATAACGGCGGTCCAAGATGGAAACCCTGTGCGACACCCTAAAATATCGCCACAAATGAGGAGCAATAGCTTTTGATGGCTACTGCCTGACTACGATCTCTTAAGTATAAAGCCGAGCCGAGCCAAGTCGACGAAGAAAATCACCATGGATACCAAAAACATTGAGTTTCTATTAAGAAAGTTTCTGTTAAGAATTAATATAGAATGGGATATCCTGTAGAAAGCTTTTGAATAATCTTTGTAAATAATATCAACCTAACCACCACCATTCATAATAGAAGAAACATAATCTGCCGGTGTTCGGAAAAAATTTAAAAGTTTTTTGATACACTGGTAATGTAATTGGGTACTTTTAAAATTCTTTTTTTTTAAAAGAATATTAAGAATACTTTTTAGGTATGTCTAATATTCCCTTTTCCCCTCCTACTAAGCTTAAATTAGAAGTTTGTATTAGGAGTGGGTGCGACAATACCCCAACGGCGGAGGGGTTTGAACCGGGTACCTTGCGGATTTCAGTCCATACCAATATGATTACCAATGGAATTCCTTAACGTATTACAGTTCGGCTGAACTGTACAATGACTTCAGCACATCAGTAAGTGTCTACTAAATCGTATGAAACTACTATTTATTTTTTGCTTTTTAGTTCCTCGCCTTTTTGTTTTTGAAGGTTTCGGTTTTCTTTTTATTTAAAAATAATTTATGTAATTTATTGTTAAATCCTTTACACTTTTAGTATTTACGTTATTCACTTACATTGTATAATTTAAATTAAATTTATGCGAATTTATCGAGGCGTGTCTGTCTCTAAGTTTAGAGCCGACATGTTTGTTTATTGAATACGTTTCGCAAATTTATAACAATATTAAATCTCTTGCTGTTTTTGTAACGAGAGACGTAGGTTTATAAGCAGTTTATGAATTATTAATAACATTCTCGTGATTACATATCAGTTATTTATTAATACAGTACATAAAGCACGTTAAGTATTTATAGAAATCTATACTAATATATAAAGTTATAAAGTTTGCTTACTTGTTTGAACGCGTTAATTACAGAAACTACTGGTCCGATTTCAAAAATTCTTTCAGTAGATAGCCCATTTATAGCGGAAGGCTATAGGCTGTTACGCTAAAATTGATTTTTTTACCTAATTTTATGCGGACGTAATTGCGAGCACATCTAGTCCCAATATAAATACCGCTGTTTATTTATCAATAAAAAAAGATATAACGCTCTTTTTAAATAGGTTACTATTAGACATAGAGATATGAAATTTTCCATATTCATAGAAAATGCTAAAAACTCACTAGAAAAGCAATTTTTAGTTATATCGAAAAGAAATTTAGAAGTTATTTAACAAATACGTTTATCGCGTATCAGATAAGGAACCGTACTATATAAGCGTGTCTTGACACGCTCTTGGCCATTTTATTTATTATAAAACGCATTATATACGAATTCGACCGCGTTGAATAAAAAAATTATTTAATGCCCAAAATATTATCTGTTACTTAAATATTTCTACGGAATATGTTACAATAACTCTACAAATGTAGAGCATATTGGCAGCTTGCTTAATGCAGCAGGAAAGCAATAACAATGGACATTGTAAAATCTTAGGGTTTGTTTTGTGGAAACCCTAGACTAGACTTTTACTAGACTTTCTATTGCGAAAACTTGTAGCTCGTTAACGTGGTCGAGTGCCTCATTATCCACTCTTTGAAGAAGTTGCTCGTATTTTCTTGTTTATTAAACAAACTATTATTATAAACAATGGATAATTTTACCTCATTACAAGCCGTTTTCCCCGGCTTTTGCTGAAACAGAATAATTTTTGTATATCTCTCTAGTTATATATCTCCTACGTGGTGTTGGATCCATTCAAGGATTGTATAATTAAGTTACGATAGTATTTGATTTTTATTTTAATTCCTTGATGGCTTTTATCACATCGAGACTAGGTTTCCTACTTTCGTCGTAGTTCTTTATATAACCAGGTTGTCAGAAATAGATCGCTGGTTAGCGATAAGGCCGCCAGTTTGTACTTTCTTATTCTTAAATCTGTAGTATTATTTTGTTCGCTTCGTTGAATAAAAGTCTGTTCTATTCTAAAGTAATATTAAGGTTTAAAATTTAAGTTTAATAAAAGGACTTCAATAGTACCTAAGGTGCTCCTTTTTAGAATAATCGAATAGGCAATTTTAATTCGTTATAAGTAATGGTACTTGAATAATATCGAGAAAAATGTTGACAATATGAAAGCGAATAAATGAAATGAGAGCCGAAAATGTGATAAGAACTTGATCCGTAACAGTACTCGAGCTGAACCCTGAAGCGAAAGCAACCTTAAATGATAGACATATGCCGTCGCGGACTTTTATTTGAAACTTTGGAAGCGATTCTGTCATACACGATTTTTGCCAAACATTAACCATTTACGCAGCGCACGCTGCGGAAGTTCTAAAATGGGTCAACAACCTTCGATTTCTTAACACTCTTCATTGATGCTTCGCTTCTATTGATCTTAGTGTGATGATATATAGCCTTCCTCGTTAAATGGGCTATCTAATACTGATAATAAATGAAATAATTTTTCGAATTGGATCAATAATTCCTGAGATTATCGCGCTAAAGCAAACAAACAAACTATTCAGCTTTATACATTAAAATATAGATAGATTGGGTTGGCTTGAGTTGGATGAATTCAGGCATTAAATTGGCTATCATAGGTATATACGTCCGTGCGTCATATAATCCTTTATATACATATTTATTTATTACTAGTGAACCCGGCAGACGTTGTCCTGCCTAAAGGTTAGATTATTTAATCCCTTTCCCTTTCAATAATAAAAAACAGGATTCAAAATGGCTCAGGCGTTTTTGAGTTTTAGCGAGACCAACGAACAACGATTGATTTTTATTTATATAGATTTATATCTATATCTACAAAGTAACGCCTATCAGTAGCTATCAAAAAAAAAATATTCGCAACGATTTTATTGCTAATGAAATAATTTACATTATAATAACTAAACCAGCATTTTTATAAAGGAACGGAGACAATGAGAACTACACCGCCATCTATGGGTCACTTGCCAAAGCGATATGTAATTAAAAATGTCAAGTTTTCCGTTATTCATCATAGATGGCGGTATGACGAGAACGTACGAGCTATCGTTGTGTTTTATAAATTGTATATATAGACTGACGAATGAAATCTTGTTGTTCTTCTGGTTGGCATAAAATCATGAAATTATTAATAAGATATTAGAAATTGTAGCATAAACATAAGAAAAAGTCTAAAAGCTGAAAATCCGTTGTTCATCAGCATCAGTGTGTTTTTTTCTATCTGTTAATTTATCCGTCAAGACCCTTTTTCTAAGAAATGTGTAAAGATATAAAATTTAAATTAATACCAAGTACTGAGGTTTATTTGGATGACAGCTCCTAGTTAAAGAAAATTTTGCTAAGAGTTTTTATTAGAAATTAATGTAATGCAAGCCTTTATAATTAATTAAAGTGCTAACGATATTCGACCTTAGCGTGGCAAACCAATTTCTTGGTCGTCTATACATAACAAATACATATAACGAACTAGTTTTAGATGTAATAAATCCGAAAACTATTACTAGTTATATCTGTCATACTAAAGTAGCCATAAATCTATTTAAGCATCATGATTAAGAAATATGGCTTTTTTATTGTTAACAAATCACTCAGGGATCTCACCTTGTGTGAATTGGTAATGCAGTCGTAGATCGGAACGCTTTATTAACCCAAATACATATGTATGTTATTTTTTTTTAAGACCAGGCTGTTTTATCTTTAATATAGTCTTCGACTGAATGATATACCTCAGGAGAAAGCGCGTTTTAACAGATCTAATTATAAATATATTCAAATTCTTGTAGTAAACGTCTACAAGGTACGATCCAGTATGATCCGGGTTTTAAATAATTAATTAAGATGAAAATAATCGCGAAAGTTTAAAATGTGTTATAAAGGTCAATAGTTTGACGATCGCTTGAAGGTAATTAGTAATTTCCACAATTGAACATCGTTGCTAATTAAAGGTAACCAAACATATTAATCAATTTCAATTGATGAGAATCAGTTTGGTGATATTGGTACAAATTTTAAACAAAGGTTGTACTTTTTATTGATCCTTTTGGGGTGGTCACCAACAGTCACCTTCACTGCACGTGTTCCCTTCCTTGTTTGGCCAGATTGTTTACATTACGTTACACATTCGATGATGATATCCTTCTCCAAAAAGAATTTACAATAGTTCTTGACGAAATGATGTCGTCCATTACGTTGTAAATTGATAATTTGGGTTGATAGAATTTCACAGTACTTAATCCGAGTATGCTGCCAATTCAGTGACACTTCCAATCCTAGCCGCGTCTCAACCTGAACTGTTTCCTCGGTCCCGAATCCTCAGTCAGAGCTCGGTCCCGTTACAGCTGTCCCAGTCATTCATTCATGGTTGTCTCATATTGGAAAAAATGACAAACAATCTATGCTACTCTAATGCCGGAGTCAGATATACCATCATTTGAATGATCATTTCAATGGTCATGTAGTGTGGCCGGGGACTTTGTATAACTGCGCAAAGTTTTGTCGTACTTTGTAGTCTTCAAGGACAAAATGTACAAACACTGAGCTATGTCTGGCTCCGGCGTAATAATGCGGGTAGTTAACGAATTAAGGTACTGTCAGTTGCAAGAAATATACATATAAAATTAGTTCTAACCCGCGATTTTGTCCGCGTAAATTAGATGAAAAATTTCAGCGCGATGATGTATAGTCTTATAGCCTTCCTTGATAAACGGGCTATCTAGCACTGAAAGAATGTTTCAAATAGTAGTTCCTAAGATTGGCGCGTTCAAGCAAACAAACTCTTCTGCTTTATATACAGTATAGCTAGAAGTATAGACATGTGTTTTATGTAATTAATATATAAATAAATAAAAAAATTATAAAAGAAACCCCTTCAGAATCCAAACCTCGTCTTTTCTCTTAGGATGAAAGTCATAGTTAATATTCGGGATATAAAATTAAATTACTAAGTTTAAATTAATCAAATGTTAATTTGTTGATGTAATAACGTAAACTAATCCGCGGACATCACCTAGCTATTAAATAATCCCATGTATTTTCCAATATCGACAATATAAGATAGGTAATACATCAATGCTAAGACCGGGTGCTCACTGCACGTCCTGGATTGCGGCTGCTAAGCTGAGGGTACACGAGTTAACACCGTCTGCGGTTATTGTTGTCTCTGATATGTAAAGTGGTTAAATTTACACAGAGAATTATTGTAAATTTTATTATCATTTTATGTAAATATTAAAGAATTTAAAGTAAATATTAAACTGAAGGATCAACCAATGTCCCTTAAGCGCAAACATATCGACATGTATACCCATACTAACTTACGGTGCGCAAGCATGGTCTTCAAGACTGAGAAATCCCATCGTTAGGTTTGCTTTGAGGGCAACTGAACGTAGTATCCTACGGATAAAAGGAAAAGCCCACGTTTCCATTGGTATTAAATTTGCCAAACTAAAATGGGAGAGAGCGGGCCACATGAGTCGCATGCACCCGGACAGGTGGGCAATGGGACAAAGAAGGTCAACTAACAAAAAAAGTTGGCACAAAAATTTAAAATACTAAAAGGTGAATATAGTTAACACGAGCGGCACAGCCAGTTCTATATACATTAGGCAGCATCCTGACAGCTCGTAAGAACATACGAAACAGTCTTAACCAGAAAAAGCAAACAGTAAAGACTCTAGAAGGTGGATAGAATTAACACGAGCGGCATAGCTAGTTCTATATACATTAGAATCCTAACAGCTCGTAAAACATACGAAACAATCTTAACTCACATTTTTTCTAATCTAGAATAGAGAATAGTTTTCCGCGAGTCCATTTAAGTTGTAGTATCTTGAAAATAAAAATAATAAAAAATGGCGTGTCTGTCTCGAGTTCCGGGTCTTATGTTCTCAAGATAATTTTCTCTGGAGACACAAATGCTCTTGGCTATTGTCAGTTGCATTCGCCATAAAGCTGAGTGCACACAGACCCAATTATCTAACAAAATAGCATTTTTAATAGAGGGAGAGCTTAATTTAATTTGTAGTTCGTTATGTAAGCTGAGTGCACACCATCTATTATTTATCAAACTGGAACTCTTTTTGTAGATTACTAACGAGAAATCTAGTTATTACCACCTGTCTTGGGTTCCGTATCTCCGAAGGAATGAGGAACCCTTATACGAAGACTTCGTGGACCGTTTGTTTTCTGTCAAGACCCTTTTTCTCAGGAACGCGTAGACGTATAAAGTTGAAATTAATTCCAAATACGTCTGCGATTTGGAAGCTGTGAGAAAATCAATCCTAAGACTGTACGCAATCAAAAGATATGACCATTTATGTCACACATTTACAAAGGGAACCAAAACGTATAGGTTAGTTTGGTATAGACGTCAAAACAACTTGCGGTGACTTTTTCAAATGAAAAGAAATGTAATAACAAATTCTGTGTGTATGTATCTTAAAATAACCTAGTAAAAAGTATGTATTACGTGATGGTACGGAACCCTTAGAGTACAAGTCTGACACGCACGTGCCCACTTTATATAAGTAACAAGGACCAAATAGAGCAAGTGAATCACCCTCTAGTGAAAACTTTACCTACAGGATTCACTCTGAGTAAAATTTCTACTTTACCAACACCCATGGTCACCTGCACTACCAACAAGCTTAAAGATGCCTAGCCGGCCTTTAAGAAGTGAGTATGCCCTTTTCTAGAAAGGCCCTAAGTTGTACCAGTTCAAAATCAAAGGAGCTGGCAACCACTTTAATACGCTGAAAATAAAAAGAAATGAAATATGGTAAATAATATAAAAATTGACGAAGATGACGGCCAACCTCCAATAGTGGAGAGGCACACGAAGAAAGACAGAAGAAATATAAAAATATGGGCAGCCTTCTTATAATAAAACATACGTCCGATATACATATATCCCATTTGTACTTCAAATATTTATCCAGCATAAAGATGAAAGGAGACAGACCAGCTCAAGTAATCTTATTTGATAAACGTATGTTTATATTTGACATTCGATACTGTTTCCGTAGAGGAAGCAGCGTACACATTACCTTTGATCCGATCTCAGCTGGAGATATGTTATTTATAGAAAATAAATTATTTGTTTAGTTCTTAACCTCAATAGCTTAATAATAGAAAGTCGGATCCGGGCTGTCTTCTCTAGAAAAAATAACAGGCATTTTACCTCTGATCTGGTGTCTTTATTCAATATGTACTGAATCCTTATCTATCCTCTTAAACAATATTTTATATTTTTAAAAACAGCACCAGCAACATCTTCAATTCCCGCCAAATTCATTAATACAATTTTTCATTTTCTTCATTTTGACATATAAAGGCAACGAGCGTACAGCATACAGGCTAAGCAAAATAATTTTCATAATGAGTTTTTAGCATACCCTATCAACGTGGAAAATTTCTCTACGTCTAGTCTAGTCTAGTCGGGCATCGAGAGAGTGTTCATAATGGAGCTGGCTGACTGGGAAACCCCTTGAGTACTGTTTTTTTTTTCTATTTGATGTGCTAATAGAAAACATATAAAGTTGAAAAGTTTGTTTGAACGCGCTAATCTCAAGAACTAATTTCAAAAATTCTTTCAGTGATAGAAAGCCCATTTATCCAGGAAGGCTATAGGCTATATATCATTACGACAAAATTGAATCTAAT
The DNA here is from genome assembly GCA_024363005.1 of Charaxes varanes. Classification (NCBI taxonomy): domain Eukaryota; kingdom Metazoa; phylum Arthropoda; class Insecta; order Lepidoptera; family Nymphalidae; genus Charaxes; species Charaxes varanes. Next base: position 1,881,984 of record JANCMC010033613.1, read on the forward strand.
TTTTTTACCTAATTTTACACAGACAAAGTAAGGGGCCATCTAGTAGAGGTCGTGGCCTAATCAGTGGTCGGCATTTGAGTCGATCGCTAAGTTAAGTTGCACTGGCTGCGACCGGGTGATAGATGGGTGACCCATTCTAGACAACGAATTGATTTGTATTCTGTTGATGTCTACTCGAATAAAGAGTACATTTATTAATAAACGGTTAGCTTTACTAAACTTTATGAATTGTGAAAATGAAATATTTTATTTATATAGTATTGACTCTCAAAGGTAGGTATAATGTTGAATAAGTGCGAATTTCCTAAATATCAATTGCTAGAGAAATAAGAAATAAAATTTAGTTATTTGTAAATTTATTCTGACCAAAGCTAGTATCCAAACCACGATACAAATTTAAAGTCCAAAAGAAAAATGTACATTAAGATATATGAAAAATAAACAAGGAATATACACTTATTTCTTTGTTCATTCTTAGGGTTCCGTAGGTACTACAAAGAACGCGGTTGCAGCATTACACCGATTTTCCCTCGTATTCATTCGCGGATTAAAGCAAAGTAGTTTAGTTTCTCATGCACGCTATATAATAAATAAATCTTTGAAATGATTGATTGAAATGAAAATGTAGCGATATAAAATAAACTTCTCATCAGAAAAATCTAGACACATTGCCAGTTTATTTTTTTTAAATCTTTATTTAGGGACTTTTATACAAATCCAATACAAATGAAATTTATACATATTTTTGCCTGGCACAATTCGGCTTCGGTATTTCCGAACGGTTACGACTTAGGGGCCTTCAAGAAAAGAGCATACTCATTTCTCAAATGCCGGCAACGCATCTGCGAGCCCTCTGGTGTTGCAGTTGTGTTGTACAATTAAGTGAGAATAATAGGATATGTTATGTAAAAGTTATGATCAAAACATTTGTAAAATAGAGGTAGGATAATGTTGTCTATTTATATTCTGCATTCGTAATAAAAAGGATTGAATAAATATACACTTCTCTAATGACAGTTCCAGGGAAATTTGAGAAAATCTTTACATCGAGAAATTCGTTATATTGAGGTTACAATGTAATATGTCTTTATAATAGGAAAATGTTGAAAATACCAAAATCTTGTTTCTTTACTCTTAAATCTACTTTATGCTTCTTTTGCGATAAAAGGTCATTTTAATCGTTAATAGTATTAATTAGACAAACCAGGTGTTCGGGCTTATATTACAGTATCAGGCTATATAACATCACGCTAATATTGAATCTATATTTTTTACCTAATTTTACGTGGGTGAAGTCGCGAGCACAGCTAGTAAATATTATATAGAAAATACGTCGCCATGTTCCCGCAAAATATGCAGCGCTGCAAAGTGTATAAAGTTCATTCGAGGACAGACGACACTTGTTTTATTGCAGGCACCAGCTGCCGGCGTTAAGACAAATAACCAAATAAACAACTCTGCGAACACCAACATCCTTGTACATGAAACATGTTCTACTTGCATTTATATACTAACAGATACAGGATATGTGCGTGGTGTAAACAATTTCTAATATAGATGTAACCACGAAATAATATGACTTTATAAATTAATGAATCACCATTTCCTCCATTCCCATTACCCGATGATCCAGATGACCATGACCCACTTGATGATCCACCCGATGATCCACCTGATGATCCACCAGATGATCCTATATCTAAAATGTTTCGTAATCCATTTAATTATTTATAAATACTTTATCACATAGTAATTTATTAACCTACACAGATCGAAATATCTGTAATTGATTATTCAGTCGTCATTGGACGAAAATTTTCTTAAAAAATTAATAAAATTTCTAGAACAACTATTAAAAACATATTAATAAAATAATTTTAACAAAGTAGGATAAACTGCATAAAATCAGTGAAAATCATTGAATTAATATAAAAAATATAACTCACTGCTTTGCCCAATGGCGCCATCTATTAACGCTATTAAAAAGTATCGTGTTTAAGATCAAAGGTTTGATTATGATGGAAATTCAAATAAATTCAGTAGGTATATCGTTTATGTTTTACTTAATACGTTGACACATTTGGTTTTTTTCTATTTTATAGTAATATTTCAGTACAACTTTGGCCAAATTTTGTCAGCCAAGGATTTTTTTGATACTATTTTTGGCATAGAAACTGTGGTAATAAATAATAATAATAATATAATAATAATCGATGGGATCGATCTATTATCACTGATAGGTGTATTGCAGCCAATAAACCCGATATATTGTTGAGTGATCGATCAGCGCGCCGGGCAATGATTGTTGATATAACTGTTCCACAATCTTGAAAGGCGGGTCTTGACTGACAGACAACGAACTGATCCTAAAAGGGTTTCTTTTTTTCCTTTGGAGGTACATTGCCCCAAAATCAATTATATATAGAGACGATTGCAGAATAACAAAGTAGTTTGTTGCATAATCATAACTTTTTTTTCCGATAAAAAGTTCGCGGAAATATTTAAATACTTATCTAATGGCTATGCAATTTCTAAAACTTCCTAGAAGAATGAACATAAACCCTAGCAATCATTCTAATTTAGAATCTCATCAAGCAAATGAAAAAGTGAAGCACAAGATCAAATTAGGTACTTAATCAACTGATGCCTTGCTAATTAATCTGCCAGCAGTCTAATGAGGCTAAACACCGAAAGGATATAAGGGAGATAAACATTTTACTCAATTGCTGTATTATTTGTTAGGAAATGACATGCACAATAACGAGCTAAAATTTTCGGTATTAGATTTATTAAAATAGTTCTATTGTTAATTCTGAAAATGTCTCATTGGGAGTTTTATACCATTTAGCTCTCATAAAAATAAAAAAAAAGATTTATACGATAAAGAAGAGTAAATGTGAAAGTAAGGAAATTAGAGTGTAAGAGTAGTATACGATGCCTTACAATGGGTTTGTTTGAAAAGTATATTTTGTCTGAATATGAATGATTATTTATTATTGTACGAGTTGCATATAAAAGTAAGGATTTGTTTGAGAGAAAAGACAGGTTAAGGTCGGACCAGTAGTTCCTGAGATTTGCGCTTTCAAGTAAACAAACAAACTCTTTAGCTTTATATTTAGTATAGATTCAAGTAACCTTTTACACACCACTTTCTAGCTCAGCAAAACACTTTAGAATCTTCAAATATTTAAAAGCTACCAATGATTCAAAAGAGTTATAATATAAAAAATAAATGAGATAAAGATAGTACTGAGTTTATGTTATATAAATTAAAATTTAATTTTTCTTTATAACGACATGAAACCTCCTTTAAGTGTTATCTTTACATTAATTTCAGTTCGGCAATCGCCAACGTCCATACCACGTTGAATACACCGGTTCTCGTCCGATCACCGAAGTTAAGCAACGTCGGGCGCGAATGTTATTTATTTGTATTGTAATTTGGTTTATTATTAATTCTTGTAATTTTGCATGCCCTAAAAGTGGCAGATTGAGATAAGTCCTCAAAACAATGTACCTAACACCCTATGTACCTACAATTACGCAAATAAATATTTATGATTATGATGAAGGCTATAGCTATATACAATCACGCTAAAATAGAATCTATTTTTTTTACCTAATATTACGCGGACCAAGTCGCGGGTACAGCTAGTAAAAAATAAGAAGTACAGCACTGCAGCGATTTTGTGTCGCGATCTCAAACCCAAGCATATGAAGACTTTAGAAAAGTGAAAGAATTTTTCAAATTGGTCCTGTAGTTTCTGAGAGTTTAGCGTGTTCAAGTAAACAAACTCTTCAGCCTTATATATTAGTATAGATATAGACTAAACCCTACAGAGACGCATAAAAAAGTGATTCAAGAGTGAGTCCATGTATGTATATATACACATCTATTTTTTATATATACTACTGGCACTCAAACATAAATAAATAAGCACCTAGGCAGAGTTTCTTCATCAATGCCAAATGTATTTTTCGTTACGCCCAAGCCAAGTTTCGCAGGTAAACAAATAGAGGTACTTTATAGGGTCTATCTCCCGGCGTCAGGTTATCGGGACACAGCCAAATCTCTATCCCTTCAGGAAGGTTGATTCCTGCAGGAAGTGAAGACATTTCGTCGGGGCAATGGGGCGGGACGATTTATGTACTGTGAACGTTTGACGAATTCACTTCGTAGGGTTGAACCCTTAACCCTCGGATAAGACAGAGGTGATGAGGGTATTCAATAGTTGGAATGTACTCATTTTTGTGATAAATTAGGTCAGTGCAAGGTTTAAAACGACTGATAAATACGATTTTTGTATTTCAATGGACAAAATGGCAAGGGATTCACATTATTTATTAAGCAGGCGCAGATCGACGACTATGAGGGTAGAATTTCAAATTTTGAGGAAATGTCCTGTGGCAGTTTATAGCTGCAGGTATTAGTTCGAACAATTCCTCGGAAGGTATGAGATAAAACTTTCATAGAAGTAGCAGTAGCGGAATGATAATCCAATTGGGAATATTAATTCGCATAACGGTACGAACTGGTCCGATAATTTGCCGCGCTGGTGATTAAATGCACGAGTTGTGAAGCGGGTTAGTTAGTTAAATAGGTCGGTTTTGCATCTCAGAAGTCGCTATCAATTAATATTGAAATTTCTTAACTTGTATTCCTTTAATGAAATTAATATGCCAACTGTACTTCACAAACCACTGGCCATTGATATCCCAATGGTGGCCCGTTGGCGCAGTGGTCAGTGACTCTGCCTTCTGCTCCGGGGGCCGTGGGTTCGACGCCCGCCTCGAGTCTGGGTGTATTATCTATATGTATGAATTTATATATTTCTATAAAAAAATGTTTATTTATAACAGGCGTCTGTTACACAGGCATTAAGTTATCTGCTTTAGGAACAAACGTCAGTGTGTCATATAGTCCTGTATATATTATTATTTAATGGTAGAAAGGGCCTTTTATACCAATGGCTAAGTCCGTAATTTACACTGTTCAAACTTCAATTTCGCTAAGTGCTCGCAATCCTTCTACGCTTACTAGAATGTTATGCATAACTCTTGTCATACTAGAGGGTTTGGCACGAACATTTTGATACGAAGAAAGTCGACGAGTCGACTACTAAGGATAACAATGTTCGTGCTAGGCCCACAACGGCCTCTTAGCTTCAACGCCAATTGTCTTACCATTCATTAAAAGCGTGACACGTCTAAGACCTGCCTCCTGTGGTACCTCTTTCTCACTTAAGAACGGTTTAAAGTGGCGGCAATGCTGTTAAGCGATGGTATTGTTGTCACGTTTCGTTCGGTTTGTGAGAGTTTCCCATGGCCTAAATTTTTCTTTAATGGCCTTCAACGCATCTTCGAGCTTTGGTGGTGCAGATGTTCATGGCCTTCGGTAATCACTGAGGTTATGAACCGCCTGTTGGATTACTCCTTGTAATATTATATATATAATATCTTTAGTATTTACATCTAACACGATCTTTTTTTTCTTGTCTGTATCATGTTATGCAATGTTGTTTGGCATTGTGTATTAATATTATATAAAATTTATCGACATTGAACTTATATCTAACGGCTACAAAAACTAACTCGTGCTTCTTTCTGATCCAAAGTATTCGGTTTCATATTAAGCTAAGATTCAAACTTGCTTCTAAAATAATATCTACACTAATAAGAACTAACAAGTTTAAGGCTAATATTATATTGTGTATAATACTCATATTATATTATATATAATACTGATATTACACTTTGTGTATACTAAATAAAATAAACAGCTGTAACTTATGAATTAAGTATATCACCATTTGCGGACACGTATGTCGCAAGATGATTTAATCAATGAAGCGGTCCGAGCTAATCCGTGCGCTATCTCTGCCCCACTTCCAACAATGGCTGATTGTCCACGCGCTCGACTCGACGATACCGAAGCAAATATTGTCCCACCAAATTAGGATATTATTGCTTCGCTTCGTGATTCTGAATATAGTCCTTAATATACTTAGCTAGATGGAGTACATTTGCGTATCTTAATTTAAAAAAGAAACAAAGAGTGGAACCATATTTACGCGTTTGTTTTCTTTTAGGTTGCCAGTAGCAACATTCTTCATACTGTAAACTTTAGTTTAAACGTTGAAGTTGAAATAAAAAAAGGCAGCCGCCAAAAGCATTGATTGTTGGAAGTTTTAACACTTCATGACTTATCTTTGGTCTTGACTGATGCTTATCTCCTAGTCAATCGCTAACAGCTAGTTAAGCGACTCTTACCGCGGCCAGGTGGTTAATGAGTGACCCATTCCAACATTAGTATTCAAATATCCGATCTTCTCTGTGTTTAGGAAGGCACGTAAACCTGTGGTTCCTAATTAATGTCACTGAGTGATATTAGTCGTGAGATTGAGAGGATTGGATACAGAGCTATCGACGCCGACCCGGCAAACGTTGTCCCGCCTGAACGTTGGGTTGCTTACTATTTACTATATTCTATTATCCTATAATATTATTCCCGTTCACTTTCCCAATATTTTCGTACCAATCAGATAGCCATTTTTAAGTATACAAATCATATCCTAACAATTTTGGTACAATCGTTCGGTAGTTATGCGCATAGGTACATACATACATTTTGAAAACTCGTTATCTATATATATAAAAATGAATTGCAAAATGTGTTGGTAAGCGCATAACTCAACAACGCCTGGACAAATTTAATTAAATTTTTTTTTAATGTTCGTTGAAGTCCAAGGATGGTTTTTACGGCGAGAAAAATCGAATAATTTCCGGCAAACCCCTAAAAACAGACCTTTTCTTTTTCCCTGCAAATTGTCTATGCTTACGCGAAGGAACCATAAACAAAGAGCAGAATAAAGTGTCCATCATTGGCTTTGCTTTATCCCGAGCGGACAGTCATTCCCTATGAGAGAAAGGTTTCGCTTTGAGTTCGCAACTCAATGTCAAGTTTGAAATATGTTTTACTTTTAACTGACATTAGAGCATAATCTAATTCATATCCTTCACTCGTTTCGTGGTGTATACAGCCTTTGGCTTGCTATACACTTCGCTTACACCTTACTATGATCGTTAGTGGCATTTCGAGGCTGGTCTATTTGCTTAATTAAAATTACATTTATATGTTGTTTGATGGAACATTGTAAGATTTTTCCTGTGAGGCTGAATTAAAGAACTCGCCTTAACACAGTCTTAATAGTAAAATGTTTACATGTGTGCGTAAATCGTTTAGCATTGGTGTGCGAGCGCATGTGGTTTTATTTTATCAATTTAATATACATTTAAACCATTTCATACTCCTCTGTTCGTGCAATTTACGATTTCTTTTCTTTTTTTCTATCTATCTAATATAATAGAATGGGTTCAATAAAGAAATATAGCAGAAATAATTAATAAGAAAGTTAGAGACAAATCGTAAGATTTTTTTAAAATGTTTTTTCAGTTATCTGTTGAAATATGTTATATAAGTATGATCGTTCGTAAAGCCATCTGAGCATCTTCCGCCTAGACATAAACTATCTTGGCAAGTCTTTGAAGTATAAATTAATATTAAAAAAATAAAACTGGCAGGCCAAGGCACTGGTGGGGTGATGATTTAGTTTCTCAGAAAAAATTATAATGGAACAGGAAAGGGGAAACCCATGCCTTGAATTATGTGTCTTAGAAGTGGGATACAGTAATTAATGAATTAAAGAGAGTGAGTTGATATAGTACACCATATAATCATAACCATATGTTTCAAAACATATGGTTAAAACATTAATGCTTCAAATCTAATTTAAATAACCTAACATACAAATTTACAGGCATAGGATTTTAGGAGTCTTAATAATTTACAAATTATACAGAAAAATCAAAAAAGTGATGATATTGAGAACTCTTTAAAAGTTCAAGTGTTTTTTCTCATGCCTTGTTTGTATAGGTCTTTAACCAATTAGTATTTCTACCAATATGTAACTTTTAGGCCGTTCACATACAAATGGGACTAAATTCAACTTTTATAGTTCGTGATTAATAATCTATACTTAATATAAAAAGATGAAGAGTTTGTTTGTTTGCTTGAACGGGCTAAGCTGAGAAACTACTAGGCTGATTTTAAAAATTCCTTCAGTGTTAGATAGCCCACTTATTGGGGAAGACTAGTGGCTATATATATCATCACGTTTATTTTATTCACTTTATTTTACGCGGACGAGGTAACGACTGGTAATTTATTAAAGGAGAGAATGTAGAGATTTTTCGATCATAATGTAGAGCTCTTTGTGTGTTAAAGTATTAAGTACCATACCTACCATTCAAAATAATTTGTATGAACAAAAAAAAGGGGAAAAATGTTTCATCGTATGCATTTTTTTTAAATATTTACAAGGTCCTTACAATAGTATAATTTTTACGGTTAAGAAAACGTTACACTAAGACTAATATCTTGCAACAAATAAGCTGAGGGGCGTACCTTTTTGGGCATCTCACTGTGTACATATAATTTATAAGGTTTTTTTTTGTTTTTATGTTTGTATTGTAGGTATATTTATGTACAGTGTTTTATCCCAAATAAAACTGTTTCTTCTTCTTCTTCTTGCTAGCGTTATCCCGTTCTAATACGATATGTACTGTTATTATTTATCTTCGTTACGAGAGCTTCTCATGATTGAAGTTCGACTCTTCCCATCATGAGCAATGACTCCTAACAAGGAGAATCCTGCAGCCCATCAGCAAGTGTCTGGCTGTACCTATTTCCTCACTACAGAGATGACATGTTTTTTCAGTTACCTTTCTACCCAGGAATTTAAAAAGGAATGCTTTAGCGATGGTAAAAGTTTTTAATATTAAAATCTGTATCTATAAATATAAATAAAATTGATACGTCTGTTTGTACTATTAAAATATAATCTTTTTATTGCGAATTAAGATGACTGATTGCCATCTGACGTTATCCTCAGAACCCCCACGATCTCTACAACCTTACGACTAATATCACTCAGTGACATTAATTCGGGAACGAGGTGCGATGTTATTGTTACCCTAATTGTAAATAGCATGTTCCCGATACTAATATATTTAGCGGAAATTGCAATATTTTGGTATAACATTGGACCGTTTGCGCAACGAACTCTCGGCCGGCAATGTCTTACTCAATTATTTTGGTACAGTTAAAAAAATCTTATCAAATTTCGACTTGGCACTATAATTAATCTTCTTATTAATAAAAAATCGAACTTACATCTAATTATACATTCAACTCATAACGACGTAAAATAAAATAACATTTAAAATGACGGCATGGATATTACAACGTGTCAAAGATGGAAATCATCGCCAGTAATAAAAATAAATTAGCAATTATTACATCGATTAGAATGACTAGAAAATGTATAAAAGACGGAGTTTTTTTATTATTTTCATTGTTGGAAACAGCTACATTAAAAGGAATGGGAATATAAAAGAAGTTAAAGGTAGAAATTTATAAACTAAAGTTGTTACATACGCCAAAAAAGGTTTCAATTAAAGTTATTAACAAGTAGAGAGGAATTTAGGTAACTTGAAAAATTTATATGCAATATAGGATAGACGTCTAATAAGTTAAATAAGCGCGATTGGAGGGATAAATTTACAAAGACCATATTGAAAAATGTCTACGTCAAATGTCCTCTTTTTTCTCATCCTTGTTTGTATCATTTTCCGGTTTGCCCAAAGAGTCCCCATCATCTTTATCCATTTTAGATCTCGCTTCGTTCGCCCTAATTGAAGCGCAAATCTATAGGCATGATAGTTTTTCAGTAAAGTATATCACAAAACTACGCAGTTTGTGGGATAGTGCTAGATCTCGCTTCGTTCGCCCTAATTGAAGCGCAAATCTATAGGCATGATAGTTTTTCAGTAAAGTATATCACAAAACTGCTCAGGTTATGGGATAGTGCTAGAGCTCGCTTCGTTCGCCATAATTGAAGCGCAAATCTATAGGCATGATAGTTTTTCAGTAAAGCATATCACAAAACTGCGCAGTTTGTGGGATAGTGCTAGAGCTCGCTTCGTTCGCCATAATTGAAGCGCAAATCTATAGGCATGATAGTTTTTCAGTAAAGCATTTGAAAATAAATTTCTTTAATTTGACTCTAAATTAGACTGTAGAATACTTTGCTTATGAAGCATATGAGCTGGTATCCTTAAAAATATAATTTTTAGTGCTGTGACAGGTACGTTAAGACCGATCACTTTTTTTTGACAATCTTTTAAAATATATTAATACATAACGCGAAAACTTTATGTACCATTTTACAAAAATTGCGCGGACGGAGGGGTATGTAATTTAGCACAATTATAGTGTATATAGAGGAAGGTGAGCAAATGCTAATATTTTTTTTATAATATGCAATAATAATATGTTAAATTATTAAAGTAAATCAACAGGCCCCCAATGCCAAACTAGTTACACTATTTACACACACAGATTTCAGTTCATACCTTATAACGTTGAGCTATTGAGGCTCTGATGTTTGACCCATTCCAAAACTGGTTTATATTTGTTATCCGACCTCATCTAAGGCCTGTAAAACAGTGAGAACCGTTTAATGTCACTCATCGATATTAGTCGTTAGATTGTAAAGATCGTGGCGGTTCCGGGGATGGCGTCAAATGGCAATCGGTCATCTTAACTCGCCCCACAACCACATCCTCTGCAATGTATTGCTGTAGAAGAAGAATTTGCAACCGTGTGAAACATGGGCGGATGGCTAGTTACAAATGAAGATTAGGGCAGCTTACTGTTTTAAATGTATTACTGTATGTATAACTTTTTTTTTTAAATTAAAATTTAAATTGTAGGTAGAAATAAAAGGATTCATGTACAACATGAATATACAAAGGAAATTAATCGATCCAATTACTGAATTACGAGACATCAAAAATGCTTTACAACAATTATCACTTGTACACTGTAACGTATCTGTAAGTTTAAGAGATGACAGTAAGAATGAAATCATATATCAAGTCCACAAAAACAGAGATATATATAAAACACTACGGACATTATTTGATGTTAAAGAGGAAGACATGCAAGAACTTCAAGTTGAAAAGAATCAATATAAAATAAAGGCATTTATCGGTAAAAGTGTTGAAGAAAAAAATCGATACGCTTGGATTTATTTGAATGGAAAATTTATCATTAATTCAGTCTTACATAAGAAAGTTAATGATAATCTTTCCAAAGCACTGTCTATTAATAAGAATGATAAAGTTAAAAATAAGGTAACTTCTAATTATTTACTTTCTACTTATTACTAACTAGCTGTGACCTGAGACTACGCACGTACGTACGGGACTACGTATTGTAACGCACACGTATTCAGTGATTTTTATTAATTTTTGAGGGTTTTTATTTCTTTGTACGGATCCCTAATATCGCCATTATTAAAAAAAAAAAAAACCTTCGATATAATTTATACGTGTAATTAAAAATACTAAACTTCTTTCACATTCAGTAGCCAATTTAATAGTACGGAATAATTTATCAAAATGTATTATTATTTTTTTTTAATGTACACTTTGTTGTAGCATACATTCGAAAATGAAAATTTTTATATCGAAACCAACATACCAATTTACTTTATTTTTATATCTTGCCCAAACTGCGACTTTGATACGATCAACACATCAGACATGACTTTGGTTGAATTCAAAGAGTGGACAGCAATTACTAAGCTTATTGAAAAATTTGTGCAGTTTTATTGTAGTACAACCCATTCTTTGCCTAAAAAGGAAAATAAATTGGAGCAAAATTGTAAGGAAGAAAATGTAGAAACCCGACAAAAAGTAAAGGAAATTATTGACAAAATATTAAACAATAAATCAAAGGAGCCGAGAACCTCACAGTTGCTAAAAGGTGTTAAAGGTACGTATATAAGATAAAAAGAGATTTATTGCATCTAAAAATAAACCAAATTTCAAAACGTGATCCATACATTATCATTTTTGTAGGCAAACATTTGAAAAGGAAACAAATAAAAACGTCAAAAGATTTAACAATCCAAAACTGCTCAAACAAGATCTCAAATCTCATTAACTCTAGTAAATCTGGAAAATCTTGTAAATTATCATTTGCAAAGAAAGCTAAAAACTCATCCAAAAATAAACCATCAATACAAGACGTTATCAAAAAGAATGTGACTCAGAAAGATATTATAAATAAAGTGGAAAATAAACGGCCACCGAAACTTTCACAAGCAAAGAAAGTTAAAAAAGTGCGTAAAAATAATAAACATACCATGGATCCACTTATAAGAAAATTTGCGGAAGAAACAGATTCCGTTAAAAATAAATGTAAGGAACTTAATCAGTTTGTTGATAATTTACTACATAATGATATTTTTCAAAAGGATGTAAAAGAAGTTGCGATTCAAAATTCCATGAAAACAATACCAAATATTTCAATAATTAATGGAAATAGGAATGAATCAAATCAGGTAATTGTGAAAACGTCCTACGATCTTATAACAACAATTAATCAGTCTAAAAATGAGTTTCAAAGCACAATTCATAGGAATAGAAGTACGTTTAATAGTCAGCCTACTAAAAAAAGTAAGTAATATGTGAAAGACATGTTTTTTTTTTCACAAAAAGTTTTTACAATGATTTTAATACACTTTTTTATCCGTAGTGAAAAACAAATTACCTGGAGAAACTTATAATACAAACGTGGCAACTTACGACAGTCACAATTATGAAGAATATCAAACAAAAAAGAAGAAAATTAATCATTTTACAAGCGATAAATCTTGTTCCAATTTTGTCTTAAATAAGCAAAACATGTCTTCGGCACCACACTTGAACAATGCGAATAGAATAAAAATAAAAGTACCTCAAATAACAAATAAAAACAAAACTAAAATAAGTAACAATCGTTTAAGAGATTTCTCACATTCCATAAATATTAATGAAAGTCAAAAATTAAATGACTATAAAAATATTACATACACATCAAGGAGATATAATATGACTTGCATTAAAGATAGTAAAATGAAATACAATGTGATGCGTTTATTTACAGATAATTATACATTTCATAATACTGAAACTTTCTTTGGAAATACGTATACTCTTAAGGATTTAAAAAATATATCACGATTTGTTAGTAGCCAATTTAATAGAACCTATACTATGCAAGTACTCAACAGTATAAGCTCCAGCTATTATCATGAATGTCATGACAATAGAGGTGCTTCTGAACATATAAAAAAAGATACTGTAATAAACGATAATTTACAGTCAGAAGATGTATTTTTTGTTCATAAGAATAATAGCGATATTGTAGCATATGATTTTTGTGAAGCTATCCTAAGTGGTGAGGTTGAAGATCTAGGAAAAGAATTTCAAAACAGTTTTGTGAATTATAGAAATGATACACGACTTTCAAGTAGTAATATCTTTAAAGAAAACAATAACAATGATATTGAAGATCCCATTCAAACAAATTTGAAGCAAATAACTTTTGAAAGTAGAAGCCAAGTCAAAAGTAAACAAGATGGTGTTAATGCAAAAACACAGGAAAATGAATGTAACAAATTGACCGCGAGTAATCCTGGACTGTTTAAAAATAATACTGAAGATAAAGTAGTGCACGAAAATAGATTTACAGATTCTAACAGTTTTCATTTAAAAAGCCGCCATCATTTCATGCCTAAAGGTAAAGTATTTTAGTTTATCAATCAAAAATTTGCTTCTTGTACCTCTACTAACTATTCATGGATATTTTAGGTATGTCTCCTATGACTAAAAATAAAATATTTCATAGTGTTACCTCTCTCGATGATGAAGCCTGCTATGAGGAAGTAAGTAGAATTTTTAAGGAAACAGAGGGTCGTGGGTTCGATTCCCACCTCGAGTCTGGGTGTATTATCCATATGTAAGTATTTATATATTTCTAAAAAAATAATTGTGTATAACAGCCGGCTGTTACCTATAACACAGGCATTAAGTTGTCTACCTTAGGAACAGATATCCGTGTGTCATATAGTCCTGTAAATATTTATTATTTATTTATATTTACTAAAGATCGCTGTCTAGTCTAAATTCGGCCAGAAATCTTTACATTTGCCTGCCGTATGCTTATTTGAACCTATATGGGCAAAATTTTTATACATACTACGACGACATTTATTTTCCAATTTAATCATATTAAATGTCATAATTAACACAATACACTATTTTCATGTTATGACGACCATCTGTACTTAGAAAAGTTTGTACTAGGCCTCTGTACTTCTAAGTACCTGTAAAACAGTAAATCTATGGAAGATGGAACTTCAATATCTATCGAATACGGAAGAATATTATATGTCTCAATTGATCTTGAATAATAATCCATTCATAAATTAAGTCCATTAACGCAATTAATAAATTAAATTTGAATTTTTTAAAACTTTTTAGCGGGCTTAAAAATAAATGAAAATAATGAATACTTTAAGGACTTATGAAATCATAAAAAAAAATTAAAAGTCCAAACACTGTCGAACGAGACATAATGGAAACACGCCGAATAAAATTTCAGATACTTTTTAAAATTCCAATTTAAATATTTCACATCTTTCGCACACCTCGAAAAAAAATAATGCAAGGTTCCTATTTTAAATTTAAATATGAATCAGAGACAAATATTATTCTTTTATTTATTTTTATCAGTTTATAGGCAAACCCTTAAAATATAAAGACTTATTCAATTAGTTTTACGATGAATGGAAACAAATTGAAGAGCAATTATAAATTACTGAAATGCTTAAACACGATTAAATTCTTTACATTTAAGCCTAACTGCCTAAACGGACATTTAATCTAAATGACTATATTAAAGATGAAACTGCTTGGAGTTGAGTCGCTCCAGCTTTGTACTTTATAATTAACATGCAAATATATTAATCATTTTTATAAAAACTATTTTTAAAAGAGTGACCCACACACCAAGAAATTTAAACCTCTCTTTTAAATAATTTGGAGAACTTGGGATAAACAATACACAGTACAGAAGTGGATGTACCGAGCAAACAGGCTTTCAAGCTACAGCAAGTTAATTTCTCGACACAATTGTTGTTTAAGGACTTTTCTTTGTCAGTACATTATGTTGATTAGATTGTCTGAGACTAATAAAAAATAAAAGTTAAATATTAGATTTAGTCTCTATACTTAGAGACAAAAAAAAAAGTTTTAATTTTTGAAAAACTGTACACATATATTTTTTTTTAGAAAATGTATCACTTATTATTTGCAAAATGTATGGGTATTTGAGTGACCAATCTAATAAAGCCCATAAAATCAAGTTGAATAAAATATAATTTGAATTGAATTTGATGAAATTTGGCAAAGAGGAGCTTCTAATTAATAGATTTCCGCTAAGAACGGATTAAGGAGACCTACGGACAAGTTTATTTTTACGCGGACGAAATCGCGGGAAAAACCTAGTAATTCAAAATAAGCATAAAATTTTCAAAATTCACCGATGCTAATAAAAAACCAAAGGGGATATAGTGACTTTGATTTTGAAAATAATTTTAATATGCAGCTTTCCTTTCATTTTTTTAAAAAATATAAGCAATACTCTTAAGGAGAAGGTCGTGGCCTAATCAGTGGTCGGCATTTGAGTCGATCGCTAGGTTAAGTTACTCTTGCTGCGACCGGGTGATAAATATATTAAGCTGAAGAGTATGTTTGTTTACTTGAACGCGCTAATCTCGAGAACTACTGGTCCGATTTGAAAAATTATTTCAGTTTTTGTTAGCCCATTTATCAAAGAAGGCTATAGGCATAACGCTAAACTTTTTCACGTAATTTTATGCAGACAAAGATAGGGGTAATACTAGTAAAGTATAAATGGTGGTATTTATTTATTTAATACACCAACAAGAAGCTCGTATTTGCAAATACATTTTAGACCTTATAATTAAAAAATAGACTTCACAATATAGATGAAATGAGAGCCTCAATAGCTCAACGGTATAAGGTATGGACTGAAATCCGCAAGGTACCCGGTTCAAACCCCACCGCCGTTTCACTAACAAATATTGAAGGCTCCGCTGGATAATCTATAGTTGCACTTCCGAAGTTTCAAACAAAATGCGTTTAAGTTTTATTCCACTGACGTAAAACACTGATTTCGAGTAAAGTAAATATTAATTTTTTGTCTCTACAAGCTACCTTATTATTTGATATGAAATTAATAAATAACAAGTTTTTATTGTGATTTTTTTTATTTTATAGTTCGCTGGTTGCCTCATAATAATTATCCTTCTGGAGCTGTCTGTGGGCATTGCCGCTGCTGCCTTGCGTCCCCAGATTGAAGGCACCATGAAGACACAGCTTCGAGCCTCGTTCATCAAGAACAAATCTACTCGCGAGGAAGACTCTACTTACAGCCCGGGTCGTGTACCCGTAGTGGATCTGACCAGTTACCGGACAGATAAAGGAAGATCCACCCCCTTGGAGAAAATATAAGTATAAGCCGCTATGAAGAGATCTCTTTAATCTTGTCTGATTAGAGATAATATTCAAACTTTGGATATTAAAAGGGATGATAAAGGTACCATCAGTTGCTACAAACACATAATTTAAAATTAGTTACATTAAAGTGTACTCATATCTAAGTAATAGCAATAGAATACATAATTTTTGAACCTATATTTTCGTGTGCGGAATTCATAGTTACTTTAATAAACTGCCTTTCTCACTCACGTGTATTATGTATCGGGTTTGCCCGACTAGTTTCAAACTCGTTCGGGGGAAGATATGTATTTAATATTACCATAGAAGTATTCTCAATATCATAATTTTATTTTATTTTTATTTATTTAAGGATCTCCAACAAAGAATTCACACTATACATTTAAACTTTAAAAGATAATGCAATGCAAGAATTGTGTGCTCTTTTAATTATAAGAGACCAAAACATGGGCATCAATATAGACTAAGGAAACATTAAAAAGAAAATTTTATTACTACCCGAAAAATAATATTATAATTAAATTTAAAATAATGTATAATAAAATAAAAGAGAGGTAAAAACAAATGAACAATATTAAGAACTAAATACAATTAATTTCTTTACTAATACATTTTTTGAATGTAGTTAATTTTGATGTGAATAGTGAAAAGGTTAATAAAAATGCAAATCTAATTTCAAACTACTTTAAGAGAAAACTTATTACTAAAAAAACCAATATTCATATATTAATAGGTGAAGCGAAAACTTTAGGTACCATTTTACGAAAATTGCGCTTACCGAGAAGTATGAAATTTGACACAATTGTAGTTCATATTGAGGAAGGTTTGCGAATCTTAATACTTTTATATAATATGCAATATTAGTATATTAAATTATTAATATAAAACCACACTCACACCAATGCCATACGATTTATATCATTTACACACGTGTTGAATGATGTCAAAGCATAATCGTGACAACTGTATGTTATATTAATTGTCAAATTTTATTTTTCTGTCAACAGCCAAAATGGTGGTATTTCAAAATAAACTCATCCAATTTAAAGAGGGCACATTCATGATGAAAATTGAAACAACCAAATATTAAAATTTGTAAGCCTCGCTTTAGGCTCGTGATTTTCTCTTGTTGAAATGAAAATATTTATTAAACGGACTTAAATCTCTTTTACCTTTTTTTTGAATTTACGCGTTAAATTTTAAACCTGACTTTAACATTGACTAACCGTCCTATTTACAGAAGTATTAAGATCCAGAAAAGAAGATTTCAGAATGAATTGTAGTCTCTTTTTAATTTCTAATAGTTTTTTTATGTACAATTCATGCAGCCTTCCAGGTCTACGCTTATGAGTGACATGATCGGCAATGTTACCTTATTTTAATTATTGTACACTATATTCTACTATATTATATTTTAATATACTATTTTCAAAGTAAATGAAATTAATAAAATGCTTGCTTAATATTGAAGTTACATTATAATAAGTTTATATATATTAAATGTGTTTTTAAGAAATTATGTAGCGTTTAGACCATAATCTAGTAGTAAACTTATGGACTTATTACTATATGAAATAAAATGAAATGATTTTTATTTGCTGAATATGAGATTAACAACATTGAACTAATACATATTCTGCTTTGTAGCATGCAAATATTAGAAATTTTCCTTAACAATAGAAATGTGAAAAACTTAATGAAAATTTCTGAGAGTATTGAAAAAATCCATTAAACATAATTATACAATTCAAAATTATAAAAAATAAAATGTCAAATTATATACACAGATTAATTGAATGTCAAATTATACATATAACAATTCCACGCCATAATAATATTACACATTGCATTGTTAATAATTTTATTCCATATATACTAATTACGGACTATCTCATGGTCTTTAATGTTAAATTGCGAATCCGGGACATGTAAAAAATAAAAAATGATCACAATTAATAATGTACCCTCATCTACGCGGCCGATGTCGCAGATTTTTTAATAAAGCCAAATAAAGTAAGGTGCTTATAAAGGATCTTGTGGTTTACGAAGCTGTTTCGTTTAATTAAAAATGCGGGATTCCGCCTAATTTCTTAAACGCTGACGAGTTTATCGCATCTCGTGATTGATTAACTCTACAAAATAAAGCTATATAGCTAATCATGTTTTAAAATTTTCACCACTTCTTAAGATTTGGGTGAAATTTTTTAATTTATCCCATCCATTATCTTAGAAGCGTGATATCTATACCTTAGTGACACCAATCACATATGGAATATTAGACAGCTTTACGTAATGCACGTGCACGATTGAGGTATAAAATCCTTATGTAGAGGTGTAGTCATTTATCTCGCATTTCCCATACTAGTACATTCGAAAAGGCAATCAAAACCTATATGATACTGCCCGTTGTCCTAGAAATGCGATTTGGCTAGAAGCTTTATTTTGAAGTACAATTAGAGAAAAAATTCCGAAACCTGTAAATTTGTATTTATATAATGCAATGACTTTGTCAGATTAAAAAAAAATTTGTGAAAAGCATAAATCTTAAAATAACCTGATATAGTATTCCGTGATGGTACGGAACCCTTAGTGCGCGAGTCTGATTGGCATTTGCCCGGTTTATTAAATTATTACTTTCGGATTCTAAGTACATTTAAGAATATAAACATCGGATTCAGTTGAGCGTTTCGGAAGAGCATCTTGTACAGATAGATTAATAAAAAAGTCATCTTTCTTACTGGTAAATTATAAGAACAGTATTAGTAGCAGCTATTTATATATCACAGATGCCTTAATTTTTTTCGCAACGTCGCTTTCTACTGTGACAAAATAATTCGTAGCCACGCTTAACTTTAACGGTGTACAGAAATACATTGAGAATTCACTAGTGATTAAACAATATTTCACCATTGTAATGGATATTTGCTTGTAACAGTAATATCAGTTCCAGCGTTAATATTTATCTTAGCGACGCGCAAATTATTTGGCATTGGGAGCATTGTAGTCGTTCGAGATAAACGTGTACAGTGTACAACAGTGTTTGTACAATACTTAGAAATTCGAGCTCGCGTATACAACTTGTTTACTCGTTTTCCTGATAGATTTACTTGTAAGTAATTAGTGTTTATTTCAGAAATTCTATTGTATTGATATTGTTAATGAAATAAGAAACGTGTTTATGACAATAGTTGTGTCTTTATTCGAGTACATACATTTATACTTATTATAAAAGGGCTTTTAGACTTACGCGTATGATTTATCGAAAGTCTCAAATTCATTTAGATTTTTTTTCCAAATGAGATCATTACTAGATGTTTACTAATGGTAAGCCACTGATTTTACTACTTAATCGTGGTATTTTTTGTCCAAACTCTTTAAAATCCACTTCTTTTTAAAATTTAGAACCGCACATGATTATCATGTGCGGGTAAAAATTTTAAGAACAAAAATTGTGAATCTGTCTGTCCCGCAAGACCCTCTTTCTCAGGAACACGGAATAATATAATGTTTAAATTAGTACCAAATACTGGGATCTGTGATTCCTTGGAGCTGTAAAAAATTTACGTTATGAGTCTACACAATCAAAACATATGTAATTTTGCTATTTTTGTCCCTTTTCCCTTACATTCGAAAAGGGAATCACAACCTATAAGGTTGACTTAGAATCATGAAATTTGGTAAGAACACCGTAAATTTGTAGATGACAAAAATGGCAGTGACTATGTAAAATCAAAAGAAGTCGTAATAAAAAGTATAAATCTTAAATGAATCCAGTAAAGTATTACGTGATGGTACGGAACCTTTAGAGAGAGAGTCTGAATCGCACTCGGTTTATTTAATCAAAAAAAGTTTTTCCGTGGTAAAATGACAAACTATTCATTTTTATATTGAAATAGATTTTCCCCACTCGTGAGCGTTTTCGTGTCACGGAGCAATCTCGCCTGAACTAATTACAATAATGGAAAACAACGCAAATAACCGAATAAATTTATACAAGCTATATTTAAGCACTTAACTAAAATACCTCGTAAAAGTTCTTCTGTATAAAACTCTGTAACAAATTAATAACCCGCTGCGAAAAGTTGAGTGGCTTGAATGAAATGGTATTTTAAACTGAATATCAGTGTTTGCAGGATTCCGTACGATATATGAGAAAGTTATAGTAGTTGAACATAAGTTTTACATTTTAAAATCAAAAGTATGCTTTATTCCAATCACTTTAACTGTTTTTAAACTAGCTGAAGCCAAAGAAACAAACGAGAAGTTTATTAGTGAAGATAATATTGTGTTAGAGATCAGTTTACCAGAAGACGTAGTGGCGTTTAGTGATGATAAATGTCAAAAGGTTTCCCGCAAAAGAAAGGGCAAAGCGACATTTAAAGAGTGATGTAATCTCTGTAAAGAAAATGTTAGATCATTAAACAGCAATGAATAAACAAAGAGCCAAAGATGCTAAGAAATCACATTTAACTTTTCCAAGAATCCGTAATTAGAAGCTTAAATTTTAGAATGTCAGCATAATTAGGAGGGAATAGCGAGCGAGCGGCGCAACTAACTAGTAAAGTTTGTCTAGTGGGGACCATTATTACTAAGACGTCGGAAAAAGTCGCTGTCAAAAGACTATTAGAACCGAGTCTGAAGCATTAAGTAGTTAGGGCAAGTTCTCGTCGAGCCAGAACAGTTTTCGAGCTCAGAGTACGTAATGTATTTAAGAACAAACACGGTCTTAATGCAGACTTGTAGGCACTTTTCTCATGTATTGGCCTAAATCACATCAAGATATTTATTGTCATGAAAACACCAAAGAGTACACAGAGCATTGTTTGGTTGCTAGAAAAATGTAGTACAATATAAATATTTTTAGCAATGTCCCGATGGATTTTTCCATACAACGGATATTTAGATCATAGATATCAGCGCAGTTATATCGCAGCCCACTCGCAGCCTTTCAATTTTTCCCGCGATTTGATCGTTCGCTGGCCGCGCTCCAAACAGTAAGCCGTTCTGGCTCGGTGCATCATATAACACGGCCACCTGATACATTGCATGTACTATTGTTGCACATGATATTAAGAATGTAAAGGAAATATTTAGAAGTTTTCTTTGAACCCTGTTTTGATTTATATCATTTCGGTGTAGGTAGGGTTTAGTTCCCCATAAAACTGATATTCATATCAAAGATATCGGCGCAATTATATCGCAGTCCACTATTCAATTTTTCCACGATGTGATCGTTCTCTGGCCGCGCTCCAAACAGTAAGCCGTTCTGGCTCGGTGCATCACACAGCCTCCCAATATATTGCATGTGTCATTGTGTACAAGGTTTTAGAGGTGTAGTGGAACATTTTTCACATAAAGCTATGAAAAAGTATTTGTAACCTTGTTTATTACAAACGAAAAAAAAAAACTTTAAAGTATTTCGTTGGTTTAAATAATTCCGATACAAGGAGATATTAACTTAGTTTTCATCTGTTAGTGTGAATGTGTGTTATGCTTTTAGCTCAAAATTTTTATTTCGTCTCTACTATGTAGTTCCAAGAGTGGGGCTAATGCTAATCCGGACTTTAGGGTTATTGTTGCTCCCATTCCCTAACATAGGCTTTTAAACTATTTTCAGTAATCTTCAAATAAAAGCAAAAAAAACGAAAATCCATTGACAAAGAGAGGAAAAAATATACTGAACTGTTATGTCTCTGTTCATTTATATACTGTACTTATGTGGTTAGTGGAATAGCGGCCAGGTCGTAACAATACGTGTTACGGATTCAGAATCACGATAACAGCGTGATAGGTGTGACGCGGTAAAGGAAAGAGGTGATTCAATTTTTGTCGCGATTTAATCGCACTCTGGCGGCGTTCCAAACAGTAGCTTGTACAGGCAGTGTTATATGTGAGATATTAAATGTAAGCACTCGATTTATTACTTACGTTGTTACGAAGATATCGAAACGTTCATTAATTTCAGTACTTATCAACAACACTGACATTGCTGGTGAATTGACAATTGTCAAAGAAACAACCCAAATCACTCCACTTGCAGATTGATGAAATA